>JARQOC010000004.1:234617174-234669225 GCA_033576535.1 Allobates femoralis
CGAGGTAGTGCATATGGTACAGAACAGTGTACATTGTGAAAACAAACCCACAAACCCATCCCCCCTCACCCACCCCTACCTAAACTGATCCTATTTAGATTTACAAGCAAATGAATCCCACAGATGCAGAAAAATGTAGATACAATTCTATGACTCGTTTAACATCGGACCCGTCCCACTCGACAGCAGGTCCGACGAAGCTAACCCAGGAGAGTCCAGCCATCTTCCCTACACTTTGTCAAAAAAACCTGCCCTTCCTCTTTTGGAGTAAATATATTTTTCTCCCTATAAATGATGTGATTAAGTTTATTGATATATTCCTTAAGGGTAGGTGACTCATCCGAGATCCAATAAAGTGCACTCAACTTTCTCGCCGCAAATAGCCAACAAGAGGTATTCATCCCCATGAATAGAATCAATGCATCCCAGAACGCACATAATCGGGTCTCTAGGAATACTCTGCCCCAGAGCCGAATGTATGATATTAAGGACTACAATCCAAAAAAACCTGTAAAACGTGGTATGTCCAAAGCATGTGCAGAATGTCTGCATCTCCCATCTTACATTTAGGGCATGTAGAGTCTGAACATAGTCGCAAATCAAATAGCCACTTAGGCGTTCTGTACATCCTGTAGAGAAAGTACAACTGTGACATGCGACTGGGTTCACTGAGGGACAAATTGGGGATACTTTGTAAAATCGAATCCCATTGTTCGTCAGAGATGGTACCCAACTGCGCTTCCCATTTAGCTCTAGTACTAATGGGATGCTTAGATAGAAATACACAGAGGAGACCACCATATACGAAATATATTAAACTCTTGCAAGTTGACTGCGAACCAAGAATATTAACTATATTGTCCTGTTGCATAATTATGCATGTTGTTAGGTTTTAGGGTATTGAAAGCATGGCGCAGTTGTAGGTATTGAAAGAACATAGAGTGACTTAATGCCAATTCTTTGCGCAGCTCCTCAAGAAACTTAAATACCCCTCCAGTTAACAGTTGTGATATCCACCGTATTCCTATCCTCCTCCACTGCGTGAAACCCTTAAGCGACTTCATTTCTGGTAGACGAGGATTATCCCAGATTGGGGAGTATTTAGTATATGCTATGATGACCCTGAGCTGCTTAACTTTTTCCCAAACCCTGACTAAAAGCAACAGTGTGGGATATTTTGCGGTAAATGGACGGAAACTGTCAGCCTCCAAATTCGAAAGTAGGGACCCCTTTGCCACCAAAAACTGAAGAACACGCCCGAGGGAGTCAGTTGCATTATATTCGGCACCCCTCACCAAGTGCTGAGACTGTGATGCCAGGTAATAGAGCCAGGGATTTGGCAAGGCCAAGCCCCCCTCGTCTTTGGGTTTTTGCAGATGTTCCAGTTTAATACGTGCCCGATTGGCCCGCCAGATGAATTCCTGAAAGACATCAATGATCTTATGAAATCTGCTCTGGGGGATCCAGATTGGAGCGTTATGCAGGATATACAACAATTGAGGCATGACAACCATCTTTAATAAGTTTACTCTGCCCACCACTGAAAGGTGTATATGACCAGGCTCTTTTTTTTTGTTTAATTTTATGCAGTAAGGGGGAAAGATTAAGATGTTCATAATCCGCCATTTTATTTGAAACGACGATTCCCAAGTACCCGAAGTCTTTCACCACCGGTATTGGAGCAGCGATATGCAGTTCTCGATCCAAAGGAAGTAAGACAGACTTGTCTCAATTAATGGCCAACCCCAAAACGCCTCTAAAGTCCGCCAGCAATGCCATTGTTCTATCTAAGGATTGTTCCGGGTCCCCAAGAAACAGGAGCAAGTCATCAGCATATAATGCCATTGTCTGAGCTTTTTAGGTTTCTTGGTGCTTGTTGCTTTCCAGTACTCCCTCTTAGTTGATGTGAGTTACTTTCTGTAGGGCTGGTAGTGCAGGTCCTGTGGGTATACATGCCTATAGCAGTTCCCTGAGCCTATATACTACTGAAGCCCTGGAGAACTCCACTTAAGTTGATGGTGAGCTTGAAACTCACCCAGCAACCAGTTCTGTCACCAGGCCATATAAGCCTGGGTGACCTAAGGACGAGTACCGATCCCTTCAGAGCAGCTTTTGCTGCCTCCTTACTGGACCTCTTCTTCGCCTACTTCAGGGTTGGGGAACCTTTTTCAGACAAAGGCCATTTGGAAATTCTTACCATCCTTTTGGGGGCCGCACAAATTTATCAACTTGACAATTACCCTGCTATATTTGGTCAAACAATCAACTCCCCCCTACTGTAGTGGCTGGAGCTGCTTTTATTTGGCGTGGCTGTGACGTTAGGTGATATTAATCATGTTGCTTCTCAACTGCTTTTCCAGGTTTGCTTGGGCCATAGACATCACAGGAGAGGCTGGAAGCATATATGTCACTGGGGAGGCTTTGGCTGGGGCATAGAGGTCACTGGGAAGCTGGATTTAAAGTACAGGCAGTCGGCAAAACGCGACTGCCACCCGGAGTACTGTGGTCCCCAGGAATCTGCCTGGGGGCCGTAGAATAGGTAATTGAGGACTGCATGCGGCCCAGAACCTGATGTTCCCCACCCCTGGCCTGCGCTGTCCTACTACATTACATCTAACCCCTCACCAAAAAGTGTGTCACATGCTCAAATCCGGCATCAAGTCTCCTAATAATGGATCAGGCAGTGTATGTTTGCTTCAGACATCCAGTAGAGGGACCATAATTCTCCTCAGACATGGCATTACGTGGTGTTTACTTGCGATACCATTTTGTGGCGGATAGACACAGGTGCACTACACATCAAATACTGCAAGCAGCTGGCACTAGGCTGAGCACCGACTGTACTCGAGCACTGCAATGCTTGCTCCTGTGCTTCGCATACGTAAAGCACCAAAACGCTGAACTCAGACACTGAGTTTTTAAAACTTCGGGTCTACTTACCTGTAGCCCTTCTTTTATTACTCAACATGTACTGGTTAGTTTTATGTGTGGAGCAGCTCTCAGACACCATTTGAAATAAGTTTGTGTGTATTATATATTGTGAGTTGAGATGCCACTTCAATTTCTGCTGCATTGTTTTCAATGCACATTTTGCTTTTTAATCAGCTATTGTGTTTGTATGAGACGTGGTCACAGTAGAAGATTATATTAATTCACACTTTTTAATAACAGGAAATGAGTTTCATATTTGGTGGGTTATGAGACCAGCAGGTGCCTTGCATTTATGTTCTCTTGTATTTCCTTTGGGTGACTTGTATAATTCAATTACATTAATGGTACTTTACATTTTAGTACTGGTGAGAGTCATTGAAGGCTGCTGTGGGGGTGTTGGCTATTTAACATTTAATGGCTACTTTGCACTGGATTGAGCTAAACCTAATTAAACAAGTATTATTAAATACATGCATTTTAGGCAAATTAGAATTAGTTTTTTTGGGTTTCACAAAAAAATTTGCACCATTTGCATTCTATAACATTTGTATTGCACAGTGTATTGTTGGCTGCAGAATGGATTAACTGAAAATCCATAAGTGAGCTTGTTCTAATGGTCAAATGGAAGAGTTTTTCTCTCTCTAAAGCGGCCGTCACACGCTACGATATCTTGAAAGATATCGCTTGAACGCGCCAGATTAAACATCGCTTGAACGATGTCTGTGCGTGTGACGGCAAGATACGACCAACGATAAATGTTAAAATCGCAAAATCGAGATCTGAGCTCCGGAGCTCAGATCTTGCGATGAACGATTTAACGATCTGCTTCATCGTGGTGTGTGACACCACGATGAACGATCTCCCAGCGGCAGAGCCTATGCTGGGAGATGGTAACTATGGTACACGTCGGGTTACTAAGCGCCGCGCGGCGCCTAGTAACCTGATGTGTACCATAGTAATCAGCGATCTCGCTGGTCCACATCGCTGGTGAGTCTGTCTGTGTGACATCTCACCAGCGATGTGAGCGATATTGTAAGCGATTGCGCGTGCACGTGATCGCTAACAATATCGCTAGCGATATCGTAGCGGTGACGGCCGCTTTAGGGTAGCTTTACACGTCGCAACATTGCATGCAATTTCACTTGCAACTTACTGGTTGCAGTGAAATCATGGACACATTGTTCTATTTGTACACTGCAACAAAATTCACTGCAACCAGAGATCTGTTCAGAAGTTGGTCACAGATATGTGTGTGTGTAAAGTGGCCTTAAGGCTGGTTTCACACTACGATTTTGTGAAATCCGATGCTGTCCGATAGAAATCGGACAGCATTGGATCCGAATTTAGCCCCATGTGATCCTATGGGGATCGGACCGATTCGGATGTGCACCAATTGCCATCCGAATCGCGTCCAATCCGATTTTGTCCGATTTTTTTCCAGTGCAAAAATCGGAGACTGCTCCGATTTTTTCATCCGAATCAAAAACCGGATTGAATCGGATCTGACAGATCGGATGGCAATTATGCCAAATCCGATCCGATCCAATTCAAGTAACATGGGGCCCTATGGAGCAGGGTCCGAGAAAACATCTGATGTCTCCTCAGACCCGATTTTAGTGTACTGAGCATGCTCAGTACATGCTCAGTACACTAAACCTATTGTGTGCCGCCTAATTTAACTTCTGCAATGTATATACATAAATTGCGGAAGTTAAATATAAGTTAAATCAAGTGTTTAAAATAAAAAATCTTTATTATCACCTGCCAGCGCTCCCCCGGCGTCTCCATCTGCAGCCGCTCTGTAATAGGACCTGTGATGATGTCACAACCCGATCAGCTGATCGGGTCACATGAGCGGTTACCGCGGTAACCGCTCATGTGACCCGATGACGTTTCTGACATCATCGTAGGTCCTGTTACAGAGCTGATGGAGACGCCGGGGGAGCACTGGCAGGTGAGAATAAAGATTTGTTATGTTGAAATGGCAGGAGGAGAGGACAGGAGAGGGGAACAACAGGGGAACACCAGGCAAAACAGGGGGACAGCAGGGGGACAGTAGGGGAGAGTAGGGGGACAGCAGGGGACAGCAGGGGGACGTTAGGGGGACAGCAGGGGAGAACAAGGAGACAGCAAGATGACAGGAGGCAGAGAGGAGGGGGAGCTAGGTGACAGCCCAAACTGATTCTGCAAAATGTCGGTATCGGATGCCTATTTGGCATCCGATTGTAGGGATCAGTTTGGATCCGATGCTGTCCGATTTTCATCGGACAGCATCGGATTTAGCAAAATCGTAGTGTGAAATTAGCCTTATCTGTCTTTTCTGAACTCATTTTAGTTTATTTGTGGCAACACAATACATCAAAGTTAAATGTGCAAGCCTGCAAGTCAGTCTGTAAAAGCCAAATGGTAAAAATGTTTAATTAAAGCAAATTTAAACTAGCCCCAAATCTATGCATTTGAAGGACCACTACACCATTGTTGTTTTTCATTGCACTGCTGTAATGGTGCTTTTAATGTAAGCTCCTTCCCCCTGTGTTGTTCTCACCTTCCACCAGCTTCAGTTTTTCCAGCAGCAGTCCAGTCGGTCTGCGGCAAAAAGTGATCTGCTGGCGGCTCCAATGTTTCATGGAGTGCGCAGAAGATCACTTTTTAATGCATCACTATGGGAGCTCTCATAGAAATGCATTGATTTTTTTGTTACATAACCTCTGACTTCTGGCTAGTCAGAATTTACAGGCACAAGATGATGCCGTGAGACTGGAGGTGTGCCGAAAAAGGTTGAAAATGTTTGAGGTTGAGTAACAGACTAGGGGCAGAGGGTTTACATTTAAAGCATTATTCCAGCACTAAAAATAATCCCACTGTAGCGGTGCTTTAAAGTGTAACCGCCTTTTAAATTTTTATCCAATATTAATGTAGAGCAAGTGATTTTAATAAACTTTCAAATATACTTCATAAGAGAAATCTGGAAGAAAACCTTTCAAAAACCTTCTAGAAGATGTCCACCCTATGGTATTTCTAAACCTCACAGAGCTTCCTCAGGGGGCATACTTTTGTGTGCAATAAGCAGCTTGCCGTGTTTTATTAAGGGTTTTTTTCAAATAAAAAACGTTTGCAATAACTGGCAGTTTTGATTGCATTTAATTACTACGGGTACATGTAAGTATGTGTTTAAACTTATATAGGAGAGACCCCTTTACAGTAGGTTATTTTCTATGTGTAGCTCAGTTTTTGACTTAATGATCAAAATGACATTAGGGACGGTTCAATAACAAAAAAGGTCATGACAGGTTCCCTTTAAGTTTATATATTACAAAAGTTACTTTTTTTCTAAACTTTATAATGAAACCGTAGCAAGTTTTGTAATGCTGTGCTATTGCATATATTATAATTCAGTATGAAAATTGAATATTTTGACCTATGATCCTGAAAAAGTATGGATCTCCAGAGGGAAGTTTGTAATTATGGTCTTCAGAATGCACATAGTACATTGCAAGCCTTCTCTATCACTGTACTTTTCTGCAATTCCCTAGAGCACTGTATGCTAAACCTCTGTCTTCGCTAATGCTAAACACTAGCTTGGAAAATGCACTCACTTACAGGGAATATATGTTAATCCTTCCTAGGTGAAATGACATGACTGCTCATTCTTTTTATGTGCAAAATGATGTACAGTGACCTAAATGTATTGTGCTTGTGGTTTGTTATTTAAAAAAGGCCACATGTCAATGATGAAAGGTGTATTGGTCACAAATTAGGTCTCTTTTGTGTTCTGACAGTCTTGTGTACGTAAAATGTTCAGTCAATAGGATTGATAATGTTCTTACTAATAGTATGTTCTGTGTGTGCAACATCAGTTTGACAAAACAATCACTGCTGAATGATGGAGATCTGGCTCATAGGATTTGTTTGGCACCTGGGAATATACTAGGGACCTATGGTTTAGGAAACATTTATAATACCTAACTGGGGCATGCTGGGTTAATTAAAAGGTATTTCGTATTTAAACTTGCTATCATGTAGCCTAAATAGTGATCACTTAGGCTGGTTTCACATTTGCGTATGTAAACGCAGCGTTCTGAACGCAGCCAAAGGCATGCGCACTGCGTTCCTTTGTTTAACATGGTAACGCATGGTACCTGCATTTGACTGCGTTCGGTTGCGGATGAGTTGTGCATAATTTTTGCGCCCTCCTCCGCCCTCTAAATGCAGCCTGTTGCATTTTTTTGTGCGGTCGTGGGAGCTTGTTTTATTTTTTTATTTTTTTTCCATCAACATGTTTTTTATTATAAATTCACAGCAATTCCAACAAACAAATATAAAGACAAAGGGTAAGACAGTACAAAGGTGGTCAGCAAGTATCTCAAATAAGTTTGGGAAACAATCTTTACAATTAAGTATGCGTTAAATTACCAGCAAGTTTGTCTCTAGACAATCTTCAACATTCACTATTCAATATTCAATATTAGTGGCTCCAAATCTGCCCAGTATCCTGTGTTAAAGCGTATGTCAGGGAATTATATGCCATTACTTGTTGCGTAGAAATGGAGCCACCTAGGGAACAAGCATTAGTATTCATATGATTAAATATTCAAACAAAGTTTCGCTAATATTGCTGTACAAATCTTTTTTGGGAGTTTCCTGACTCTTCGCCATTACCTTATAGCAAGCATGGTAGACACTGCTTATAGTAGTGATTCAGTAGTGATGGCATTTGCCTGAATGTATGCAGCCCACCTTATCAGATTCAGATCAATGACGAGGAGTAGAGGTAAAAGATAGAGATAATTAGAGTAAAGAGGGAGAGTGGGACTAAGATGAAAAGGTTAAGGGTTGATGCCCCTGGGATAGGGGGCAATATGTGGACCAGATGGAGGGGGGAATCGGCATAGGAGGAGGAACAGGAACAGGGGTCTAGGCCCGAGAACTGTGGGGACAATCGTACACGGGATGGACAGCCGGAGGGCAACTTTCAAGTCCCAAAAGTGGTTAATGTGGTATTTGCATTGCCAGAGGGTGTTTAGCCCATAGGTCCCATGCTTCCGCTACATATCTTCTCACTCCTCTGTCCATGGCCAAGTAATATTCGTGACAAAAAATTGTATTAAATTTATCCGTCAGATCTCCCATCGAAGGGGGGGTGGAACTTTTCCACTTAGCAGCCACACAGGTTCTAGCCGCCGTGAGAACATACGTCATGAGATGTCTCACAACTGGAGGGTTGGGCATGACCCCCACGTGGAGGACCGCCAATTGCGGTGAAAGGGGGATATCTATGCCCGTAATAGACACAAGCAGTCCCGACACCACGTGCCAGAATGGGGACAGCTTGGGGCATTTCCACCACATGTGGGCCAGGTCTCCTGTCTGCCCGCACTGTCTCCAACACAAGGGAGTTGTACCTCTACCAAATTTTGCCAGTTTTGAGGGGGAAAATACCATCTCAAGTGGATTTTTTTTTAGTAACTCCAGATGAGTAATGCATCTTGATGCAGCCACTATGCAATGTGATGCATCCTCACATTCCTCTACACCCGCACAGAAGCCCAATTCCTTCTCCCATTTTTCCATATATAACAGCTTGGCAGGCATTTCCCTCTCTTGTATGTCATTATACAGCTGAGACAGATTTCTCAGAATCTCCGAGCTGGACAGTAAGCTCCGCTGAAGTGCGGAGGGGTCCTCCGGGGAGCCCAAGTCATGATGACAAGAATTTGATCGGGGCAGTGCAAAATTTGATGGAACTGCAGGAAGGAACCAGCCAGGGCAGGATACTTAGTGGTAAATTCTTCTAGTGTCAGCACTCGGCCATGGGCCAAGATGTCACTCAGCCTCTCAGGACCACCTTCTCTCCACCCTGAGAGATTCAACGAGGGAATGAGCCACTGCATCGCCTCCAGAGGAATCTCCTCGGGCGGCAGTTTAGCCCACCCCGTTGCATAACTCCCCCAGATGGATAACAACGCCCGAGCCGTTCCCAGCAGTCCATCCTTTCGCACCGTGCCCAGGGACTCCGCGGCCAAGAGGGCCCGAAGCGGACCCCCTCTGGCCTCGGTCCCTTCAATTTGTAGCCAACCCCGAGGAGTGTCATCCCTCCACCACAATCTAGCCGCCTCCAGTATAATTGCCTTATGATATGCCACTATCTCCGGAACTCCCATCCCCCCTCTAGTCAGACGTAGATGCATTACAGACTTTCGGACTCTAGCTGGTTTGTCAGCCGAGACACATCTGTTTATCATGGCTTGCAAGCGCGAAAGCAATCTTGGCGGGAATAAAATAGGTAGGCATCTAAATAAGTAGAGAATTTTCGGGAGCCACATCATCCGCACTGTCTGCACCCTTGCCATCCAGGACAAAGAGGACAGCGGAAATCCTCCGAGCGCCTCCCCCAAATCCGTCATAAGACGTGTGATATTCTGCGTCACCATCTCTGCTGAGGGGCAAAGAAATATCCCCAAGTATTGGATGCCTTTAGGACACCACCTAAAAGGATAGACCTGGGCGAGACGCTCTGAGTCCCGCTTTGAAACTCCAATGGGGAAGATCATGGATTTGGCAGCATTTAGTTTATAGTATGAGATTCGTGCAAAAAGGTTCAGCGCGTCCACTATTCCAGGGAGGGAGGAGAGTGGACCCGAGGTGGCAATAATGACGTCATCAGCATAGAGGCCCACTACATGTTTTTTTTCCCCAACTGTGATCCCAGCAATACCAGGGTTCCCCCTCAGCAATGCTGCCAGAGGTTCCATTACTAGTGCAAACACCAGTGGGGAAAGTGGGCATCCCTGCCGGGTGCCATTCGAGATAAAAAAAGACCTGGATAAATAGCCTGCAGAAAATACTCTCGCACATGGGTGAAAGTAAAGGCTCAGGATTGCTGACACGATAGGGCCTGAAAATCCGAAGGTGGAGAGGACCTCCCGGAGGTATCCCCAGTGTACCCTGTCAAACGCTTTTTCTGCTTCTAGAAAAAGGAATACACTGGGGCACCCCCTCCTCTCCCCTACCTCTATCAAATTCAGCATCCTTCTGGTTCCATCCTGCGCCTGCCTTCCCTGCACGAAGCCCACTTGATCAGGGTCCACCAAAAGGGGATCACCCCAGCCAATCGGTTCCCCAGTAGTTTGGAATAGATCTTAAGATCTACATTCAAAAGCGATATCGGGCGGTAATTTTCAGGTCGGTCTTGTGACTTCCCAGGCTTAGGAATGGTGGTTATTGTGGCCTCTAGGGCTGATTCCGGGATGGAACCTACCGCTTGCCAGTGGTTATACAGCCTAAGGAGATACGGGGCTAGAACCTCACTAAAAGTTTTGAAATACTCGCCAGCAAATCCGTCTGGGCCCAGGGCTGAGTTGATTTTCAGGCCTTTTATAACCGACTCCACCTCAAGGAGGGAGAATGGGCTATTCAAATCCTCCAGCACATCTGAAGGGACAACCGGGAGGTCAACTGCCTTTAAAAAATCTGCAATGGCAGCCGACGTGGGTTGCGGAGTGTCTACATCATTTTTCAAATTGTATAATTTCTCATAATAGGCAGCAAAGACCTCCACGATTTTAGTTGACTCTCTCACTAGCTCCCCACCCTCTCCCCTCATCTCTGTGATCATCGTCCTTGCCGCTCTTTTTAAATCTAGATGCTAAGATTTTCCCCGCCCTATCCCCCGCCTCATAATATTTGGTTTTTAGTCTACGCAACCCCACTTCATGCTGTCGGAGGAGAAGCGTTCTCAATTTGTTACGGGTGGCGAGTATTTGGGACAAGAGTTAAACCGAAGGGGAGGATTTATTTGCCGCTTCCAAGCGCAGAATATCTGCCATCCATTCTTTTAGCAGCCTCTCTCTCCTCCTTTAGCTGTGACACTTTCCACAGTTCAGCAAAAGTTGTTAAAGAAAGAGGTAGCTCTACGGGTGGCTGCAAGTGGATGCAGGGTGGTATGGTGGTACCCGTGGTATGCCTTAGTTGACAAACCCGTGTTTTTTCTTCCCCACCTAGGATGAGTCTATACCCAATGGCTCCTTGCAGGTAGACTTGGGGCTCCCCTCCCTCGTGGTGAGGAAGCAGGCAAACTGCTCCGTCTGGCAGGGTGCCGCAGCCAGTGAACAGACCGCAGCAGCCGGTTGACGACTTCAGAGGTAGACTCCGGCTGTTTCCTCGGGTCCGGCGTTCCCGTGGTGGACTGGGGAATTCCCTGGAGTGTGGTCGCTCCACGCCGGGGTTCCCCCATTCTCTCTAGGGCCCAGACTCCCGTGTCAGGCACCCTCTCTCAGGATCCCCTCAGAATCCTCTCTCATCTTTCCTCCGGATCAGCGTAGAGCTGTCCGGGTTAACCTTCCGCCTCACTCCACACTCCTACTCGACTCCTCTCCAACTTTTCACTCTCTTCTTCTCACTCTCTCTGTTCCAACTGTTCTAACTCTCTACTCCCCCTAGAGGTGAATATATCTCCCTCCCAGGAGTAACCTCCCACTCCTATTCTAATGCGGGAGTGCAGGAATGGGTCCCACCCACCAGCCTAGTATCCACTTGCAGCTGGGGAAGATTACACCACTTTTACGAGTGTAATACCCCACTGTGATGCCTGACCATGTGGGGCGCCACACAAGCACACAAGCAATGCATGGAAGTCAATGGATCCGCAGTGTCCTCCGCATGACAGCGCAAGAGAACGCTGCGGATGACATTGAAATCTCTGCCGGTGGCCGCCGCTGATCTCCCGGTGGTGTCAGTGCAGGAGATTTGAAGAAACAGCTGATCTGACATGTTTAAACCTCCCGCGCCGACATCACCTCTTCGGTGTCGGCGTGGGAGATTTAAACTCTGGTCCTGTGTACTTTGTGGAGGTCTTGATCTTTCACTTTATGCTATTTCCCCGTTATGTGAGGTGCAAACTTTCTCCCTGTTGTCTGCATGTCTCTTCCCCCTTCTTTGCCTTCTTCATGGTCCATGGTTACCTTTCTATATTGTCATCAAATTGTAATATGCACTCCTTGTCCTCAATGTAAATTGTTGTAATAAACCCTCTTTGCATTATGAGCAGGTGTGTGGACTCCTCTTGGTGTGTTGACCCGGGCATTAGTATACTTGCTTCTCGTCTGTTTCATTCTATATAATGAGTAGGTTACCCATGTGGCGATGCTGAGGTCCAGGTTGAGTCCTGTTGTTTTTCTCATTGACATCTCCCTTTGCAATTGCTGACCAAGGACATCCAGAGATGCTGTGTAGGTGATCGTAGCACATCAAGGCTATGCAGTCTGCTCACAGTAGATCGAGAACATGCTGCCTGACATTGTCACTATGATAAATGGCTCCTGGGACACGCTGGATAAATTGACTGGATGGGTCTGGTACTATAGATTATGCCATGCCACCTAATCCCTGGAAATGCATGCCAGCAAAGTGTATGGTTTTACTGAAGTACTGTGCCAAACTTCAGGATTTTTAACTTGCAGATTTGGCTGCAAAAAAAAAAAAAAAGAAGCAGCATGTTCATTCTGTGTGTGATTTTCCCTGTGTTTTCCCTACAGACAATGATCGGGAAAATGCAAGGGACAATTCTCAATCAAAAACGCACCAAAAAAGTGCCAAAAAAAAGCAAAAAAAAAGCTGCGGAATAGCTGCAGCATTTTTCCTGCCAAGAAATGCATTTTTGTGCAGAAAATGTGTAGAAATTTTCCACTAGGCGCGCACATAGCTTAAGGGTGCGTGCACATAATCAGGAATTGCAGCATTTTGGACGCAACATATTACCGCTGCATCCAAAATGCTGTGCTGTACAGTATCAGCATAGTGGATGGGATTTCTAGAACTCTCATGCCAACTATGCTTCTCCCAACCGCAGTGTTATTTCAGCTGTGGTGCAGGTTGCCGGACTTCCGCATTTCAGCAGCATGTTAATTTGATGCTGCGGAGTTGGAAGTGATCACCATCAGGTGAATGCAGGGAGAAGCCACCGCAGATCATGAGTAGAGGGCCACTGCAGTCTCCCGACACACACCCGTGGTGCCTCCTGATCGTGTGCACATACCCTAATTGTTCTCCCAACCACTGGCATTGCCAGCAACAATTTCTGTGTGCTCAGCTAAAGCGCACCCCAAGCAGCTTTGTGTGTGTCTGGTAACCATGGAACACATCGGGTTACCAAAGGCAGCGTTCTTCTGAAGTGCATAGCCTTAACGCTATGCGCTTCTGGAAAATAATACAAGTATTAAGCCCTTGCCGTTAAAATCAGCTATTAACGGCAGTCTAACCCTAGCCTAATTGGGCCGTCACACGCGTCAATGTCGTCAGCGATCTCATCACGGGCGACATTGAAGGCTGATCGCTGGTGAGCTGTCACACAGGCTGACTCACCAGTAATCAGTGGACCAGCGACATCGTGGAAATTATTTAAATATCGTTTCCACGATGTCTTGCTCCTGCTGCCATGCTGCGGTAATTGGGAGCAGGCTGGTCTCCAAGGTAAACTGCGGGTGTCTAGGCAGCGCGCGCTGCCTAGAGACCCGATGTATACCTTGGCTACCAGCCTTCTCTGCTCACCGTCTGGTATCCATGGTACGCAGCGGGTAACTAGGGTCCCTAGTTACCCGCTGTGTACCTTGGATACCAGCCGGTGAGCGGTGAAGGCTGGTAACCAAGGTATACATCTGGTATCTAGGCAGCGCGCGCTGCTTAGATACCCGCAGTTTACCTTGGAGACCAGCGCTTGCAGAGAGGTGCTGGGAGCTGGCTTCTCGCTCATCTCCCGGTGTCACACGCAGCGATGCTGCGTGTCCACCGGGCGGCCACCGTCAGGTTTTAGAAAAGGTTCTAAAACCTGACGACCATCAACCAGCGACCTATCGCTGGTTGAAACACCCTGTCACACGCTTCAATATCACTGCAACATCATGTGCAGCAGCGATATTGCACGCGATATTGACGCATGTGACATCCCCATTAGGTGCTTGAAAATGTGATCGTTTACAGATTTGCTGCCTTAATCAACTTGCATGACTAAAGGCCACTTTACACACACAGATATCTGTGACCAACTTCTGAACAGATCTCTAGTTGCAGTGAAATCATGGACACATTGTTCCATTTTGTGGCTGTGTACAAATGTAACAATGTGTCCATAATTTCACTGCAACCAGAGATCTGTTCAGAAGTTGGTCACAGATATCTGTGTGTTAAAGTGGCCTTAAGGGTACCGTTACAAGACGCAACATTGCATGCAATTTCACTTGCAATTTGCTGGTTGCAGTGAAATCATGGACACATTGTTCCATTTGTACACAGCAACAAAATAGAACAATGTGTCCGTGATTTCACTGCAACCAACAAATTGCAAGTGAAATTGCATGCAATGTTGCGACGTGTAACGGTACCCTTAATTGTTTGGTCTTCTTTGTGGTAGGGCCACTTTACACACACCAACTTATCTGTCCAACTTCTGAACAACTTACTGGTTGCAGTGAAATCATGGACACATTGCTCCATTTTGTTGCTGTGTACAAATGGAGCAATGTGTCCATGATTTCACTGCAACCAGTAAGTTGTTAGAAGTTGGACAGATAAGTTGGTGTGTGTAAAGTGGCCAGTATAATTTCAGTGTTGAGGTGTGTAGATAATAAAAGGTGGAAAAGCATAGTGATAGCTTTCCAATAGAGATGCAATTATTTTATCGAGCTTAGCAGTGTGAATCAATTTTCCCAAGATGACCATGGTTGTTATAGAGGGCCAAACCAATAGACCGCAATTTTAATGTGCTCAATACAGTGGCGGGACAAGGCATTTTGGTGCCCTAGGCAGGTAAGGCAAACGGCGCCCCCCTTCCCCCCCCGAAATATGTCTGGGAATAAAAATGTCAGCATACTTTGAAAGTAAGTTTAATTTAACGGGGACCTATAAAAGGTTCGTCCAACCACACTACAGAGACATACTGATAGGTTGTTTACCTTGTGAGCCCCAATGGGGACAGTGTTCATGATGTATGTAAAGTGCTGTGGAGTTCATGGTGTAATATAAATGCAAAAAGTATTATTCTTAATATTATGTCACAATACCAGGATCTGAGGATCTTCTATTTCGAGGTCAGGGACTCTCTGATGCCATGTTGCTGCTTGTCTCGCTGTTGTCCTCTTTTGAAACTGCAGTGCGGTCGACAAGAGAGCATTAACTGGTTAATAACAAGAAGTATGGAGTGTGTACTTAGCCATAAACCCTCCCCTTACCATGAAGTATGGAGTGTGTACTAACTGAGCCATAAACCTCCTCATACCATGTCCAGCAGACATTGTAGGATTACGTATATACTCGTATATAAGCCGACCTGTGTATAAGCCGACCCCCCCTACTTTTGCCCCCAAAACCTGGGAAATCCTATTGACTCGTGTATAAGCCAAGGGTGGACCCCAACACAGGTATACAGCCCCCAGCAGTGTGGTATACAGCAGCCTCCCCAGTGGTATATACAGACCCCAGGGGTAATACAACAGCCCCAGGGGTTATACAGCAGCCCCAGGGGTAATACAGCAGCCCCAGGGGTAATACAGCAGCCCCAGGGTTATACAGCAGCCCCAGGGGTAATACAGCAGCCCCAGGGGTAATACAGCAGCCCCAGGGTTATACAGCAGCCCCAGGGGTTATACAGCAGCCCCAGGGTTATACAGCAGCCCCAGGGGTAATACAGCAGCCCCAGGGGTTATACAGCAGCCCCAGGGGTAATACAGCAGCCCCAGGGTTAATACAGCAGCCCCAGGGTTAATACAGCAGTCCCAGGGGTAATACAGCAGCCCCAGGGGTTATACAGCAGCCCCAGGGGTAATACAGCAGCCCCAGGGGTAATACAGCAGCCCCAGGGGTTATACAGCAGCCCCAGGGGTAATACAGCAGCCCCAGGGGTTATACAGCAGCCCCAGGGGTAATACAGCAGCCCCAGGGGTAATACAGCAGCCCCAGGGGTTATACAGCAGCCCCAGGGGTAATACAGCAGCCCCAGGGTTAATACAGCAGCCCCAGGGGTAATACAGCAGCCCCAGGGGTTATACAGCAGCCCCAGGGGTAATACAGCAGCCCCAGGGGTAATACAGCAGCCCCAGGGGTTATACAGCAGCCCCAGGGGTAATACAGCAGCCCCAGGGTTAATACAGCAGCCCCAGGGGTTATACAGCAGCCCCAGGGGTAATACAGCAGCCCCAGGGGTAATACAGCAGCCCCAGGGGTTATACAGCAGCCCCAGGGGTAATACAGCTGCCCCAGGGGTTATACAGCAGCCCCAGGGGTAATACAGCAGCCCCAGTGGTGCTGTATACAGGGCCCAGTATGCGGGGGCGGGGGGAGGCGCGCGCCTATGAACACTCACCGCGGCCTCCGTGCGTGCGTCTGATGTAAGGAAGAGAGGAGGGGCGGGCAGAGCTGCAGGACAGGAAGTCCCGTCCTCCCTCCTCTCTGGCCGGCGCAGGCGCCGGCGGCCGGATTGGGGCCCCCCAGGGGGTGCGGGGCCCCCCCAGGGGGCGGACAATGGGCCCCTCATGTGGAAAAAATGCGCCCTCCACAAGATGGCGCCCTAGGCGATGGCCTAGGGTCGCCTAGCTATCGTCCCGGCCCTGGCTCAATATTCTTATTATTACACGACTTTGCAAATTGCAAGGGTCTATTTCAATGTAACTGTGTGAGTATGTAAAAACTTTTTTTGGGACCAATATTCATTAAACTTGGATCTTTAACATTGGCATCTATACCAGACCAAGCACACGTTTTGCACATTCAAATAATATAATCTGGCACTGTTGTAGAACCAGATATGATTAAATGGGTTATCCAGAACTATTTACTTTTCTTTAACTATGTGTCTAAGAACTAAATTCCAACCTGTTATGCCCAACACCTATTTTTGCCAGCACAGAGCAGACACAGACTGCTCCTGCTGACAATTCAACACCTTCCACTGAATGAAAGCTGGCTCCCCACTTCATATATGCAGGAGCTGGCTATAAATCAGCATGATATTGGCAGTCGCATACCAGTCTGGAAGAGGAGGAGTTACTTTGTTGACATGGAGCAGCAGAATTGCCATCACAAGTGGTCAGTGACCTCCCTGAGTTGGCAACATGTAGAAAAGTTCTAAGACAGTCTCTTTAAATGGAAACTGTCACCCCCTTTAGGCATTTTAAACTATGCCCACCAGCTTACACATAATGTAAACGGGGTTTTAGTAACCCCTCTATGTGCCCAGACGTGCCCATCATACCTGAGAAAATAACTTTTATTCTGTCCAGCGCTGGCCTCTTAAAAGGTCTGGGAGGCTGGTATATGGTCCTGGTGGCTTATCTCCTTGCCGCCCCCCTAGCTGCAAAACTCGCCCTGCATTTTTTTAAATTGCCGCTCCCATCTGTGACCGGCACTTGAGTGACAGCCACACTCACGCCTGCGCGGTGGAGCGGGTGTCCACGCTCCATTGAAAATAGAACAGACGTCTCGCGAGATTTATAAAGTCTCGCAAGATTGGTGAAGTCTCGCAAGGCATCGGCACTGTTCAATGGAGCGCGGACACCCAACTCCACTGCGCAGGCGTGAGTGTGGCTGGCACTCAAGTACTGGTCCAAATGGGATCGGCAATTTGAAAAAAAAGAAGGGCGGGTTTTGCAGCCAGCGGCGGCGGCGAGGACATAATCCAACAGGACCAAATAGCAGCCTCCTGAACCTTTTAAGAGGCCAGCACTGGACAGAATAAAAGTTATTTTCTCAGGTATGAGGGGAACATCTGGCACATAGAGAGGTCACTAGAACCCCATTTACATTATGGTAAGATGGTGGGCACAGTTTAAAATGCCCAAAGAGGGTGACAGGTTCCTTTTAAGAATTTCAGCAAAATTTAAGAAAGAACCATCGCAAGGCAGCTCTTGTTGTGGAAAAGGTATCCTGACCCTTTTTCCAGAGCAACATGTGGCGCCCCGCAACGAGTGCGTCACAAGAGGGTATTGCAGCCATAAATGCAGCCACAATATTCTCTGACACAGCAGTGATCTGGTTAACTTTGAGATCCAACCCTGCATGCATCACCTAGAACAGAGGGCCAAACCAGGGTCCTGGTGGGCGGAGTGCTAGGGAAGTGTGTAGGAAGTACAGACACTTAGTAGAGAAGTCTGCAGAGTCTGGAAGAGTCTAGAACTTGAACTTGGAGTAGGAGCGGGGGCTCTGCACCCCGTGTAGCCCCCGGGCCGTCACCGGTCGGGTGTCAGCACCTGAGGCCTCAACAACCGGGATCGGGCATCACCAACCACGGGTTCCAAAATACCCCCGTGCCCAACTCACAGCCGGTTCACTCGTACCGAAGCTGGCAGCAGTTCACCTCTGCTACGCGAACCAGAAGCGTGGAGGAGCAGCTTCACAGGAGCACCCCACCACCAGCCAACTTCCAGTCGTCTAACCAGCGGTGTACCCACTGAGGGATCCAGGGCTCCCCAAAACATCCACAACGTACATCTTGGATAGGGCATTGAAGCAGCCTCCCCGTACCCGATCTGGTATTCCTGGGCGACAATGGCAAAACACTTAGCTAGAATGGAGGAACACTTGCGGATCTCTAAGGGACACCATCACTGCTGGGTCCACTACCCGTGAACTGTATACCATGTACTGCCTGCTGGTTACAGTAAAGACCCGTTGCAGAGACTTTCTGTGTCCGTGCTTCCTTATGAACTGTCCGTCCGCACTACAAGGTAGCCGCAGCTTCTGCACAACATCTTAAGCAGCTCCAGCCTCTGGGGATCACCGCTCAGCCTGTGGGAGCGTTCCATCTTGCTGCTGTCCATCCCCCGGAGGTTCCGCAGCGTCGGTAACGATTACCGAAACTACTCATAGGTGGCGTCACGAATAAATTAACCCCTTTAATCTGTTCGTACAAGACGTCTTCACTTTTGATCTGCACTCTACCGGCCCGACTACTGGCAGGCGCGGCCCACCCGTGACAAGGAGGAAGGAGCTACAGCCTGTCTAAACCGGAGTCCACGGGCTGACGGTGAGTCAGAAAATGGCGTCACGAACAGGATACGAGCAGGCCCGTTCCCTAATGGGTATAATGTGCTTAAACATGACTTTATTGTCTACAATTTGGACTTTGTTCGTCCCTAAAAGAACTTTCCCGCCTTTTCACCGTTGGGCCAAGATGGCGTTCCCGCCACAAGGATCCGCCACGTGCAAGCCCAGGGGTGAGCCACCGCCCCTCATCGTGGGAGGGCTAAAGGCAAAGGCGCCAAACTCTTTGTCCGCCCTGATTGCTCGAATCAACCATGGGGGCGGACCCCAAAGACTTTTCCCACGATTGGACTACAAAGAGCCCAAAGGAAATGGGAGTGTCGCAGACCTTTCTTCACCAGCTCTCTACCAGAACGGTTACCGGTTGAATGGGTGTGGTTCCCTCTAAAGAAGAGAATGGCCAGCACGAGACTCCAAGACCTAATTCGGGAGGTCGAGGCAGAGGCCAGAGCAGCCATAGGCCAACCGGGTCGGGGTCCTGCCCTTACCATAGACGGCAGCCCCGACTTTTGGCTAGAGGCTCTACAAGACCTCCGGGTGCGGTTACTTGAGACTGTAGAGTGGATGATTCGCAGCTGGAGTGCGACCCTAGGCAGAAGACTCCATCATGCGATGCAGCAGAGCCGACCGGTACAGCTACTCCCGGCCCAGACGACATCGCCAGCTTCTCAACCGCCTCACCGTCACCCACCACCTGTCCTGCTTCGTCACCGGAGCCCATAGACTGTATCATTCCAATGGAGGCCACAGCTCAGCTCGTTCCAGTGGTCGAAACCGCAGCCGACCCCGTTCCTGAGCCGAAGCTTCCAATACGCTCCGCTGAAGAAATTGACATCTACCTGGTTCCATTTACGGAACCCGCGACTAGTTTCCACACTGCCGAGACTATCGCCTGTTTCTCCCCTGATCCGGAGGCCTCCTCTGCAATTACCGAGGCCTACCTGGTGACCGGGATCGAAACACCACTTCCCGCTGCTACAGAAGAAGAGGCAGGCAGCCTGGAAGCCCTGCAAGACGACCTCGAGGAGAACTTTGCAGCACAGCCACCCATCGACCCAGAGGATTCCGTTCCATCATCTCCGTCAGCCGAGCAGCCCGACGTAGTCATCGAGGGAGAGATCGAGGATGATGACGACGAGACCTACAGCCCAGCTGAGGACCTCTACACCGGGTTCGCCTAGGGAGACACCAAGAATCCTTCTGCCTGGCGATCTGCTCGGGTACACTGGTCGGGTGCCGCCGCAACAACATCTTCTCCGGTTCCGTTTAACCGGGCTCCGCTCCACACTGCCCACCAAACTCAAGCTGTTCAACAACCATCACGCCGTAGTGACAGTATCCACACTCCGCACCACTCCGACGAAGAGGTACGTCGCATCCGAAGGGAGGAGTGGCACGCTCGGCTGCACGCCAACATGCAGGCCTGCGCTGAAGCCCGCCGCCAACCTCCATTGCCTGAAGAGTTCCGTAAAACCGGACGGGTGAGCACCTTTAACTTATCCACCGGGTGGGAATTCGTAAGGGAGGAGGGTGTGAGTACTGAAGTATTCGTGGGGCGCCGTGATGTGGAGTCGCACCTACCGCGAGGGCATCCTAACCGAGACTTATATAGAGGGGACATTGTAACCTATGAGCGACATATATGCTGTGACGGGTGGTTCGCTATACGAGTCCGGAACACTGCCCTCCATAAGTGACTTTGTTGTTTGAACTTTTCACCAAGAGACTTCTTCCTGTTTGCAAATAACACCGCGACTTGGCGGCTACAGCCTGAACTTTTACCTAAGGACAGCCGACCGCCCCGCCGGGTCCGCGCAATGTGTTAACCTGTTTATTCTACTGTTTCACTTTTATGCAACATAATGACCTGTCATTAATAAAGGTGTATTACCTGTTATAAAATATAAAAACCTCTGTAATGTGGGTAGTGTGACGCTTGGGGACAAGCGTATTAAACCGAGGGGGAGTGTGGCGCCCTGCAACGAGTGCGTCACAAGAGGGTATTGCAGCCATAAATGCAGCCGCAATATTCTCTGACACAGCAGTGATCTGGTTAACTTTGAGATCCAACCCTGCATGCATCACCTAGAACAGAGGGCCAACCCAGGGTCCTGGTGGGCGGAGTGCTAGGGAAGTGTGTAGGAAGTACAGACACTTAGTCAGTAGAGAAGTCTGCAGAGTCTGGAAGAGTCTAGAACTTGAACTTGGAGTAGGAGCGGGGGCTCTGCACCCCGTGCAGCCTCCGGGCCGTCACCGGTCGGGTGTCAGCACCTGAGGCCTCAACAAGCGGGATTGGGCATCACCAACCACGGGTTCCAAAATACCCCCGTGCCCAACTCACAGCCGGTTCACTCGTACCGAAGCTGGCAGCAGTTCACCTCTGCTACGCGAACCAGAAGCGTGGAGGAGCAGCTTCACAGGAGCACCCCACCACCAGCCAACTTCCAGTCGTCTAACCAGCGGTGTACCCACTGAGGGATCCAAGGCTCTCCAAAACATCCACAACATACATCTTGGATAGGGCAATGAAGCAGCCTCCCCGTACCCGATCTGGTATTCCTGGGCGACAATGGCAAAACACTTAGCTAGAATGGAGGAACACTTGCGGATCTCTAAGGGACACCATCACTGCTGAGTCCCCGGTCCACTACCCGTGAACTGTATACCATGTACTGCCTGCTGGTTATAGTAAAGACCCGTTGCAGAGACTTTCTGGGTCCGTGCTTCCTTATGAACTGTCCGTTCGCACTACAAGGTAACCGCAGCTGCCGCACAACATCTTAAGCAGCTCCAGCCTACGGGGATCACCGCTCAGCCTGTGGGGAGCGTTCCATCTTGCTGCTGTCCATCCCCCGGAGGTTCCGCAACGTCGGTAATGATTACCGAAACTACTCATAGGTGGCGTCACGAATAAATTAACCCCTTTAATCTGTTCCTACAAGACGTCTTCACTTTTGATCTGCACTCTACCGGGCCCGACTACCGGCAGGTGTGGCCCACCCGTGACAAGGAGGAAGGAGCTACAGCCTGTCTAAACCGGAGTCCACGGGCTGACGGTGAGTCAAACACATTCCTGGTCATTTACATTTATGCTTAAATGGGATTCTGTCATGTGATGTCAAGGTACAATACTAATGGTATTCTGAAATAGGGCTTATGCAGCCCTTTCAGGATCTGTAACTATTCTTGCTGTAGCTTCTCTGGTTGTCTTTCTGTAAGCCTCAGAGGATTAAGTGGCATGCACTGGCGTGCACTGGCTAGTCAAGTGTATGCAAATCCAAACTTACTATGCACTGCTCCCCAAGACCATAATCCTGCCCACCTCTCAGAGCAGGTGTCATTAATTGTAATAATCTTCATTGTCATTTACAATCAGCTTCTAGCAGGACAATGACCCTAAACATACTGTCAGAGCTACAATGGAATGGTTTAAATATGGGTGGGGAACCCTTTTCTTGCCAGGGGCCATTTGGAAATGTATATTCCATCTTTTGAGGGCCACACAAAATAAATTACAGTACTCTATTTGCTCAAATAATTAACTCACCCCTAATGGGGTGGCAGGAACTACTTCTCTTTGTTGTCTCTGTGATGTTATGTGATATTGATCATTTTCTGATCATCATAATGGGAGACCCAGACAATGGGGTTTAGGGCGCTGCCCTCCGGAGGTCACACTAGGTACTACAAGTTTGTAGCACCGCCTCCTCCGCTTATAAACCCCCACCGTAGGAGACATCCTCAGTTTTAAACTTAGTGTGCTCGGAGGATCACGCTTTGCTTGCACTTCACTGCATTCTCACAACTTACGTGATGGCGTATGAAGACAAGGTAAAATGGTCCCATTCGGGACCCTCGACAGCCTCCCCGCTCACCCTTGTGGAACACGCTGGTGGAGGTACCGGAGGGTTTTTAGCCTGGACACTTCAGTGTTCTCCCGGTACGCTGTCGTGCTCCTTTCCTTTCCATCCCTCCATGGAGGCTCTGGATAGGGGGAGCCTGGAGCCTTGCACAGCTCCGCTCCGTCCGAGGCCTCCCTAAATGGTGCTTACAGACCGGACGGAGCCAGCTCAGTCCGAGGCCTCCCTAAATGGTGCTTACACTCCGGACTGGTGCTGTACCCCCGTCCGAGGCCTCCCTAAAGGTGCTTACAGACCGGACCGGCACTGAGGCACCTGGTGTGTCTCCTGTGTGCCTGGGGGTAGTGTCTGTCACTGTGGTGTCATGACACTCAGACCGCGCGGTTACCCTCGGGTCCGCGGTTCTGGCGGTGACCCTGTGCTGGGGTCACCCTGGCTGACCGCCCTGTGTATCACAGGGGCTGAGGCTGTAGACTGCGGGTGTTTTTATGTGTACATGCAGTCTGAGAGTGTGTGTGGTGATATTCACTCTCGTTTCCCGCGCTGCGGGCTCCGGCACCTCCATTGCTGAGGCAGTCTGGAGGAGGAGGAGGCAGCCCTTATGGTGACATCACCGCTGGGCGTGTTGTGTGTTCTTCCCGCGTGTTCCTGGCTCCGCCCACATCTTCACTGTCGGCGGCCATCTTCTCCCTCACTTCCCGGCTGGGATCTGAACTGCAGCGCGTGTCTGCACTTACAAGGGAGACCGGAACTCGCGGAGGTCACACACACACACCGCTTCCTCCTACCGCTTTACTGCGGTCGGTAAGCCACCGGGATTCCCGGTTTGTTTGTGAACTTTGGCTTATATTCCCCTCACTGTGGAGATGTCCTCAGCTGGGAAGCATGCTGCTAAGGCAGCGGTGGCCACCATTGTCTGTACTACATGCAACGGGACACTGGTGGAGGGGTCCTGCAATAACTGCGGACGCCCAGAGGCCCGATCTGCTACTATTGAGTCTGCAAATCCGGGATTATACCCTGAGGTTCAGGTGATCCCAGGGCCATGGGAAACGCAGAATAAGATCAATGAATCTCTGCTGTCCCAGATGTCCTCCATGTCGCAAACCCTGGAGGCACTGCATAGGAGACTGGAGAACCCAGCTACTCCTCCTAGTTACCCCCGGGTGTCTCTTACTTCTGCTGTAAGACCCCCTAAGCGAGCCCGTGAGGCTTCTCCTGAGCTCCAGACTCTCTCTGAGGAGGAGCGTTCCTCTGATGGTGAGGAAGATGATGGGGGTTCTACTCTTGGGTCTATGTCTGAACCTCCAGATGGGGTGGAGGATCTGGTGTCCTCCATCAATGAGACATTGCGTCTTGTCACTCCTCCTGAGGAGGTGACTGTACACCCCAAGGAGATCTATCAATGGCTGCGGCCAGAGGCTAGACCAAGTGGCTCCTTCATGGACCACACTAATTTCGGAAGGGTGATTAAAGCTCCCAGGTTGCATCCTGGGCGGCGTTATGTCCGTAAAACTAAGGACAATCGCTTTCCCTTTCCCCAGGAGGCGCTCCAGGAATGGTCGCAGTCTCCCAAGGTGGATGCTTCCATGACTAGGATTGCTGCGCGCTCCTTGTTTTCTGCCTCTGATAGCTCCTCGTTGAAGGATGCTACTGATAGACAGGTCGAGCAACTCGCCAAGTCTTCCTATGAGGCTGTGGGGTCTTCGTTTGCCCCTAATTTTGCCGCAGTCTGGACCCTACAAGCGATCACTATCTGTTTGGATGGTATCACTGATCTAGCTAGGTCCAGTCCAGAGGTCCTGGCTCTCACTGAGAGAGCAAGGGCCTATGCGGACTATGCCAGGACGGCATCTTTGGAAACTGCCACTCGCTCTGCTGTGGCCTCGGCCAATGCAATTGCGATCCGCAGGCTATTGTGGCTGCGTCTCTGGGACTCAGATGCCACATCTAAGAAGATTTTACAAAATCTTCCGTTCGCTGGTGACAGGCTTTTTGGCACCGAACTGGACAAATTGATAAAGGATTCTGCTGAGTCTAAGATACCGCAGAATAAGCCTAAGCCACGGTACACCGTGAAAAGGAACCCTAAGCAGTGGTCCTTTCGCTCCGGTTCACAGTCATCAACGGCGTCCACTCGCTCAGACCGAGGGGGCAAGCCTGCTACTCAGTGGCGTTCCAAGAGTCGTCAGAAGAAGCCGGCGGGGGCAACGGCTGCCACCCCCAAGCCCGCTTCGACATGACTCGCTATTTCATCCTGCCTCCCCAAAGGTGGGGGGCCGCCTGTCCCGCTTTCAGGACAAGTGGCTTCTTCACATTCACGATCAGTGGGTTCGAGACGTAGTCTCAAGAGGTTACAGGATAGAGCTGACGTCACAACCAATACACCGATTCCATCGGTCGGTTCCATCTCCAGAAAAGGCTCAGGCTTTTTACCTGGTGTTGGAGGGACTCCGCAGAGACGGAGTGGTGGTCCCTGTGCCCACGGAAGAGAGGTTCAGGGGTTTTTACTCCAATCTCTTTATTGTCCCAAAGAAGGACGGCTCTTTTCGCCCGGTTTTGGACCTCAAGTTGTTCAACCGTCACGTGTTGGTTCGGAAGTTCCGCATGGAATCCCTGCGCTCAGTGATCGCGGCTGTGTCACAGGGAGACTTCCTAGCGTCCATCGATATCAGGGACGCTTACCTTCACGTCCCCATTGCACCAGCTCATCAGCGCTGGTTGAGATTCGCAGTGGGGGAAGAGCACTTCCAATTTGTGGCACTGCCATTCGGGCTGGCCTCAGCACCACGGGTGTTCACAAAGGTGATGGCATCCATGATGGCTCTCCTGCATGCGCAGGGACACGCCGTCATACCCTATTTGGACGACCTGTTGGTCAGGGCGCCATCGGAAGACCTTTGTCGGGTAAGCCTGGAGGTGACCATGAAGTCCCTGGAACGGTTCGGGTGGCTTATCAACATTCAGAAGTCGACCCTGGTTCCGACCCAGTCATTGACATATCTGGGCATGGATTTCCACACGGACTCGGCCCTGGTGTCCCTACCTCAAGCCAAGCAGCTTGCGATCCAATCAGGAGTGCAGAATGTCCTCCTGTCTCCACAGTCATCCCTACGGGTATTGATGAGACTGGTGGGTCGCATGGTAGCGGCGATAGAGGCGGTGCCGTTCGCACAGTTTCGCCTCCGTCCTCTCCAGCTGGAGATTCTTCGCAGATGGGACAAGAGGACGATCTCTCTGAATCGGCTGGTGACACTGTCACAACCAACCAGGGACTCTCTGCAGTGGTGGCTCCAGCCACTTCACCTGTCACGGGGCCGGTCCTTCCTAAAACCGTCATGGTTAGTGGTGACCACCGACGCCAGTCTGAAGGGCTGGGGGGCGGTGTTCTTGCACCACAGGGCTCAAGGCCTCTGGACTCAGTCGGAGTCGGCGTTGCAGATCAACGTTCTGGAGATCAAGGCGGTCTATCTGGCGCTACTGGCGTTTCAGAAATTCCTGTCAGGACAGCCCATTCGGGTACAGTCCGACAATGCGACGGCCGTCGCCTACATAAATCATCAGGGAGGGACCAGAAGTGCTCAGGCCCTCGCCGAAGTCCACCGCATTCTACTCTGGGTGGAGGAAAACGGCTGCCTGATCTCCGCAGTTCACATCCCAGGGGTCGAGAACTGGGAGGCCGACTATCTGAGCCGACAGGGGATGGACGCCGGAGAGTGGTCTCTACATCCAGACGTCTTCCGGGACATCTGCGGCAGGTGGGGCACTCCGGACGTGGATCTGATGGCCTCACGGCTGAATCATCAGGTGCCCCAATACATGGCAAGATCTTGGGATCCCCAGTCTCTGGGGGCGGACGCCCTGATTCTGAGCTGGTCCAGATTCCAGCTGCCATATGTGTTTCCGCCTCTGGCTCTGATTCCCAGGGTCCTGTGGAAGATCAGGACAGAATGCAGAGTGGCCATTCTAGTGGCTCCAGATTGGCCCAGGAGGTCTTGGTACCCGGACCTGTGGCAACTGTCAGGCGGACACAGGTGGGCTCTTCCAGAACGCGCAGATCTACTCGCGCAAGGGCCATTCTTCCACCTCAATTCCAGGGCCCTCAGATTGACTGCATGGCTCTTGAGGCCTGGCTGCTGACATCCAGAGGTTTCTCTCCTACAGTGGTTGCCACTATGAATCGGGCAAGGAAACCTGTTTCCAGGAAGATATACCACAGAACGTGGAAAATCTTTTTTACCTGGTGTGCCTCTGGTGGCCGCTCACCGTGGCCTTTGTCTATCCCGACATTGCTGGCCTTCCTACAGTCGGGGTTGGAGTTGGGATTATCCCTTGGCTCTCTGAAAGGTCAAGTATCAGCACTTTCAGTGTTGTTTGACAGGCGCTTGGCGCTCCTCCCGAAGGTACGTCAATTTCTGCAGGGGGTGTCTCGGGTGGTCCCGCCCTATAGACGACCTCTGGACCCTTGGGACCTAAACATGGTCCTGACGACACTGCAGAAACCGCCGTTTGAGCCACTGAGAGACGTCTCTCTCTCTCGTCTGTCCCAGAAGGTGGTCTTTCTGGTGGCGATTACGTCTCTGAGAAGGGTCTCAGAATTGGCTGCACTCTCGTGCAAGTCACCCTTTCTGGTGGTTCACCAGGACAAGGTGGTGTTGCGCCCACGGCCTGAATTTTTGCCGAAGGTGGTTTCAACATTCCACTTGAACCAGGAGATTGTTCTCCCATCATTTTGCCCCGCTCCCGTTCATCAGGTTGAGCGCGACCTCCATACTCTGGATCTCGTGAGAGCTGTACGCATTTATGTGTCCAGGACCGCCTCCTTTAGGAGTTCGGATTCCTTATTTGTCCTCACGATGGGTCGCTGTAAGGGGTCCGCGGCTTCAAAGTCGACCTTGGCCAGATGGATCAAGGCTCCCATTCAGGAGGCTTACCGGTCTTCTGGTTTGCCTCTCCCGGTGGGTTTGAAGGCACACTCTACTAGAGCTGTAGGTGCCTCTTGGGCCTTGCGACATCGAGCTTCTGCTCTACAGGTGTGTCAAGCGGCCACTTGGTCCAGCCTGCACACTTTCTCTAAGCACTATATGGTGCATGCCCATGCCTCTGCGGATGCGAGTTTGGGCAGGCGGGTTCTCCAGGCGGCGGTTGCCCACCTTTAAAAGGGAACCATGTGTTATCCGTCTTGTTGAGGAACTATTCCCGCCCTGGGGTATTGCTTTAGGACATCCCCATTGTCTGGGTCTCCCATTATGATGATCAGAAAAAAGAGAATTTTGTTTACGTACCGTAAATTCTTTTTTCTTGAATCATCAATGGGAGACCCAGCACCCACCCATTTGTTCCGTTGCATGTTTGCATTTGATCTGTTCTCTGTTGAGACAGTGTTTCCGGGTTGTTACACCGTCTGTGCACGGCACTCTTCCCGATGTTTCGGGTGTGGTTTATTTCTCCTCGCAGCTTATGGACTAAACTGAGGATGTCTCCTACGGTGGGGGTTTATAAGCGGAGGAGGCGGTGCTACAAACTTGTAGTACCTAGTGTGACCTCCGGAGGGCAGCGCCCTAAACCCCATTGTCTGGGTCTCCCATTGATGATTCAAGAAAAAAGAATTTACGGTACGTAAACAAAATTCTCTTTGTTGCTTCTCACAACTGCTTTTCCAGTTTACCTTAGTCTGGAGTGCAGTCAACTCTTTGTCTTGAGAGCATATACCGTACATCACAGGAGCTGCTGGAGGGGCAGAAACATCATTGGGGAAGGCTGGGGGGCAAAGACATCATCACTGGGGAGGGCTGGGGAGGGCTGCTGTGTTGGCAGTAAAAACTTCTGATTTTAACTATATTTTGGGTACAGATTACAAAAAGGGTGCAGTACTGAAATAATTCATTCATATATACTATTTCATTATCAATTGTAAGATAGACAAAACAGTACACTTTAGACTATATTAATAAAGATTATTATTATTATTATTATTAGGAATAGTCTTGTGAATTCCCACAGCTTTAAACCTACTGACTTGCAAGTATCATCGTGGTATTGTTTGTTTATTATTTGCATAGTAATTATGCAACTTGTATAAATATGCAAATCTAACAAGTGGATGTATAGCATGCTTCCAATGCAAAACTGCTGTGTCATAATATACTTTTAAGAATGGCAGCTTCACAAAAAGAGCTGTTTCACCATCGTCAACGGCTGTATCTGGTATTGCTGTATCTGACATTTATTTGATCTGAGGGCTGCAGTATTACACATATAAATGTGTGCTACAACTGCCTTCTGTTGAAGCCATACCAAACAATGGTAACTACAATAGATTACTTGCCAATATTTTATTCCATTGAGCAGTAATGATATCATTATTGTATTTTCAACCTAAAATATTGTTACATGTTTAATTTACATTTTTAAAAGAAAAAAAAATAAGTAGTAACAAAGATAGAAGTCCCATATTAGCAGACTATGGGACTTCAATCCTGACATCTAAAGTACCATTAGGCAGAATACTCATAAATCTAAAATAGTATTCTCTTTCTTTTTTAGAGAATACATTTTAAAAGCCTCATTAGCAGATGGAAAGAAATAGATAATAATAATATACAATTTGTTGCGTCTTACAATATAGTCTAGTTAAAAATGGAATATTGATTGATCCATGCAAATCACTAAGGTTTGTGTCTCAGTAGTCATCTAGACACATTACCATGTACGTTCCTTCTTCTGACAATGCAAGTGTGAGTCTAGGTGTGGGGTTTCATAGTTTTTTTAGTTTTTTTTAGGTTGAAGGTAGACATAAGTACATAGAGTTCAACCTAGGGCCTAACATGTTGATCCTGAGGAAGGCAAAAACCCCATCGGGCAGACTCTAAAGGCCCTGTCACACATAAAGAGATCGCTAACTAGATCGACGCAATAGTGACGTCGTTCTGTGTGACACGCACCAACGATCTGGCCCCTGCTGTGAGATCGTTGATCGTTACACACTGCTCTGGGTCATTCCTGTGTCGTTGTGCCCCCGCTGGGAACGCTATATCGTTGTGTTTGATAAATAACGAGCACCAATCTCAATGTTGCACTATGGAGAGAAAATTCACAACGACCTCGGTATAATTGTGGATCGCTAGAGCGTCGTTTTTCACATCGCTGGTAAGATGCCTGTTTGACATCTTACCAGCGATGTGTAAACGATGCACCAGCGATCTCTGCACATCATAATGGCCATGTCACATGTGTCAATGTTGCTAGCGACATCGCTGAAAAGTGACGCATCAGCTATGTCGCTAGCGATATTGCAAGTGCGTCGTGCTGTGTGACAGTGCGACGCAACTGCGATTTATCACTGGTCGCAGGTTGACAGGTTTATGAACATGTTCATAAACCTGTCAATCTGCAACCAGCGACTAGGCTGGACCACGCCGTCTGACACCGCAATAGCGATGTTGACGGCGATCCAGCCTATACCGCAGCATTGCTGTGGATCGCTTGCTGGGTTGATCCCAGCCCAGCAAGCGATGGCTCCGCCCGCATCGCTGCAGCGTCACTGGCAACATCCTGCCGTGTGACACCAAGGCTGCGATGTCGGAAGCGACTGCCTTGGTTGACATGTGTGACAGGACCATTATCATTATCGGAATCGCTGATGCGTCGTTATGTGAGACTGGGCCTTTAGCTTCCTGACTCCAAATACCGCAATCAGAATTGTTCCCTTATCAACGCCCAATTACAAAATCTAGTACACATAACCAGTAATATTATATTTTTCATGAAAGGCATCCAGGCTGAATCAATCATTGCAACATCATGCGGCAGAGAGTTCCATAGTCTCACTGCTCGTACAGTAAAGAATCAGCGTCTATGATTAGGAATTCTATTTTGCTCCAAACGTAGAGGATGTCCTATTGTCTCAAACCTAGATGTAAAAATATAATTAGAAAGGTCCCTGTACTAACCCCTCATATATTTGTACATTGTACTAATATCACCCCTAAGCATTCGTTCCTTTAATAACCTTGGTCGCTGTTCTCTGCACCCCCTCTAGTCCAGCTATGTCCTTCTTATACATCGGAAACTAGATTGTACACAGTATTCTCCGTGTGGTCGCACTGCTGACCTGTATAGCAGTAAGGCTGTGGTCACAGTTGCCATGCGTTTTTTTTAGTGATTTAATAAAACTCATGCTTTTTTTCATGTCAGCATGAGTTTTGTAAGATGTGTGATGGCTCCCTGCGTTTTTGGCTGCGTTTTTGAATCTGCACCTAAAAATAGTGCTTGTAGTATTTTTTTGTGCGTTTTGAAAAACGCATGCGTTTTTATAACATGGGTTCCTATGGGAAACGCATGCAAAAACGCATGTACACTTAGTACCTTTTAGTGCCATTCAAAAACGCATGCGTTTCCCATAGGAGCCCATGTTAAAAAAACGCATGCGTTTTTAAATGGCACTAATTGTACATGCGTTTTTGCATGCGTTTTCCATAAGGCCCCTTATTAAAAAACGCATGTGTTTTTGGATATGCTCCAAAAACGCATGGGACAGTCACACATGCTTTTTGGCTATTAGGGCATGCGTTTTTTAACATGGGGGCCTATAGGTGCGTTTTTTACATGCGTTTTTGAAAACGCAGGTCTCCAAAAATGCATGTGAAAAATGGTACTGTGACCACAGCCTAAAACAATGTTCTTCTAATGAGCATCTATTCCTCTTTTAATGCATCCCATTATTTTATTAGCCTTTGCAGCAGATGCCTGACACTAGTCAGAAAAACTGAGTTTACCATCCACCCATACACCCAAATCTTTTTCAATGACAGGTTTAACCAGTGTTTTACAATTAAGTACATAATTAGAAATTTTATGTCCTTTGCGAATGAGCATGATTTTACATTTATCCACATTAAATTTCAATTGCCATTTCTCAGCCCAAACCTCCATCTTAGGGCCCTTTCACATCAGCGTTTTTTTAAATTTGCGGCAGATGCGGTGAAAAAACCGCATCTGCCGCAATTACCGCATACTGGCTGCACTTGCGGCCCGGTTGCGGTAATCCCCATAGAAAATATAGGGGGACTTGCGGCAGGTGCGGCAAGTGCGGTTTTGCACTTGCGGCAGGTGCGGCCGCGAAAAAAAACGCGGCTGACCGCGTTTTTTTTCGCGGCCGCACCTGCCGCAAGTGCAAAACCGCACTTGCCGCACCTGCCGCAAGTACGCCTATACTTTCCATGGCGTTTACCGCAACCGCGCCGCAAGTGCAGCCGGTATGCGGTAATTGCGGCAGATGCGTTTTTTTCACCGCATCTGCCGCAAATTTCAAAAAACGCTGATGTGAAAGGGCCCTTACATAAAGCTTTCTGTAATATTAAATTATCCTCCTCTGTATTGATTACCCTGCACAGTTTAGTATCATCTGCAAATATTGAAATTCTACTCTGTATGCCCCCTACAAGGTCATTAATAAATATATTAAAAAGAAGCGGGCCCAATACTGACCCTTGTGGCATCATACTGTTAACTGTCTATGTGTGTTCTATTCATAACCACCTTTTTTTTTCTATCACTGAGCCAGTTATTGACCAGTTACACATATTTTTCTTATTCTAATTATTCTTACAACATCCCTGGTTCAGTGTAGAACTTACCTCTTCATAGAAGCTGATCAGAAAGGTTTGACAGGATTGATCTTTCATAAAGCCATGTTCAAACTGGGTCATGAGATTACTCATATACTCCAGTATAGCATTTCTTAGGAAACTTTCAATGATTTTACCCACAGTAGAGGTTAAATTTACTGGCCTATAATTTCCAGACTCAGATTTTGGACAGGCATGGTCAGGGGAAGGGCTCATGAGCCCTGTAGGCCAGGCAGGGATAATCTATGGTGAAACACCATCATAGTATGGAAACAACACCACACAGCCTAATAAGTGACACATCCCTGAATTTAGTGTTTTAACCCAAACATGTTGTTGTCCTCCGTTTACATAGCAAGAACCTGCTGATAGAGTCCTTTTAACTGAGAGCTCTTAGTTTATCACTCAGATTGAATGTTGTGTCCCAGTCATTTGGAGAGCAATGATAAACTGGAATGACAGCAAAAGGTGCACAGGGAGTGACCCTGTGCATAGAAGGATCGTCATATTAAAAGAATGGCATGTAGCAATCCATTCTGCAGTGCAAATGAAATTTGATGTCAAATACTACACCTAAATCGTCAAACTGCATCTGCACAAAGCGTCAGAGGATGTTTACATGACATTCGGCTACGAGCCAAACATTTACCTACAAGCATTTAATTTACCTCATGTCGTTGCTAGCAAGGCTGTCCTCTTCATAGAGAATGAATGGGGGCTTGCCGCAGGTGTACCGCAAGTCCGTCATTAGGCGTCAGATCCGGCAGATGCGGTAAATCTGCCAGATCTGCCTCATTCAGCGAAAAACACTGGTGTGAAAGGACCCTTATAGCAGTTTAAAAAATTCTATTTTCTCAATAAGCCTTTGAATACTTTTAGAATTTTAGGCCACCAGTTATACAAAAATTGTTGTTCCAAGTATTTTTTTTAGATTATTACCACATGATAGTAAATCAGAAGTAGAATAACAGTCAAACTTTGAAATTCATGGTTTTCTTTGTATCTACAGAAATATTGCTATGTCTCTTTCACCCTTGCAGTGATCTTTGCTAAACGAAAAACAGTAAGCCCATCCATATTGTCTGTCATTTTTTTATTTCCTCTTTTCAAACAAAATTTCATTTTGTCAGCATGTTTTATTTGTTATTAATAAAACATGCAGACAGAATAAAAATAGTACTTTCAGTTTTGGAGAAGCTAATTTATATGTGAAAAGCCAATTGTTTTCAGTGAAGATAGCATTTAAAGAGCACATGTGGTGCCCACAATGCCAGCTATGGCTTTATTAGATGATGGACTGTGGTGGTTTTTAGAAATGGCTGAACCCGCAGATGTTCTAGACCGGACTTGACCCAAACGTAAGCCTGAACCCTGACTTTACAGTTATAAAATGGTGGCAGTAAGAGTTCGGGGGCTGTAAAAGACAGCAAAACAGTTATCAAAGCAGCAATATTATACTGCGTGCTGGTAACACCACTTCTGGGTCTGCTCATTAACCTTCAGTTTATTCACTAGACTCTGCTTCCATGAGCCAATCACAGACGCCCACTCTCTGTGACCTCATCTGTGACTGGCTGTTGCACCCCCACCCATTGTGTTAGCATCTGTGATTTGTTGCCATATACATTTGTGTCTTGGCAACGTATTTTTCATTCTCAATGCAGATAAAGCGAACAACTACAGGCTGCCTCCCACCATTGCCTAGTTTTACCTTGGCTAAAAATCAAAAATACAAGAGAGCCTTTCTTTTTTTTTTTTATAAAAAAAGTGGTGGATCCACCCTATTTTTGATTGCCAGCCAAGGTAAATTCAAGCAGCTTAGGGTTTGTATTCTCATCCCGTAGTTATTGGGCCCCCAGGGCTACATAATAGTAGCCCACAGCCACCCCAGAAATTGGCGTATTCATTAGAATCGCCAAATCCTGGCTCTTTTGCCGCCTCTTTCCAATGCTCTGATGGCAATCGAGGTAATAGAAGGGGTTAATGACAGCTGAGTATTAACAGCTGTCATTAAGCTCTAGATTGAGTCTATGAGATTCGCACATTACACACAGAAAGAATTCTTTGTTTGAAACAAAACAGATACAAATCCTTTATTTTAAATAAAACATACAGACAATGCTCTTTCACTTATTTATTAACCCCAACATACCCTCCAACAATAATCCACAGCGATGTCCAGCAAATCACACTCAGCTCACCACAAGCAGTGCTCTCACACTTAACCACGGCTGTGTCCTCAGATGAACTCTCTGATGTCTCTCTCACACAGCCATGACTCAGTCTAAGAGCACTGCTTGCAGTGAGAAGCGGACACTAATGTGTGAGTTTTTTAATTATCTACTTATACGATTGGTAATGTGGGGGTCTCATAGAAGCATTAACATTTCCAATCTAGGACTTAATGACAACTGTCAAAATTCAGCTGTCATTAACCCCCTCTATCACCTCGATTGCCACCACAACGGGGAAATCGAGAAGACTAGGGTAAGGCACCAGAAATTGGTGCTTCTAATGAACGCACCAGTTTTTGGGGCATTTGCAGGCTGCTACTCTGTAGCCTGGAAGCTCAATAATTATGGGCCTCACCACACTGAGAATACCAGACCCCAGCTGCCTAGTTTTACCTTGACTAGCAATCAAAAATAGGGCTCACGGATTATTTTTTAATTATTTATTTAAATAATTAAAAAAACAAATAATAGTCTCCACTATATTTTTGATTGCCAGACAAGGTAAAATCATGCAGATGATATCTAAAAATATTCTAATTTTTTTATTATATTTTTCCCCCATTGACTTCAGAAATAACTGAAATACTGATGCAAAGTCATTTAATTTTGTAAAGCAGTCACCAGCCTTTGTGCAATAACCTCAAAGTGTAGAATGAGAATTGCTTATTTGCAGGACCTAATGACTCCGTTTAAATGCATTTTTAGTTTCCTACAGTGGCAGATCGTGCTTTGCACGTAGCTCTACAAGCAGTAATCCTGTCAACTGTTTTTTAGGTTCAGCTTTAGGATATTTCACAACCTTAGACCTGATAAACTGCTTAACACTGATAAATCTGGACTATGTTTGGAGTGAAATCTGTTGTTCAGTACAGTCTTCACAATAGAGCTTGCACTAGTTTATGCGAATAGCAAACCAGATAAAGATGCAGATGCTAATTTTACAATTATAAATAATTCACAGTACTAAAACTAATACAGCAGGCTATAATTATACCATATGGGAACTTTTATCCTAAAATCTATTTGTGTGAAGTATTGTACAATATTGAGGGTTACAAAGCCTAATATTTACCTGCTGACAGAGCTGATAAGTAATTAGGTTATAGGTAAGTGTGTGTCATCCTTTTGCACTAATATAAAGGCCCAGTCACACATAACGACGAATCAGTGATCCCGATAACTATGTGCAGAGATCACTGGCGCGTCTTTTTTGACATCGCTGGTAGATGTCAAACAAGTATCTCACCAGCGATGTCACCAACAACTTCAGCAACGATCCAGAAATCACAGCAGGGGCCAGATCGTTGGTGCGTGTCACACATAACATCTTTAGCGGGATCGCTGTTGTATCACAAAATCTGTGACGTTACAACGATCTCGTTAGCGATCTCGTTATGTGTAACAGGGCCTTAACAGCTTCTAGAATAATTTGATTATTATACTATACTATGAGCATTTCCTCATTACGTATCAGATGTATTATAGCATGCAATTAAGTTATGGAATATGGCAGACAATGAGGAAGTACCGTATTTTTCGGATTATAACACGCACTTTTGTTCCCCCAAATTTTGGGGGAAAGTGAGGGGTGTGTTTTATAATCCGAATCTACTCTAGTGTTGTGCTGTAGGGGAGGGGAGGACAGCTGTGGAGCTGTGTCCAGGGGTTGGCGTGGGCTGCAGAGGCACTGCATCCCGCTGTCCATCACCTCAGTGCTGAAGAGGTGGGTGGAGGGAGCAGTGCATGTTATATGAGCCTACACTCACCTCCCCATCCTGGATATTCCCCCAGTCACTCTATATGCTCCTCTACTGGTGCCAACACTAAAATAATAAACTATGCAATTCATCGTCCATCAATCTCTGCTCTCAGTTCATTGTCTTCCTGTGTCTGTACCAGGCATCCGATCATGTGATCTGTGCAGCACAGTGATGTCATCTCTATGAGCCCGGTCACATGATCAGATGCTGGGCACAGACAGAGGAAGACACAGAGCTGAGAGCAGGGTAAGTTACATTGTTTATTAATTTATTGTGTGCGGCAGCAGGGGACCATATACCGTAACAGGGGGCCATATCCAGCTATATGCCAGCAAGATGTGGGGGCTGCTATGTGCCAGCAAGATGTGGGGGCTGCTATGTGCCAGCAAGATGGGGCTGCTATGTTCCAGTGAGATGTGGGGGCTGCTATGTGCCAGTAGGATGTGGGGCTGCTATGTGCCAGCAAGATGTGGGGGCTGCTTTGTGCCAGGAAGTATGGGGGCTGCTATGTGTCAGCAAGATGTGGGACTGCTATGTGCCAGCTGGATGTGGGGCCTGTTATGTGACAGCAGGATGTGGGGGCTGCAATGTGACAGCAGGATGTGGGGGCTGCTAGGTGCCAGCAACATGTGGGGAATGCTATGTGCCAGCAAGATGTACGGGCTGCTATGTGCCAGCAGGGTGTTCTGGCTGCCATAGGGGGCTTCTATGTGCCAGCAAGATGTGGGGACTGTTATGTGCCAGCAGGATGGGAGCCTTCTACAGGTGTCAATCTTTCAATTCTAGTTTTTCTCTGCAAGTTTCACTCCTGGTTTTGGCACATAAACACTGATGGACACTGATCAGTGAACTCCTGCAGTGTGAAGGGGGCCTAAGACAAAACCAGGAGTGGAACAATCAGAAGAAAAGAATAACAGAAACAGGTCATCACTTCTGCATTTTTTACCCACTTCTATTTTTGGCTTACAAATACTGAGGTAAAAAACTAATTAAATACTAAATGTGTGCACGTGGTCTTAGACTAATGTCAGTCGAACCCTACAATATCATAATGGTCATCTACTTTCAGTAGTAGCAGCAGCCCAAAGAGATTCTGCTTATATATATGGAGTGGAAGATGAAGAGGGAGATTGGTGGATGAGACGGCAGACATTTTGGCGGTGTTTAAGGGATTCTACTCAGACTTGTATGCCTCTCGGCTGGGGGTTTCGGAGGATAATATCCGTGAGTATCTAGCAGAAATAGACATGAAAAAGGTTGGGACAGAGGGTAGAGACTCATTGGAGAGACCTTTATCGTTAGAGGAGTTGGATGAAGCGTTGGCGGCGATGCCGAACAATAAGGCCCCTGGTGGGGACGGACTTCCTGTAGAGGTATATAAACAGCTGAAGAGGATCTTGCTGCCTAAATTGTTAGAGGTGTTCCGGGAAGCGTTAGTGGAGGGGAGGCTGCCGGAGTCTATGAAGGAAGCTACAATCGTGGTGTTGCCCAAAGAGGATAAAGATAGAACTAAAGCGGAATCATATAGGCCCATTTCACTACTGTCTGTGGATGCGAAGTTATTAGCTAAAGTGTTAGCGACTAGACTCTCGGGAGTGGTGTCGGATGTGATACATCCGGATCAGTCTGGTTTTATGCCTGGCAGGTCAATTGCTATTAATCTGAGAAGACTATATTTAAATTTACAGCTGCCAGTGGACAATGAGGGAAGTAGAGTAGTGGTTTCCCTGGACGCCAGGAAGGCATTTGACAGTGTGCAATGGGACTATCTGTGGCTGGTGCTAGAGCATTTTGGGATTGGTAGGAACTTCATAGCCTGGACGAGATTGCTATATTCTTCACCAAGGGCTCGGGTGAGGGTGAACGGAGGGTGATCGGAATTGTTCTCTTTGACCAGAGGGACCCGGCAGGGCTGTCCTCTTTCCCCCCTACTGTTCACCCTTGCGATTGAGCCTCTGGTAGTGCATGTTAGGGGTGCGGGTGAGATTCATGGATTCAAATTTGGCAGTGTGGAGGAAAGGATAGCTTTATACGCGGACGACATCCTTTTATTCCTACAGGACCCTCTGGAATCTCTGCGGCAGGCGGTAAATCTGATTGAGCGATTTGGGGATATGTCCGGGTTGAGGATAAATTGGGACAAGTCCAATTTAATGATGGTAGATGATGTGCCGATGGAACCAATGGGTCCTTTGGGCTGTACGAAATTAAAAGTTGTTAAGCAATTTAAATATTTGGGCCTGCATATTGCTTTACCTGTTACAGACTTCTTTAAACATGGAATCGTTACTGATAAAACTTAAGGAAAAGGCAAAAACTTGGAGTAGATTGCGACTATCGGTTGTGGGCAGGGCTAATCTGACAAAAATGATCCTCATGCCGAAACTCTTGTACCTGCTTCATAACTCACCAGTATGGCTCACTGGGAATGTCTTCGGGAAGCTCAACTCGTTGTTTAGAGACTTGGTGTGGGAGGCGTTCAACCCAGGATAAAGTTAGAGATTCTCCAGAGACTAAAAACAGAGGGTGGGATCGCCTTGCCGAACCCGAGGGTGTACTTCCTGGCTTCTCAGTGCCAACATTTGAGAGGATGGCATCTAGGGAGGTTGGATCCGGGGGTAAGAAGATTCTGGAGATACTGACTGGCAAAGTCCCGATTATAAGAGGCCTGGAGGCAGGAGATTTGGGCAGATTGGGTGGGGGGCTCCCCACTCTGTGTCTGGTTCAGAAAATATGGGATAGAATTAAGCGGCTTCGAGACCTTACTGGAGTGACCGAATACACCCCCATCTGGATGAATGCGGATCTGTCTGAGTTCTACAAATTGGGTGAACAGAAGAGATGGATGCAAGTAGGTATTGAATGTGTGAAACATTTGGTGGTGAATGGAGAGCTGAGGTGTTTTGAGGATTTGAAGAGGGAATTCCGGATTCCTGGCTCAGACAGCTATTTGTATCTCAGGGTGAGATACGCTTTTAGACTCAAAAGAAAATTAGGGACCTGACAGTGCACAGAGATATTGTAGTTGACTATATTTGTATGCAGGGTGGAACGCGGGAAGTTATATCTACTGTGTACAGAGACCTGCTACACACTTGGTTATTGAAGCACCCCATTAATGCTAGAAGTAAGTGGTAGGAGGAGATTGGGGTAATGGAGGATGATGTTTGGGAACAGGTCTTGGAGTATGGTGTAAACCTTCGCTGAGCGAGCCAGGCAGACTATCACAGCTGTTTTGGTACACAGAGTCTATAGGACTCCGGAATTCCTACACAAGATAGGGGTGAGAGCCACATCTGAATGCCAGAGGTGTGGACAGGAGAGTGCTGGGCTGTTGCATATGATTTCGGAGTGTCCGAGGTTGCAGGATTTTGATTAGTGGTCATGAACCTAATAGAAGGACAGTATGGATGCAGGTTACCAAGAACCCCCTTGGTGTGTGTATTGGGTTATGTGGAGGAAGTGGAGATCCCTAATGTACAAAAGGTGGCGGTGGCTAGACTCCTCTATGTTGCCCGAAAGGTGATTGCTAGGGGATGGATCAAACAGGATCCGCCCACTAGGACTGAATATCTGCAGCAAGTCAGATATATTATACGTACTGAGGAGAGCATATATCCGCGGCGGGGGACTGACGGGATGTTCGAGAAATTATGGGAACCGTGGTTATGAGCAGAATGATGGGTCTGGATAGAAATTGGAGACATATTTCATGAATAAGGGTTTCCCAGTCCTGAGTGATCTTAAAGCTGATATTTTGTTGCTTGTTCCCTTATATATTGGATTACTGTATATACCCGTACTATTTGATCTTTTGTGAAGCTATCTCTCTTTGTTTTTGAAGATTGCTATGGGGTAAATTTTGGGAGTAGAATGTGAATTATATTTCTATATGTTTCATGTACAGGTGTCTGAGATGTCTGGAACAAGAGGGGAAGGGGGTGTGGAGGGTGGGGGGCGAGGGGTTGTTTCATGTTCTGGGGGGTGAGGGGGGGAATATGAAAATGTGAGAATACTATTATTTTGTGATGTTTTGCAGATGATTTAATAGAAATATCTGAATTAAAAAGAAAAATAATGGATAGCTCAGGAAACTTTTTGTGTGAGGCAAAGACAACTAGAGGAGGTTTATCAGTGTGAAATTCTGTATTGTAACGTGGTAATTATACAAAAAAAGTGCAGCAGAAAATCAATGTTCATAAACACACAGTGATAATATTAGGAGAAGCCTAAATGGAAAAGTCTCTTGAAATAACCTCACAGGAATATTCCCATAGTAGAACAGTCTTTGACCTCCATACACACTAGAAGATGCTGTAGAAGAAAAGTCTATGGCAAAGTTCACTCTTAGAGCAGCTGTAGCAAATGTTTATAACACAGTTAACACCCAGGAGGCCTGGGAACAGAAGTATCTGAAAAACAAGTCCAGAACGAGATGGAGAGCAGTTTTACTGAAAAGTTCTGAATAGTCCCGTGCACTGCTACTCCATCTATATTACATGAGGAAGCTACAGAGTCCTATTAAACAACAAGTTTACGTGACACAGAGGCAGGTCTGGCAAGAGCTGAAGCAGAGGAAACAGCATGAGCAGCTAGGAACAGAAGACAAGCTGGCATCAGGTGAAGGAAACAGAACCTCTGAAAAACAGTCACAAGAGAATCACAAGGATTTTCAGGAGAAGGAGGAGCAAACTAGAGATGCAACAAGATGCTGGAATCCAGGCAGAATACTGAAGAGGATGACTAAAAGATGGACTTGGGCTTATAAAGGCAGAAAGACAAAAACATGTGGAGAAGAATGAAGAAGAGAACACCATTTTGGAAAAAGGTGAGAATTCACAAAAGGTTATCAGAAGAGCCAGAGTCCTGACATTACTCCTTCTTTAGAAGCAGCTTCAGGACGATCCTGGACCCGGTTTCTCGGGATATCTCTGGTGTAACCAAGCAATCTGCTGTGGGGCACTGTTATCCACAGGTTCTCAAGAGTCTTCTTCAGATGGATATGCCTGCTATCTTATTAGGTACTGAAGCCGGTTTCTACGAATCCTAGAATCAATGATCTCTTCCACCACAAATTGCTCTTGCCCATCTACCACCACAGGTTGCAGAGGAGGCACAATGCGACCCTGGAAGGTATTAGGAGACACAGGCTTTAGTAAGGAAACATGGAATACTGGGTGTACCTTCAATATCCTAGGCAGTTTTAGATGGCAGGCAACAGTTCTCATTATACTGCTGATCTTCAAAGGACCGATGAACTTATGTTCCAGTTTCTGTAAAGGAACATTCAATTTTAGATTTTTAGTGAACAACCACACTGAGTCTCCTACCTTGAACATGGGTGTCGGTTTCCGGAATCTATCAGCCGTTCTCTTGTAATGTTCTTGAGCTGAGGTCAGAGATTCTTTATGAATCTCTACATTCTGTCTTAAAGCAATCAACCTCCAGCATCGGATCATCAACTGAAGATCTAGGCAAGATACTTGGATGGTAACCCAGATTGGCGAAAAAAGGTGTTACGTTAGTAGAGGCACTCTGAGAATTGTTGAAGGAGAATTCAGCTAAAGGAAGTAGCTCCAACCAATCATTGTGAAAATGGCTGACATAGCACTGTAGATATTGCTCCAAAGTTTGATTGATCCGCTCCGTCTTACTGTTCATTTGAGGGTGGTATGCAGAAGAAAGACAGATATTAATATTGAGTGCAGTGCAAAACCCCTTCCAGAATCCTGAGGTGAACGTCACTCCTCGGTCAGAGATGATCTCATCCGGAATCCCATGCAGCCAAAAAATGTTCTGTATGACCATGTTCACAGTTTCCTTAGCTGGTGGTAGGCCAGCGCAAGGAACAGAATGAGTGAGTGGCTTTAATCAGGCAATCAACCACCACCAGAATCGTAATTATGCTACCAGATGTAGGCATTTTCACAATGATGTCCATCAAGATAGACCCCAAAGGGCATAAAAGAACAGGTAGTGGTTGAAAGAGACACACAGGTGAAGCACGATAAATCTCATAATGAATACTTACCTCACAAGAGAGAACAGTCCTTAACATCGTTCTGGCACCTCAGCCACCAGAAAAATCAACTCCAGAACTCTTGTGTCTTCTGTACCCCGCTTTGACCAGCCAACATGGTGTCATGGACCAACTAGAGGATCTTCAGTCTTCAGCCTCAGCGACATAGATACATTGATCTTGGAACCACATGCCATCCTTGAGAACAAGATTAATATCTAAGGTGGATTAGCCAGAAACACATCACCGTCATAAGTCTCCTTGATCTCATTCCAGAAGTCCTGGTCATGGATCACTCCGAAAAAAATTGGCATCCAATAGAATGAACTTGGATGAGGACCAGGTAGGAAATCCATTGTATGGATTTGAGATAAGGCATGAGCCTTCACATTACAAAAAGCTGGACAGCACGAAACAACAAAATTAAATTGATTTAAAAATAAGTTCCAATGAGCCTGACAAAGAGAAAGACATCTAACGGGTCTGACAAACTTTAAATTGCAATGATCAGTCAGCAGTACAATCTGTTGAGTGGCTCCTTGCAGATGGTGCCACCATTCCTTAAAAACTGCAATAATAGCCCATAGTTCCTTGTTTCCAATTTTGTAGTTCATCTCTGCAGGGGAAAGTCTACAAGAAAAGAAAGCACAAGGATGACCACACAAGGATGATCAGACCCTTCTCTCCAGTTCTTTGAGAGAGGATGGCCCCTGCACAATCGGAAGTGTCCACCTCCCTGATGAAGGAATGTGCTGAGTCCGGTAGATCAACAGTGGTGCTGAAGTGAAACAAGTCTTAAACCGATCAAAAGCTTAGTGAGCCTGTGACGACCACTTAAAGAGCTTTTCTTTTAGTCAAGAAATTGATGACGACAATTCTGAAAAATTTAGAATGAAACATCTATAGAAATTAGCGAAACTGATAAAATGTTGGACTTCTTGAACTTCTTAGGTACTGCCAATCAAGGATTGCCTGAATCTTAATGGATCCCTGTTCAGCCCTTGAGGGGAGATGATATAACCTAAAAATTGTATCTCAGAACATTGAACCACACTTCTCCGCTTAATATAAAGATGGTTCTCTTTCAGACATTTTAAAAAATATATTGACATGTACTTGCTGCTCCTGTAAAGAGTCAGAAAATATTAGAACATCGTCCAGATAGATCATGACAAACTGTCCAAAAAGTCTCTAAAAATGTCATTAATAAGATGATGAAATGTTGCAGGGCATTGCAAATCCCAAAGGACATCACTACATATTCAAAGTGTCCATACTGGCATTTAAATGGTTTTCCACTCATCACCGAACGAATACGGATCAAAATATAGCTCTGCAAATATCCAGTTTAGAAAATATTTGGCATGCCGGACTATTTCTAATAATTCGGAATCAGAGGCAACGCATAACGATTCCCGGATGGTTACCTTATTGAGTTCCCAATAATCAATGCAAGACTAAGGTTCCCATCTTTCTTTTTACAAAAAAAATATGCGCCCTTGCTGGTGAAGCAGAAGGCCGCATGAAGTCCTTGGCCAAGTTTTCATCAACGTACTCCTTCAAGGCTTGAAGCTCTGGTGCCATAGGGCAAACATTATAGCAGCAGATAGTCATTCAAAGGGGTGCTCCGCCTGTGTCAGCACTAGATAATAGTCCAAATATATAAAGAAAGGAGGCACTCACCCATATGTAAAGTTGGTCTCAGGCTTTTTATTCAGCCTTCCAGCATGAAGCAGGGTGCAGTTTGCAGGGTGGGAGTGTTGGAGGTGCAGACAACAGTGACTGTTTCGGATGTAATCACCCTTCAACTGGTCTTTGCTCCAGAGCAAAGACCAGTTGAAGGTGATTACATCCGAAACAGTCACTGTTGTCTGCACCTCCAACACTCCCTCACCTGCACCAGGCTTCATGCTGGAAGGCTGAATAGAAAAGCCTGAGACCAACTTTACATATGGGTGAGTGCCTCCTTTCTTTAAATATTTGGACTATTACTAAAATAAATAGCCGCCCCTGGAAGCAACTCAATAGGACAGTCATAATGACTATGCGGAGGAAGCTGATCTGCTCTCCTCTTGTCACAGATTTCAGAAAATTCCTTAAAAATAGGAGGTAAACTAGATACCTGTACAGAAGACTCTGAATTCTGGCACTGCTTCAGTTATTGCAGGACTGCACTTTGTTGGAAAGAAAATCTCTTCGGTCTCCCAGTTGATAGTCGGGTACTGATACCATTACCAAAGGATAAAAATAGGATTTCCATATGTCATACAACTAGGGCGATCTCAGATTTGAGAGTGTGCATGAGAAACTACTCAAAACAGAATTTTTACAGAAAAAAGGAGGAAAGGCTTCAATATTAGTTGCAACGTGAAGGTGTATTTTTATTACACCATAAAAAGCTGAATAAAGTGGCGGTGCACAGTACAAAAGTGTCTGCCAGACTATAGATGGCAAGTACAGATAGCACACATTTTACAGATTATATGCATCAGTTACATATCTGATAGCAGCAGGCTGCAAAAAAATGGCACAGATTATGTTTCACAAAGTATATCGGCTGATAGGGCTAACAATCATTACATATTATACATTGTGTGTACATGAAATATAGTCATATACAGCATAAAAAAGTCCCTTACAGTCCTATTTTAAAGTGCATAAACAGACATTCAATTGCCTATAATCAGTAATCCCACAATTGATGTCTATAAGAGAAACCAAAAGTATTGTATGATAACCTGTTCATATTAAAGTGCGGTTTTACCGGTGCCATCGGAGGCCATGGCTTGGCACTGAAGTACCAACAGGAGAAGTGGACCCTGACATACGTTTTGGGGTAGACCTTAAATCTGCACCCACTTCATCAGGGGGATTAAGAGCCTGTGACAACCACTTAAAGAGCTTGTTTTTACCGGTGCCATCGGAGGCCATGGCTTGGCACTGAAGTACCAACAGGAGAAGTGGACCCTGACATACGTTTTGTGGGTAGACCTTAAATCTGCACCCACTTCATCAGGGGGATTAAGAGCCTACAACCAAACGATCAAATACAATAATTCCATATGGCATCTTAATCAAGAGCTGGCATAGCCTGACTGTTCGCTCAGCAGCTCAAGCACCAAATTACATTTATAAAAGGAGAACAAATAGTGGAGCCATAACTACTTCTAGATTGCATACAAAAACTTTTTTATTTTCTAGAGAGATGAGACAAAAGTAGTAACACAAATGAGTTGGAAAATCAAGTGACAAAGTTAAAAGCACATCAGCACAAGGTATACCATGATTTTTCACATATTAACATGATTAAACAACCATCATAAATATGAAATACATTTTTACAATTGGTGATATATACAGTTTATATAACAATCCTTGTAAGGGAATGTCTAAAGAAAGCATTCATAAGGTCCTATCTTTACAAACTTTTAGCATATATCACCATGATAAATACAATTGGTTATTATTCCATTCATGAATAGAACCAGGCTAAATCATACCAAAAGTGCAAGTGCAAGGAGAAGGAAGGGACCCCTCTGGACCGGACTCCTCTGCATTCGTTTTGTGTTATTTAATGCACATGCTTCATCATGATCATGATACCAGATTCATCATCACTACATAATAAAAACTATGTATACATGTAAAATTTATAACATGAATACATAGTTTATATTACATAGTTTTATTCAGTGTTGCTATTTTTTCTCTGTTATCAGCCAAATCAGGTTGACCCTTGCAATATTAACCTGTATACAATTGGCAATGGGGAATTGAGGGTTAACTGGGTTATTTTATACACCTATTGGTTAATTGTTTTAACTCCTATATAAAGTGTCTGTATGGTAGTACTGGCTAGTACCTGATAAAGGCATTATTCACCGAAACATGTTGTGAAGCCATCTGATTAATAAAGAAGATCACACAATAATAACTACCTTGGCTTGCTGTCATCTTGCACCCCGAGAAAAACCGCACTATTTTTGCATCTTGACTCCTTGGTTCCCTTCTTGGTAAGCAGTGGGTGCTGCAGATATCGGCTTGCTAAAAATTCTAAGGACCTGCGGGGACATCATTCCCCTTGTGATCCTGTCAGCTAGTACTCCATTGTGCGGTATACGCTTAATCCGTGGTTTTGCAGGGGTGCGCAACCGCACAAGGTTAGTAACCGTCTAACCCCTGCCCCTCTCCTCTTAAAGATCAACGGGTTCACACAGGAGTGCCTCTCTTCTTTTTCTGTTTTATAAGAGATATTGTATTGAACATATGAAGAAAAAGAGGTACAAAAAGCCATGGATAGTCATGACACCAGCTGAAATCTATCAGTAATTAGAAAGCAATTCTGATACTTTGTGAAAAATAAGATCAGCTGGTTCAACTGATGGCTATAAAAAGGTTTCTCATTACCAAGGTGTCACACAAGAAACTCACTGGGTAAAACCAGTGTGCTGTCTGATGACCTTCGCTACCTTATTGTGGCAAAATATAGTGATGGTATTGGTTGCACAAGAATTTCTAAAGTACTGGAGGTAGCAGTGAGCACTGTTGGAGTCATAAACCATAAGTGGAAAGAAAATGGTTTCACAATAATCTGGCTACAACCAATGCTCATCGCAGGATTTCAGACAGAGGAGCGAAAAGAATTATCAGAATAGTTGTCAAAGAGCCAAGGCCACCTGTGGACCTAAAATCAGAAGGTACAATAGTTTCAATGAAAACAATAAGTAATGCACTCAACCTCCTTGGCTTGTTGCACGTTCACCACGCAAATCTCCATTGATGAACACAAAGCATGTTCAAATGCATTTAAAGTTTTCTCAACAATATTTTGAAAAACCTGTGAAATACTGAGAGAATATAGTTTGGTCAGGTGAGACCCAAATTAAACACTTTGGATGCTATAATATGCACCATGTTTGGAGGCCAAAAAACACTGCATATCACCCCCAAAACACAGTACCAATAGTGAAGTTTGAAGGTGAACACATCATGGTGTAGAGCTGTTTTTCACCATCGGCATTGGCAAACTTTATGTGATTAAAAGAAGGATGAATGAACAAATGAACTGATACATTCTTGATAAAAATCTGCCATCTACGAGGATGATCAAGATGAAATGAGGATAGAAGTTTCAGCAAGACAATGATCCCAAACACACAGCCAAGGAAAAGCTTAATTTGTTTCAGAGAAAGAAAATAAAGCTGCAAGAATGGTCCAGCCAAACACCTGACTTGAATCCAATGGAAAATTTATGGAACGAACTAAAGCTCAGTGTTCATAGAAAGAGAACACGAGATGTTCAAGATTTATAGAGTGTTTGTGTGGAAGAATATGCCAAAATCACACCTGAGCAATGCATGTGTCACATCTCTCCATACAGGAGGCATCTTGAAGATGGCATCACCAACAAAGGCTTTTGTACAAAGTATCAAATAAATTTCACTAAGTGTGCTCAATACTTTTTTGTTGTGTCATGTCTGATTATTTCAAATCACTAAACTTATGGACACCTATGGTGTGATTTCTTTGCCAGTGTGGGTCGGATTGGTTGATACCGACATCTGATGAGAAATTCATGTCAATAGGACCTTTTTATATACCGTATATACTCGTGTATAAGCCGACCCGTGTATAAGCCGACCCCCCTACTTTTGCCCCCAAAACCTGGGAAAACCTATTGACTCGTGTATAAGCCGAGGGTGGACCCCAGCACAGGTATACAGCCCCCAGCAGTGTGGTATACAGGCCTCCCCAGTGGTAGTATACAGCAGCATCCCCAGTGGTAGTATACAGCAGCCTCCCCAGTGGTAGTATACAGCAGCCCTAAAAGGTATATACAGCAGCCCTAAAAGGTATATACAGCAGCCCTAAAAGGTATATACAGCAGCCCTAAAAGGTATATACAGCAGGCCCCAGAGGTATATACAGCAGCCCTAAAGATATATACAGCAGGCCCCAGAGGTATATACAGCAGGCCCCAGAGGTATATACAGCAGGCCCCAGAGGTATATACAGCAGGCCCCAGAGGTATATACAGCAGGCCCCAGAGGTATACAGCAGGCCCCAGAGGTATACAGCAGGCCCCAGAGGTTATACAGCAGGCCCCAGAGGTATACAGCAGGCCCCAGAGGTTATACAGCAGGCCCCAGAGGTATACAGCAGGCCCCAGAGGTATACAGCAGGCCCCAGAGGTATACAGCAGGCCCCAGAGGTTATACAGCAGGCCCCAGAGGTATACAGCAGGCCCCAGAGGTATACAGCAGGCCCCAGAGGTTATACAGCAGGCCCCAGAGGTATACAGCAGGCCCAGTGGCACTCGCCCCCCCATCATGGGAAGAGCCCCCCACACTTTGCAGAGCCCCCCCCCCCCCCGCTGCTTTATCTTACCATCCAGGGTCTTCTTCACCGCGGGTCCTGCAGTCCATCCTCGCGCGCTGTGTTCCCGGTCTCATGTGACCCGGCGGTCGCAGTGGAATGACGTCATCGCGCCGGGTCACGTGAGACCGGAACACAGCGCACAGAACCTGCGGCGAGGACCCTGGATGGTAAGATAAAGCAGCGGGGGGGGCTCTGCAAAGTGTGGGGGGCTCTTCCCATGATAGGGGGCTAGTGCCACTGGGGGGGCTGACTGTATACATCTGGGGGCTGTATGCACGGCTCCCCCTGCCGCTGTGATGGGCGGGGGGAGCCGTGCATATCTAATGAGCGGCCCCACGTGATGGGCCGCTCACTCATCAGCCTCCCCCCGCCTCCTCCAGCCTCCCCAGCACAGGAAAAAATCCCATATACCATATAGACCCGTGTATAAGCCGAGGGGGTGACTTTTCAGCCCAATTTTTGGGCTGAAAAACTCGGCTTATACACGAGTATATACGGTATATATATTTAGAAAATTGGTGATATGTTCAATACTTATGTTACCCGCTGCATATATATATATATATATATATATAATATATATATATATATATACAGTACTGACCAAAACTTTGGACACACCTTCTTATTCAAAGCGTTTTCTTTATTTTCATGACTTTGAAAATTGTGGATTCACACTGAAGGCATCAAAACTGAGTTAACACATGCGGAATTATATACTTAACAAAAAGTGTGAAACAACTGAAAATATGTCTTATATTCTAGGTCTCTTCAAAGTAGCCACCTTTTGCTTTGATTACTGCTTTGCACACTCTTGGCACTCTCTTGATGAGCTTCAAGAAGTAATCATTGGAAATGGTCTTCCAACAGTCTTGAAGGAGTTCCCAGAGATGCTTAGCACTTGTTGGCCCTTTTGCCTTCAATCTGCGGTCCAGCTCACCACAAACCACCTCGATTGGGTTCAGATCTGGTGACTGTCGAGGCCAGGTCATCTAGCGTAGCACCCCATCACCATCACACCTCATCCTCCATGTGGGAACCAGGCATGTAGAGTCCATCCGTTCACCTTTTCTGCGTCACACAAAGGAACGGTGGTTGGAACCAAAGATCTCAAATTTGGAGTCATCAGACCAAAGCACAGATTTCCACTGATCTAATGTCCATTCCTTGTGTTCTATAGCCCAAACAAGTCTCTTCTGCTTGTTGCCTGTCCTTAGCAGTGGTTTCCTAGCAGCTATTTTTCCATTAAGCCCTGCTGCACAAAATCTCCTCTTAACAGTTGTTGTAGAGATTTGCCTGCTGCTTGAACTCTGTGTGCTATTGACCTGGTCTCTAATCTGAGCTGCTGTTAACCTGCGATTTCTGAGGCTGGTGACTCGGATGAACTTATCCTCCGCAGCAGAGGTGACTCTTGATCTTCCTTTCCTGGGGCGGTCCTCATGTGAGCCAGTTTCTTTGTAGCGCTTGATGGTTTTTGCAACTGCACTTGGGGACACTTTCAAAGTTTTCGAACTGACTGACATTCATTTCTTAAAGTAATGATGGCCACTCATTTTTCTTTACTTAGCTGCTTTTTTCTTGCCATAATACAAATTCTAACAGTCTATTCAGTAGGACTATCAGCTGTGTATCCACCAGACTTCTGCACAACACAACTGATGGTCCCAACCCCATTTATAAGGCAAGAAATCCCACTTATTAAACCTGACAGGGCACACCTGTGAAGTGAAAACCGACTACCTCTTGAAGCTCATCAAGAGAATGCCAATTTGTATATTTATATAATGTCCCATCATGGATTGCTGAATCATACATAGTGTCTGCATGGATCCTTCTTCACATTAATGTAATTTTTTATCTACTTAGAAACAAAGTTGCTTTTTACATGGATTCTGCCATTCTGCCTCCTCTTGGAAATTGCTGGTTTATCCATCGATATTTATATATTTTAAGAAAAAAAGCAGGCAGCACTCCAGGGTATACGTAATGAAAATTGTGGCTTTACTGATCCATAGGTGGTTTTACTTATTATCTAAAGGTTTGGACATTACCTCTGTGTTTTTTTTTTGCTCCCTTATTATTTTTGGTGGTGCTGCCAAATTATTTCTTTGAGATATATATATTATACATACACACATATACAAAATTAGAGAACACACAATTTCCTTAATGTTAAGGTCATTGTGTTGTCCCATGTGAAAATATCCTATAACGAGTAAAATAGCAGTGTTGTAAGCGTATTTCAGACATTGTATATATTCTAAAGCACAGAAAAAAAATGTAAATGAAAAAAGAACACTGATCAAAATTAGAGATCTCTTTAAGATACCTGTAAATTATTGGCGTTAATTTGGCACCTGGTGCTAATTTCCTTAATTATATGACAAACCCTATTTAACTGGCAGCCTCATTTTTCAGTTTGAACTCACTTTGCAAAAATAGTGTGCCATTCCAAAGTGACTGAACCCAGACAGCAGGTTGTCCAGATGAAGACCAAAGGGCCTATCAGCCATAGCAACAAAAGTTGGTCATTCCAAGTCTGTGATTTCTAGAATATTGCATCTTTACAACTTCACAAACTCTTTTATCCCCTAAGAAGGCTGGTCACCCTCAAAAGAAAAATGCAAGAGAGGACAGGATAATGCGGAGAATCTCCATGGTGATCGTTTCAACACTGCAGCTGGAATAGCTCACCAGCTCAGCACTGAACTGGGTAAGGATCTCTCTCATCATACAGTGTCACAACGTTGAAGAGCATTTGGACTGAAAACCCTCTCTGCTGTGACCAAACCTCTCATTAGCAGAAAGAATCAAAAGGCTAGACTTACCTTTGCTGAAGAGCATGTTGTGTTGACAGAGGAGAAGTGGTCCACAGTTCATTTTAGCGATAAAAGCAAGTTTAATTTATTTGGGTCAGATGGGAAACATTATGCTTGGCGAGAAACTGAGGACAGATTGAAACCAAAGTGTGTAAAGAAGTCTGTGAAAGGTAGTGGAGGAAGTGTCATGGTTAGGGGAATGTTTTCTGCTCCAGGGGTTGGACCTGTCATCAGGGCGTAACTACAATAGGTGCAGGGGTTGCGATCGCACCTGGGCCCTGCAGCCTAGGGGGGCCCCAAAAGTCCCTCTGGCCCATAGAAAAAGACTAATATTATTAAAGATTTGCAATAATTGGGGGCCCCGTTGGAGCTGTCGCATCGGGGCCCTTGGGCCT
>JARQOC010000004.1:234676538-234721538 GCA_033576535.1 Allobates femoralis
TACACCATACTGCTCCATCCAAAGCTCAGCATTGTACTTGGTAATGTAAGGCTTGCCCACAGCTGTTTGTCCATGGAAAAGACATGCCATGAAGCCCCCAGCTCATAGTTGGCTGATGGTTACCTCAGAAGAGGGTTTAGGACTTTGCAGTAATTTTGTCAGCAGAGCGTTGGCTACTTTTACATACTATTCATCTCAGCCTTATTGACTCCACTCTGTAACTTTATGTGGTCTCCACTTCATTGATGAGTTACTGTGGTTACGGAACGCTTCTACATTTCAACAATACTACTCACAGCTGAGAACTGAATATTTAAGAGAAAAGATATTTACCAAATTGATTTGTAGCAATGGTGACATCCTATTACAGTCCCCCTTCCAATTCTGTGTAGATTGTAACGTAATATGACTAGGTGAAAAATAATGATTCAGGCTGCTAATCACCTTGAGAATGAGCAAAATTGCTCTCATTGGGTGTAGTTATCCTTGTTTTGCACAAATAATAATAATAATCTTTATTTATATAGAGCCAACATATTCCGCAGCGCTTCACAGTTCAGAGGACAGTCATAAGTAACAGTTGTCAAGGAATACAAAAGATTGTCTTTCTTCAATCTCAGAAAGGGCGCATGTATTAATCGGTCCAACAAGAGGGCCGATCACACACCCTATAACAACAAAAAAAGGAGTAAAATTGGAAATGATTCTTCCAAAAGGAATATGCAGGATGTGAATAATTTTGCTACCAATTTACTTACTTTTGGAACTTCTTAAAGCAGTGACTTTAAAGAGATCAAGAAGTTACTTAGTAAAAATATTCCAATCCTGTATCAAGACGATCTTTTACGCACAATTCTATCTTGGGGTGGAGAACAGTGCCTAAAAAATCTAGAGATTTAGCCAGTATGATCTCTCCCAGTATTTTCACCAGTCATCCCACAAATACACCAACTGGTTAACATTTAAAGGGTCATTTAAATGCAGTGGAAGGAAGTGTAATCTTTTCCAGCATATTTAGTTGAGCACGTTTTTTCAGAATAATATCACAAACTAAAAATTTCCTATCAGGTCATACAACAATTGCAATACCACACATGTTGTCTATATGGCAGGAAAAATCATAAAGGGTGCACAACTCGTACATTAAAATGAGACTGGCAGAAAATATTACTGCGGCTAATCCGAATGTTAATACACCACATACAGGAATGTCAGGTCTTTCTAGACATTTCAGAGATATGCTTGGGGATAATCTCTCCTCATGGAGAGTAAAAGGTATCGAAAGAGTGCTCTGCCCATATAGAAGTGGGGACTGGGAGGGATCTTTACATAACAGAGAAATTTATTGAAGTAAGGTGATTCCCTGTATGGTATATGTAAAAAAAACAAACATGCGGTGCCAATCTCAGCACGTTACCAATGTAACTCTCTGGTGCCCTCTTAGGCCTCTTTCACATAGGCAGTTTTGAAAAAATGCGGCAGATTTGCCCCATTTTACAACTAACGGCCGCACTTGCAGCACACTTTCAGCAAGCCCCATGCGTTGTCTAAGGGGCTTGCGGTCAGGTGCGGCAAGTGCGGTTTTGCCAGTTGCGGCAAATGCAGCAGTTGTGGCTGCGGAAAAAAAATGCTGGCGGGTTTTTTTTGCGGCCACAAGTGCTGCATCTGCCGCACCTGACTGCAAGCCCCATAGACAATGCATGGGGCTTGCCAGTAAGTGTGCCCCAGTGCGGCCATTAGGCGGAAAATGCGGTAGATGCGGTAAATCTGCCTCATCTGCCGCATTTTTTCAAAAACGCTTATGTGAAAGGGTCCTTAATGAAGTTTTATGCACTCACCTCTTGCCATAAAACTTCAAGCATATTGTTTTTCCAAAGCCTCCTCACGCTTCGCAGATTTATCCGGGTCTGCTGCTCGCCTCGAATTGATCCTGTGTTGCATCCTGCAACGGATTCTCACAGGCATAAAGGTTCAATAGGAAGCCACCATAGCATTGGATTGCTTCCTGGAGAAATCTATAGGATCTTTGAGTTGGATGCCCGTAATCCAAATGGATTGAATTTCAGAAGTGACATGTTATGTTTTTATTAAAACAAAATTAAACCCTTCCTTTTATTTTGTGTTTCTTTTTCGTGTAATTTTCGTGTTTTTTTTTTTTTCTTTCTCCCCCTCCCCCTTCTCTCTCCTTCTTTCTCTCTCCCACTCTTCTTTTATTTATTTATTAGTTTATTTTTTTTTCTCTCCCCCTTCCTCCCCCCTTCCTCCTCTCTACTCTTTCCCCTCTCCCCTCCTTTTCCAGCCCCCCTTTTTTCATGTTTTTAGTTTTTTTTTCTTTTTCTCTTCTCTTTTTCTTCTCCCGTCCTTTCTTCTCCCCTTCCCCCTCCCCCTTTTTCCTACATTCCCCCTTTCCCCCCCCCCTTTTTTCTCCCCTTTCTCCTTTTTTTTTTGTCCTCATCTAAACACATGCTGATATATTATACTGTCTTCTAAGGAAAACTCAAGTCGATACACGCAACATGAATGTGTGTTGCTAACTACATGTGTATTGTGGGGGTAATCTTTCCTCATGGAGAGTAAAAGGTATCGAAAGAGTGTTCCGCCCATACAGAGGCGGCGACTGGGAGGGATCTTTACATAACAGAGAACTCTATTGGATCCTTGAGTTGGATGCTCGTAATACAAATGGATTGAATTTCACAAGTGACATGTTATATTTTTATTAAAACAAAGTTAAAACCCGCTTTTTTTTTATCATGTAATTTTTCGTGTTTTTGCTTTCTTTCTCCTCTACTCCCTCTTCTTTTTTATTAATTAATTAACTAATTAATTTATTTATTTATTTATAATTTTTTTCTTATTTTATTTAAAAAAAAATTCCTTCCTGTTTTTTGTTTTTTTTTTCTCCCACCTTCCCTCTTCTCCTCTCTCTCCCTTCTCCCTTTTTCCTTTTTTTTTTCACGTTTTTGGGGTTTCTTTTTTCTCTTTTTTTTTTCTTCTCCCCCTCCCCTCCCCCTTTTCCCTCCCTTCCCTCCCTTTTTACCCTCCCTTTCACCCCTTTTTCTCCCCTTCTCCTACCTTTTTTTTTTCCTCATCTAAACATATGCTGATATATATATTGTGCATTGTGATGTATGTACAACTTTTATTGGATGTATATGGTGCATGTTCACACACACTTATTGCATGTCCTTTTTTTAATCTGGAATTGGGGACCGTGGCAAAACAGGAGTTAAAAGTTCAAGCTATGTAGACTTATTGAACACAGGTGTTTGTTGTATTTGTTTCCATTTTATGTATATACATTACGATTTGTATTTTATCTGTGACAACGACTAAGAGGATTCCCCTCGAAACGCTTCTGGTACAGCGGATCCCCATGTGGGTTTTTATCCTGATGTTTTTACCTATGTAATCTCACAAATAAAGGACTACATGAATGGAGCCGTGGCATTGGGATTTCCTTCTATATTCATGCTTCTGGGTGGAAGCCAACCACCATGCCGGATACCTGGGAGTCCATGAGTAGTTGTGGTCGAACCTGCTATCTCTCATTCCAATATTTGACCACAAACCACAGACTAGGTGCGGGTCTCCCGACAAGAGTGTGATAGCATCATGTATTTTTATACCAATAGTTTTTATTGAGGTTTAAGGGAACAATACAAAGGAAACAAATCAAGGAAAAACAAACCTTGAAAACAGTATTTCAGGGGGAGGGGACAAAAGGGAAAGGTAAGAAGGTCAACATCCATAAAGTAGAGTTATAATGAGCAATGTTCATAAGTAATATAAAAATGTCACACATATCCAGCAACAAGCGTCAGGTTAAATTATGGAGGTAAAATAATCGTGTTATGCGGCGAAGAGACCCAAGGGTCCCACCAAGTTAAGACCTTTGTTCTATGTTTTAAATCATGTACTAGCATTACCTCATAAGAGAAGTGCTCATTCAGTCGATACAACACTTCGGCTACCGTAGGAGTTATAGGAGATCTCCAGTGGGAGGCAACAGTGAGGCGAGCTGTTAATCAAGACATTGGTAATAATTGGTCTTAGAATGAAAGGAAATGTGTCCAATTCCAATCCCAACAATGCCAATGGGGGTTCCAATGAAAGAGGGAGTCCCGTTAGTGAGGAGAGGAGGGTCTCTACTCCCCGCCAAAACTGACGAATACTTGGACAGGTCCACCACATCTGAGATTCCGTGCCTGGAACTGAGCAACCCTTCCAGCAGTGAGATGAAGCAGGAGAGGTTCGCCCTCGAAATTTAGAAATACGAGCCGGGGTGAGATACCAGTTCATCATTAATTTTTTGGACTACTCCCGATGGTTTATACAGGAGGTATAGTGTGTTGCCTGGGCTGAGGCAGCATGCCACTGCTGGAGTGATGCTGAAAATGTAAATCTAGATTCCCACTTCAGCATGTAAGGGAGTTTAGCTTGAGACCTATGAGAGAGCAATTCTTTATAAATAACTGACACTCCTCGACGTGAATGGCCACTCTGTTTGAAACAGGTCTATAGGGAGAGGCTGATTGTCGATAAGTCATAGACTGGGATGGGAATGGAAAGAAGAAAATGTCGGAGTCTAATATATGTAAAAAAGGCAGACATCGGTAAGGAGTATCTGGATACTAGGGCATTAAAGGGTCTCAACAGTCCCTCGTCTAAAACGTCTCGCAATAGAATAGCCTCTCCTGCTCTCCAAGCAGTGAAAGAGGAATCGCTTAACAAAGCTTCAACTGCACTCAGTGTAATGTGGGAGAAGAGGAATGGAAGGTGTAATTTAGCAAGTTTAGACCAGGACCCAAATCGACCTCAAGGAGAGTAATGAACCAGGAAGGGGAGTGGATTTAAGAAGGGACATTTCAAGCAAGAGTCTGGTAGATCTGCGAGGGGCGAACCAAGTTTCAATTTGTAGCCATAAGGAAGGGGGGATTCCACCCACCAAATCTTGGCTATGTCCAATGAAATTGCTGAGTAATAGGCAGCAATATCAGGAACCCCAATTCCACCTGAACCATATGGAAGGGTTAGAGTGGACATCGCTACCCTATGTGACTTGCCACTCCAGATAAACCGAGCCAGGATCACTTGGAATGAGTTAAGATACTTACGAGGGAACAGGATGGGAATGCATCTAAAAAGGTATAGGATTTTAGGGAGCATCATCATTTTGACTGTTTGTATTTTAGCCATCCAAGATAATTGTAAGGAGGAGTAGTGGGTAAGAGTGGTCCTAAGACTCGAGAGGAGAGTCTCGCAGTTAATTTTAACAATCTGTCTGGAATGGGTAAAATAGATCCCTAAATATCGAAAGCCCTCCGGGGCCCACAAGAGGGGAAATTGGGTGCGAATGAGTAGTTGGGATGCCGAAGGTATATTAACCGGGAGAATGGAGGATTTGGTGAGGTTCAATCTGTAATAAGACGCCTCAGAAAAATCCTTCAAAACTGAAATAATCGCAGGGATAGAGATTACGGGGTCAGAACACGTGAGGAGAACATCATCCGCATACAAACTTACCCTGTGATCAACTGGTCCAACCGTAACACCCGAGATGTTGGGGTGAGTTCTGATGATAGCTGCTAGCGGCTCCATGATTAATGCAAATATAAGAGGAGAGAGGGGGCAACCCTGGCGGGTTCCATTAGAGATGTGGAAGGAGGAGAAGGTGAATCCCCTCGCTCTTACTGAGGCGGATGGAGTGGAATACAACACCATTATAGCTGGTTTAAAGTTGCCTTGGATCGCAAATTTATCTAAGACAGGTACCCCAGTGCACACGATCAAACTCCTTCTCTGCGTCAAGTGAGCATCATGTATTTTAATAAAGCTGTCATGCTCAGGTCGAGAGACCCATGGCCTATCTGTACGTTGCAGTCTGATCTTGGACCAATTTGAACGGGCATCTAAATGCACCTGAACATTGGGTGTCCCATAGTTAGACTGTCAGTAATCAGGAAGTGATGGTATATAGTAGTAATATGCATTCACTATTTGTGAAAGGAAGTGCTCTATAGGTACCATCACACTCGGCAATTTTGCTAGCAATTTCACTGGCAATTTGCTAGTTGCAGTGAAATCATGGACACATTGTTACATTTGTACACGGCAACAAGATAGAACAATGTGTCCATGATTTCACTGCAACCAGCAAATTGCCAGTGAAATTGCTAGCAAAATTGCTGCGTGTGATAGTACCTTATTAGTTATGCTGACTGCTCGAATTAAATAGACACAGGGTGGGCTTTAATCTATAGAGAGTATATCACTATAAAAAAGTAAAAATAAAAACTGACTTATTCATCTTTTATTTTGCTTTCTTCCATTGTTATTTTGATTAGATTTGTTCAATTATGTCTGCAAATTGAATACTTTGTAGGCCATTTTTCGCAATGCTTCCATTTTTTCCACGGTTTCTTTCAATTGCTTGACGTTCTTTCCTTGTCATTCTGGATGGTATCTAGCTATTGACCCTTCAGTCTCATCTGACTCCTTTTATCACTGACCATTTCATGTAGATTCTCCCTTTCTAGTCAAGTGCCCTCATCACATGTCCAAAATAGGTCAGTTTCTTTCTGATGATCTTGTCTTCTAGTGTCATCCCTGGGTTTATAAGATCAAGCATACCTTTGTTGGTGATCCTCGCTGTCCATTATAGTAGTAGTAGTCTTCTCCAGCACAACTCAAAGGCATACATTTTTCTTTTGTTTGCTTTCATGAGAGTCCATGTCTTACAGTCATTTGTCGTAACTGAGAACGCACATTTGCAATGAAAAGTCTAATGGTATCTGAGATGTCCGTGCAATACCTGTTTGGTCTATGCTCACAATGGATTCACACTCCAATGCTATTTGCCGCTTGATCTATGCTATCATACTGCCACTATGATTAATGAGGGACTCAAGAAAAATGAAGCTGACAACCTCTTCTATATTTTCACCAGGTCTTTCCCCAACCCATAACACTTAACCCCATGTCCACAGCAATTGGGATGTCATGGATTGCCATCCTCCCGGCACTTTGAACCAGCTACTTGAAGGGAGGGTTTCTTTCTGTCGTATATACAGTAGAGTAAATAAAAAGAATCAATGTTCCGCTCAACAAAAGCAGATAACCAAGTATCAAAAAACTACATAGACTGGAAAAAGTGTAAACATTGCAAAGATAAAAAATGAGAAAATAAACTTGTACTGATTCTCCAAATTAACTAAATATTCAGGCAGTTGTAATGCTCCAGCCGAGTTGCAGTGGTTTGAATGGGCCTCAGGACTCATTCACTGGACCGTATTTTCGATCTAAGTGCTATGCATGTAAAAAATGAACAGCATCCAGATGAATGTTATTCTATAGGGCAGTCCAAATGGATCAATGCTTTTCACTGTCGGAATCTGTCAGAATCTGTATGGGGAAAAAATCACAGCATGCATGATTTTCCTCCGGAGACTCATCTCTTTAAGTCTATGAGTGCGAGAAAATGTTTTTGTTGATACATTGGAATTCTGTAAGGCTGGCTTCACATTTGCGTATGGGAAGGCAGCGTATTGCTGCGTTCCCATACGCAGTCAAACGCATGCGCACTGCGTTCCTATGTTTAACATAGGAATGCATAGTGCTTGCGTTTGCTGCGTTCGGTTGCGGATGCGGACGATATCTGCTCCTTCCGGTGTCCAGCATCCGCACCCGGGACGCAGCCAGTTGCATTTTTTTGTGCGTTCGGGGAGCTTGGAAAATCAGCAAGCGTCCCCAAGCGCACAAAAAATGCATTGGCTTCAATGGGTCCGCAGTGTTCTGCGCTTGACAGCGCAGGAGAACGCTGCGGACCCATTGAAAAATCTCCCGGTGGCCGCCGGTGATGTCACAGGAGCTCACCGACGGCCACCGGGAGATCAGCTGGAGCCACTGCTGTCCTCTTCCTCCCCGCCGCCGATAATCTGCTAGCGATGTCGGCGGGGAGAAACAGCTGATGTGACAGCTGTTTGAATCTTCCCGCGCCGACATCTCCTCTCGGTGTCGGCGCGGGAGATTCAAACAGCTGTCACATCAGCTGTTCTCCCCCCGACATGTCCCGGAGCTTACTGGCGGCCGGGAGGCGGAGATCTCCGGTGCTGATCTCCGCCCCCGGACACCGCTGATTGGCTGCTGGGCTCCACAGTGATGTGTCCGCAGGCGGACATTATCCGCTGCGGACACATCTTTAGACCCTGCTTTGCACTGCGTTTGTGTCTGCATGCCATCAGCATGCAGACACAAACGCAAATGTGAAGCCAGCCTTATACAGGAAACTTAAAATTGTCCTGTAAATGATGATTAGCTACTAAAAAATAATGTATTGCACACAAATTAAAAAAATCGCCCCACTTCTCTGGATAACAGACTGATTTTTTTTTTGTGCTTATCCCAGCCTAAGGGAGATAAAGTGGTTTTCCAGTTATATAAACTTAAAGTAGTTATAAATAGCAGATTCATTGATTTACACATGTTAACTTCACATCAGTTCTTTGAAAGTTTGTATCAAAAGCATTTTATGTATGACAATAAAAGAAAACTAAACAGCACACACTGTATAATACCTTTTGCTGTACACTTAGTTATATTTGTACAATAATAAATTTCATGCACCTATTGAAATTTGTTTGGCAATGCCCCAAGACGTATTAATTAGTTCATATCTATTAGAGGTGTTAAAAAACAACATTGAAGAGTAAGGCTACTTTTACATTATGATTTTGAAGGGAGCCGATGCTGTCCGATAAATTCGGACAGCATCGGCTCCCTTCTGATGCCTGGAATCGGATGCCAAATAGGCATCCGATTCCGGCATTAAATCGTAGTCTCCGGGCAAAAAAAAAAAAAGTTTATGCTCACCTCTCCCTGAGCCCCCGCCGTCTCCCGCCGTCTTCCTGCAGGCTCCCGGTGGCTTCCGCAGGCTCCCGGTGCCTGCAGAGGTCTTCTTTTGCTGTACAGGACCTGCGGTGATGTCATAGTCACGTGACAGCAGGTTCCACCATGGTAACCCGCCGTCACATGACTGTGACATCACCGCAGGTCCTGTACAGCAGAAGAAGACCTCTGCAGACACCGGGAGCCTGCGGGAGCCACCGGGAGCCTGCAGGAAGACGGCAGGGGCTCGGGGGGAGGTGAGCATAAACTTTTTTTTTTTTTTTTCAACCCTTGCGCTCCCAGTTTGGAGCATTTTTACTGTACTGAGCATGCTCAGTACAGTAAAATCCGGTCCGAGGAGACATCAGATGTTTCCTCGGACCCTTCTCCATAGGGCCCCATGTTAAATTGATCGGGTCGGATCGGATGTGCACTAAATGCCATCCGATTCAGTCCGATCCGATTCTGTCAGATTTTATTTTCGGTGCAAAAATCGGAGCAGGCTACGATTTTTGCACCAATAAAAAAATCGGACAGAATCGGATCGGACCAAATCGGATGGCATTTAGTGCACATCCGATTCGGTCCGATGCCCATAGGGCTGCATGGGGCCCAAAATCGGTCCGATGCTGTCCGATTTTTATCAGACAGCATCGGATTTTAAAAATCCGTAATGTGAAAGCAGCCTAATAAGTGCACATAGGCTGCTGCGACGCCCACCAGGTCCATGGGGTACTCGGTAACCGGGCTGGTCGGTTCAGTGGGAGGTCACGGTGGTGGTGACCCGGCTCCGTGGTCCTGGGCGTGCAGTAAAAAGGGATTATTTACAGGGGATAGTTCATGACGCCAACTGTGGTACTTGGCTAGGGGTGGCTGGCGCTGCAGGATATGACCACTGAGGCAGATGGTAGTGCAGCCGGGATAATAAAGCTTCCCACAGGTGGAGCTGGGCCCCAGAGATGGTGTGAACAGTCTATAGTGATGGTGAGAAAGGCTGCAGGGCGAGGAATAAGGAAGCAAACTCAGTTTGTGCAGTTCTTTACCTTTACTCGCTGGTCAGTCAGATTGACCCAGCTGGGTGCTGTGCTCCTCCAAAGTGCAGCCACGATAATTCCCAGGTAATTAGGGTCACTCTGCCAAGACACCATTAGTAGCCTTCCTGGTTGCTCTCTCCTGCGCTGTTTACTCTCCCCCCTTCCCAGCGCCTTCTTGGACAGGGACCCAGGCTGATGGCCATGGGCCTTGTCGGGTGACTGCTGCGGCACATCCCCTGGCCCTAGTTCTAGCCACCATCCTGGCGATTATCCACGGTTGGTGGCCACCACTCATGCAGAAACGATGGCCTCTGGTTTTCCTGGCTGAGGCGTGCAGCACTCTCACCAGATCGAAGCCAGTCCCCTCAGGCAACCTGTCCCTCTGCCCAACTTGGGTTGGATCAGATTTGAGGCACACAGCTGTATCCCCCACTCCCGTGTCCCCAAGGACACTCTCTGTCCTGCGTCCGCTCTGGACGCCCTCCTCCGACGTTCTCCCTCTAACTCTCACTCTTACTAACCCCTCCTCCAGCCAGGAGATGGGGTCTTCCCTTAAAAGGGTCTGCCCGAACCCCCAGCCTGGACTCGGGATGGTGTTGTGTGCAAAAATGTGTCTTGAGTTTGTGACCCCTGCCACCCGGGAACAGTGACACCACATCTATGGAGTAGGTGCAGCATCACTGTGGTGACCAGTCTGCAAAGGCACCACACTGCCATTATTCTTGCTTGTGCAAGTTGATTTTACACCGGACGATGAACGGGCTAGAAAAGTAATCTTTTGTGCTGCTCAAAAGATCAATTTACCCAATGAGAGAACATTTTGCTCGTTCTCAGAATATCACCAGCCTGTTAACACTGAAGGATTATTTTGGTAATCTTTCAGGCTTTCATAAATAAGTATGATGTAAGTAATTTGTTATCAAACGTTCTGTATAATTTGTAGATAATATTGCCCTATTATTTTTTTCCTGTCACCTATGAACAAATATAAAAAACATTTTTCCAAGTTTATGCATGTGGAAATCTTTCTTCACAGTTAAAGTTCCTCACTTCTCACTGTCATTGGCCCACTTGTAGATTAGATCTTGTCTATCTTTCTTCCCAGTTCACATGTAGAGTACAGTCATGGCTCTGTGTTAGAAGATAACTGATGTGTCTACGTCTTTATATGCAATAAGACACAGTCATATTATCTCTTCACACCCTTTGACTTTTATCTACCTCCAAATTGGTGACCTTATGTGGCATTGTTACTGCACTTCCCATTGACTTTAACAGCAAGTGCAAGTTAAAACAGTCATTGTAATTTTCCAAAGAGACAGTTCTAGAGTTCTAAAACATTTTAGAGTGTGCGCAAAAATGGCTTATATTATTTGAGAAGAAAAATGGCTCAGCTTTAAATTTTTCATCTGTCCTAGGAAAACAGAATACTAGAGCAAGATTGGTTGCATAAGAATCCTCTTGGATTTGTGTTTGCAATGGTTTGTCTAAATGATGCCTAAAGAACCCAAATAATGGTCAGAAGAACAACGGTAAAATATTCTGGCTCCACTGGCTCTTCCAATACCATGTGGCATATGGGGCTGCATGGCTACAGATCAGTCAAAAATGATGACCAATTTCAACCAACAAGGGACACGTGAACATCAAAACTGAATGATGGAGCAATGGAAGGCGATGGCCCTGTTTTAGGAGTCTTGTTTTATTAGGCTACTTTCACATTAGCGTTCCCCTCCGCAGCGTTCTGCGGAGGGGAGCCGCAATGTGAGCGCAGCACAGCCAGTCCCTATCTTTATAATGGGAGCGCACGGTGCTGCGCTTGACTGCGCATGACCGTGCGCACCCATTCACTCCCATATGTGATCTGTGCGCAGCAGATGCCTGCGCAGAAATCACCCAATCTCGTCCGCACCAGAAATGCAACATGTTGAGAATGAGCACTACTGCTGCCATTTTCTATCATTGCACTCGGTACAGCCTGCCTCACTTTGATGAAGGTCCAAGTGGAGGATCAAACCTTTAAAATTATTCTGGACATATAATCAAGGTTAAGTTTGGTTGTTCATTCAGATATTACATTAAAATTATTCTGAATCTTTTGGATTTATTTGGATGTAACTCTTCTATTCACATCTTCTGCCGAGTTTTATATCTATTTAATATTACAAATTGAAACCCTACTTGGGAACCTTATTACATTTTCGAAGTGCCTTATATCATCGCTAATTAATTCTAATTAAAGATACAAGGATAAAGATGGTTGACAGCAAAGAACCTGATAAAAATTAGTTTTTACAAGAAATTTTTCTTGTGAGTGACACAGTTGTCATAGCGATCTTGATGGTCATTAGGTCACGATAAAGTTAATAAAATTGGAATCTGGGTGTTATAGTTGCTGTAGAGGACTCATTCTGCTGCAGAATAATTAAGGCTGCCTTCAGATTTGCAGATGCCTCCGCAGCGTTTTGCGGAGGCATCTGCAAGCATCTGCATGCAGACCGCAGCCCCTATGTTTATAATGGAGCGCACGGCGGTCTGCAGATGCTTGCAGACCGCCGTGCGCACCCATTCACTCCTACATGTGATCTGTGCGCAGGCGGATGCCTGCGCACAAATCACACACTCTCACCCGCACCAGGGACGCAACATGTCGCGTCCCTGGTGCGGACGAGAGTGTTTGATCTGTACGCAGGCATCCGCCTGCGCACAGATCACATATAGGAGTGAATGGGTGCGCACGGCGGTCTGCAAGCATCTGCAGACCGCCGTATGCTCCATTATAAACATAGGGGCTGCGGTCTGCATGCAGATGCTTGCAGATGCCTCCGCAAAACGCTGCGGAGGCATCTGCAAATCTGAAGGCAGCCTAACATATATATACGTCAGTTCTGTTAAATGTTACGGAACTCGGAACTCTGTATATACAATGTGGGGGGGGGGATAATACAGTGGTTAAGGCACCTATAGACAAAAGGACAAAAGGGGGGCTATTAAATCAAATTAATGTATGGCCAACTATTATCACAATTGGATCTGCATCACCTAGAGAAAAGCATTTCTGAACACCCCTGACACTGCTTAAACACATTATTATTCTTACGAGCAACTTTACCATGTTTGTAGTTGACAATGATATTTTATCGACTCATGACAAGGGTTAAATGGGGCGCTATTTGTGTGAAATTCTAAGAAAAGCACTCAGAGTGACATACACAGAAAGGTTAACCAAGGCAAATGTGCCTATTTTTTAACAGTGCTGACTATGAGTGAATGAAATAAACAGTTTTTAATAAAAGGTTTTGTGCAGTTTTGAGTTCTGTGTATAAAAGCATGAACTTAGGTAAACTCTCTCCTCAAGATACCCAAAAATGAGTGGAATAGGATCTCCATCTTAGGGGAAAAAACATTTGCTCTACTCTGCTTTAACATCTGGTTCTCTCTAGCCAAGGGGATAGTTAATGAAGAACACATCTCAGTCATGAATGGGGGGTCCTGAATGATACATTTTTATGGCAAAGACTTCCTTTTCTTAATGATACAGTCAGCTGTACTTATATCCTGCCGCTCCAACGCTGGCTACCCGCTGCAGCATAGATATCAAGATGACAATGTGACCACTGCAGCCAATCACTGGCATGACCGCTGAGTTCAGTGATTGGTTGTCGCAGTCATTCTGCATCTCATCCAGCAAGTACTCTTTTGCTTGTGTTCATTGCCTATTCTTAAGATGGCTATGCAGATTTGATGTAAGGAGGCTAAACCTGACAATATTGCCAGAACTGGCCAACTATTGTGCATAGGAGTGTCTAAGGTCACCTGTAATGACAGATGTCAGGTTTGATTCAAATGATGCGCCCCGTGGGAGCCGTGGGGTACTCAGAGCTGATCCTCTCCCTCGCTTTTGGCGATGTCGTCTGAGGGATAGGGAGTCTTTGGGGATGTCACGGTAGCGTGACCTGGTCCATTGCCCCGGAGCAGTGAAATGAAAAGGCAAAAGGGATTATGGAATAGGGGATTTTGGGGGTGGTTGTCGTGACGCCATCCGTGGTATGCGGCTATTAGTAGCCGCTGCTGCTGTCCAGGACCTCTGGGTATGATCATATGGCAGCTATGATGGTGTCGCTCCCCTCGGGTGGAGCGGGTCACCAGGACATTCGGTGTAGGGGTTATTAGGGTGATGGTGGGCCAGCAGGGCTGATTTGGCTGCAGGGAGGGATCGGAGCATCTCACAGGCAGGCTCCTGCGGCCTGCACGGCGTTTCCATCTACCGCTCCTCAGGCAGGAAATGAACAGTCTCATTCACAGTTCCAAACCCGGTTTACTTCACTTTCTCTGCTTGTACCAAAGGTTACAGCTTAGGTTCAATTGCAGTCCGGGTAGGCCTTAGCAACCAGGATAACATGTCCAGTATACCCCTTCCGTGTTCCTTCCCTCTCGGGTCATTCTTCCTCAAGGCTGCTTGCTTGCTTCACTCCTGCACGCGTCTCCACACACAGTGCTCCAATCCAGCAGCCACGGGCCTTGTCGGGCAACCGACCATGTCCCCTGCCACAGCACCTCTAGATCTCGTGTCCTTTGGTTCTGTGGTTGGAGCTTGAAGTCTCCCCGCCACCTTTAGGGCCAGGTCCCTGGTGCTCGCCCTGCCCCTCTGCTTTACTTCAGATTCGGGTGCATGGGTGGATTGCTCACTGCCCGCGCCCCTAGGGATCTCTCTGTTTCTCTGCAGTCCATTGCCTCGGGACCCATCACTGCTCAAGTCCTCACAGTCCTTCTCTATATATAGTCCTTCTCTGCCAACATTCTCTCTAACTGGCCTCAGTCTTACTGTCTCTGCTGACTGACTCCGCTGACTGACTGTGGTGTTTTCCTTTTGTGCCCTTTCCTCTTCCTGTTTCCTGCTGACTTCCCACCTACCACCTTTCTTTCCCTGCCATTCCACTGACTGGCTGAGCCGTCCCACTAACTGGGTTCACCCACTGTCCCTGGGACTGGGTGTGTTGGGTGTGTTTGTGGGTGACTGGAGTTACCAACCTGGTTACTGCAGACAGGAATACCACACCAGTGGATTGTGTGCAGTACCCCTCTGTGACAACCAGACCGCAGGGGTGCCACATAAACATATCGTGTGTTCCTGTGGGAAAAAAGCTACTGTGTGAAAACACATGAATGCTCATCTCAGTCACTCATACGCCACCTTCCATTATTAAATTATTAAAGGGTTATTCCTATCTTCAAGATCTTGTCCTAATATGTTGTAGATGTATTAATGATACTATTAGCAAATCCCTCCAATTAGAAATGTAGTATAATTTTCCTGATATAGACATGTCTCTTAGGCTATGTGCACACTGGCCGGGTTAGAGCAGGTTTAGCCGCGGAAACCGCCGGTCGGTTTCCATGAGGTTTATGCAAATTTATGTTAATCCAAAAGCGGCTTTTGGGTTAACATATAAACCTATGGAAACCGACACCCGGTGTGCACACACCGGCGGTTTCCACATGCTCATCCGTTGCTAACCCGCTGGATTCCCAGCGGGTTAGCAAAGAATGAGCATGTTCTATAATCCGGCCGGTTCTGCAGCGGCTGCAAGCAGAATCATGTGCTGCTTCCAGCCGCTGCAGAATCGCCGGCGCTAACCCGCTGTGCACCCACCGCACACCCGCCCGTCTCCCGCAGCACGGACCCGACAGGAAGCCGGTGGACGGCTCCGGAGCTTCTTGTCGGGTCCCGCCCAGCCGCCGCCGCCACTAACCCGGCCAGTGTGCACATAGCCTTACTATGTGCAAGCCTTTGCAGCATAGGCATGGTTATAACCCACTCATATAGTGAAAGGTACCCTAGCTAGCTTGTTGCTCGTGATCATAACCATGGATACCAAAGCTGCAAAGGCCTGCATAAGAGGTAAAAGGTATGTCTATATCAGGAGAACTATACAACATTTCTAATTGGAGGGATTTGCTATTATTACACCTGCTACATATTGGTAAAGGATCTTGAAGATGGAAATACCCCTTTAATGAAAAATGGTTACGGTATGTCCTAAAGAAAGAGTACATATCATAACCTTGGCTCATAAGCAGGCAAAATGGACTGTGTACAGCAATAGTCTCTGAGATGTCAAATATATATGGTGTCAAAGGCGGAGGAATGTTCAGGACCTAATGTGTCTCGTTTAGTGAAGTTCTGCTATTTTTTTTATTTTTTTTCTAAAGTCATGCCACAAAATATTAAACTGCTTAACATGCATTTCTTTAAAATAGATGGGTTTGTCCAAGGTTAAGATAAGGTCATACTGAGATAACGCCAATTGCTGAGTTCAATGTTTGCCTTTTAATCAAACACAAGCACTCAGACATGTCGATATAGAAATATCGTCTCTGGTTTATATACAGTAGTGTTTTGTAAAATTACCAATATATTCATAGTTTGCAAGTAATTCCTAAATATTTCACAATGCTATACAGTAGTGTTTTGTAAAATTATTCAATATATTCATAGTTTGCAAGTACTTCCTAAATATTTCACAATGCGATGAAAAATCTGTATTAGAAATAATAATACATTTTTATTATTTAGCGCCAACATATTCCAGAGCACTTTACAATTGATATGTGATCATAGGCACAAACTCTTTTGTCAATTTTTATTTGCTTTCTTTTGATTACTTTAGATTCAAGCATCTGATTCTAGATAATAGTCTAAAGGCCCCATTACACACTATGATGTCCCGACCAACGATTGCTGGGACATCGTTAGCTGATCTCTGGTGAGCTGTGAAACAGGCAGTATAAAAAATTAATGTAACAAATACAGGGTACTTAGTCCATCCGTTTTTTCGCGCAAAAAAAGTTATTTCAAGCCACGTCACTGAGGGGCGTGTTCTGCATCTGATGGAGCAGGACGCTTAGTGAGGAGCTCTGCACACTAAGCCCTGATAACGGCACATAACAGCCACTACAATCTCCAAAACCTGCTGGGGTGAGATCGGATTACGTCAGGAACAGACTGAGATGTCTAAAGGCGGCTCCAGACGCAGAGATACCGAGCACTCGGTGAGAGATTTCTTTGGGGTAGAAAGGACACTGAGATCTGCTGCTTCCAGCATGGCACAGGGGGCGGGAAAATCAACACCTCACTGCTCTCCTCGCTCTCAGCATGGAGGAGGGGGCCCGGGAGCCAGAGAGGATGATGAAGCTCTAGTGACAAAGGGATGTCTCAGAGGCTTCCTGGAATCCCTCCGCAGGTCTCTGCAGGAGGATATGAGGGGCATGATTGCTGATCTAAGAGCAGATCTATCATCTATAAGTGAAAGAACAGGACACATTGAACATAAAATGGTGGACTTTGCTGCAGCCCATAACATCCTCGCAGATGACTTTGCAGAGGTGGATTCAGAGGTCCGGCAGTTACAGGCGGCTGTCTGTGATTTACAGGACAAACATCGTATTAAGAATGTGAAATTGAGAGGAGTTGCAGAGGGGGGAGAGGAGGAAGACCTCATGGCCACGGTAACAACTTTTATGGAGGTGGCTCTCCCTGATATGCCTGACACAGAAAGGAAAATTGATAAACTTTTTCGCCTACCTAAACCTGCAAGACTGAACAGAGACGTTCCGAGAGACATTTTAGTCTGTTTCTCCTCTACAAAACCGCGGGAAAAGCTGCTGGCCGCCATGAGAAATCATCCGGAGCTCCCTTCCCCCTTCAGGGCAGTCTCTGTGTTCCCAGATTTGTCCCCCGGAACCCTGGCCAGAAGACGAGACTTTGCCCCCTACTGTGCCATTCTGAGAGACAAGGGGATCTCATACATTTGGGGTTCCCCTGTGTCGGTGATATTTCGCTACAGAGGTTCGAGACAATACTTTGATTCCCCTTCTAAAATGAGAAAAGCCTTCCAAGATTGGAACTTCCCCAAGACTGCCACAGCGACCCCAACGAAAAGGGCCCCGCTGGAGATGCGAGGCCCGGAGACAACAGATGGAGAGGTCTGAAGGGCTGTGAACTTATTATGATCATACAGGGCTGGTGTGACTGATCTCTTGAATAGCAGGAGGCTCTGAGACCTCCTTGGAGGTCGTATTAGACCTTTGCTCCTGCAGGGGGACCGTTCCACCTTAAATCCATTGAGGTGGGGCGGTATAATCCCCCTTTTCTCCCCAGCTTCTTGGCAATTTGCCTTGAATTAAGTTTACATTTGTGTTCAGTGTTTTTGTTTTCTTCTTCTATCCCCATATCTATTGTTTCTTTTCCTTGTCCTCCTATCCGCCTATCTTCCTCTCTTTCCCTGTCCCTCTCCCGCCCCCTGGGGGTTCTCTTCCACATTGATTCCATCATACTGGCACTGTGAATTGTGGAAACAAAACTATGACTATGAGATGTGTTTCGCTTAATGTGAAGGGGTTGAATTCCCCTATCAAACGTTCCTACCTCTGGAAAGAGGCCCTCCGCTCTAAAGCGGATATCCTATGCGTCCAGGAGTCTCACCTCCTAGCAGCGGATAATGTCAGACTGAGCCACCGACTTTTTCCCCATTTGTTTTTTGCGAACCACCCTGATAAGAAGCAAGCAGGGGTGGGAATCTTCATTAGAAACTCTGTTCAATTCCAAATGGTTCAGGTTATCCCTGACCCTATGGGTCGTGCTCTTATTGTGATATGTAAGATCGCAGGGTCACTTTACACATTACTAAATGTCTACACACCAAATAATGGGCAAATTAAATTCCTAAGGTCCTGGTTTGAACGTCTGAAGCAGGTGGCAGTCGGCAAAGTGATTGTCTGTGGAGACTTCAACCTGGTCCCCAGCAGACTCATGGATAGTACTGCCCCGTCCGAGGGAAGGGGCAAGGAGCTGGGCCCCCTGATTAGGGAATTTCGCCTCCACGACATCTGGCGCTACCTCCATGCATCAGAGAAAGACTTCTCATTCTTTTCCCACAGGCACAGGTCCTACTCGAGAATTGATCTCTTTTTGGTCGATGATAACACTCTTGGGGCCTGTGCCTGTGCGGAAATGGGTCTGATCACTTGGTCGGATCATGCGCCGGTGTCGTTGGAGGTGGCCCTGACGGGAGGGAATCCCCCTCCGCGTACATGGCGACTTAATGCCAATTTGTTGTCGGACCAGGCTGTGGTTGGGGTGATTGGTAAGGGACTGTCAGAATTTTTTGCCCTCAATGACACGGGAGATGTAGCGGACGATGTCCTATGGGAATCCCACAAGGCCGTCATAAGGGGCGCATTGATACAGAAAGCCTCTCAACTGAAAAGGTCCCGGGAAAAAACTCGAGAGGACTTGCTGACTCAATTACAGGTCCTGGAAGACCTAAATAAATCAAACCCGAGGTCAAACAACTCCGCTCAGATCTTCCTGCTTAGAAATCAGCTTAGAGCCCTGATGCTCCATGACTATGAGAAGCATTTGAGAAAAGTTAAGACGTCACACTATGCAGCTGGAGACAGAGCTGGAGCGCTCCTGGCCAGGAGACTAAAAAAACGATCTGCTATGACAATGATTGACTCTATGAATACTGTAGATGGCAGGGTGGTGAGGAGCCCAGAGGAGATAGCGGAGACGTTTGCGGTGTTTTACGAATCCCTGTACAACCTGAGAGACTGTAGAGAGACTCCCCAGCCTGACTTGGACGAGGTTAATGCCTTTCTTGAGACCCTGTCACTCCCGTCACTGACTAAAGACCAACTGTCAGAACTAAATAGGCCCATGTCGACACAAGAAATCGCCAAAATTATTTCCTCCACTAAACCCTCCTCGGCCCCGGGCCCAGATGGCTTTTCCAATACATACTATAGAACCTTTGCAGCCGAGCTGTCCCCGTATCTTTTACGAGTATTCAACTTGTGGCAGGCGAAGGGAGCCATCTCACCCGCTGCCTTGGAGGCGACCATCACCACCATACCTAAACCGGGCAAACCACATGATTCTCCTGCTAGCTACAGGCCTATTTCTCTGCTAAACTGCGACCTGAAGATATTCTCAAAATTACTGGCGTCCAGACTTGCTCGAGTTCTACCTTCCTTAATTCACCCGGATCAGGTGGGTTTCGTGTCGGGGAGGCAGGCTAAAGACGGCACCAGGAGGATGGTGGACCTGGTAAAAGTGGCAGAGCTTAGGGGGGTCCCCAGTGCATTCCTGTCGCTTGATGCTGAAAAGGCCTTTGATAGGGTGCACTGGGGATACCTTCGGGCTGTCTTAGGGAAGTTTGGCTTTGAGGGGCCGATTGTGTCGGCAATCCTTGGCCTTTACTCCCGCCCGAATGCCAGAGTCCTCGCCTCCGGGTTCCTGTCCAGAAGCTTCCAAATTACCAATGGCACGAGGCAGGGTTGCCCACTTTCACCGGTAATCTTCGCCTTGGTGGTAGAACCTCTTGCGGCCCTGATCCGGGCTGACCCGCTGATATCGGGAATCGCGGTTGGAGAACTGGACCATAAAATAGGCCTGTACGCAGACGATATCATAATTGCTTGCACGAACCTTGAAATTTCTCTCCCTGCGACTATGTCGGCTCTCACTAAATTTGCACGAGTGTCTCTATATAAGCTAAACGCTTCAAAATCTATGGTACTACCAATATGTGTCCCGTTGTCTCTGTCTTCCAGCTTATCAGAGAGACTCCCCTTTCAATGGTGCCCGGGTGGCATAACATATTTAGGCATCATTCTAGGCCCCACCTCTCAGATAGTACAAGCTAATGTTGAGGTCCTGGTGAAAGCTTTGTCGGATGGCATGAGTAAACACCCCCTACATGCTTTGACATGGATGGCGAGAACGCAGGCGTTTAAAATGATGCTTTTACCTAAGATTCTCTACTGTTTCCGCTGTGTGCCTGTTGCTATACCTGGCAAGTTGATGAACAAACTGCAGTCCCTGACTAATAGATACATATGGGCTGACAAAAAACCGAGGGTCCCCAAAAGAGTTATGTCACTTCACATGAATAAAGGAGGGATGGGGGTCCCAGACTTAAAGTCTTATCATGGGGCAGTCATATTAGAGGAAGCAAAGAGGTTCTGGATATCTGCTGGAGACCTGGGTTGGATGCAGATTGAGAGTTTTGTTGACGGGGTCGGACTCCAGGGACTTCGGACTATTCTTGAGGCAGAATCCTTGACCAAACTAAAAAGGAAATTTAAACTAGACACGACACGTACCCTGCTTCTCCACTGGAGGGGTCTACCAAAATTCTGGACGAGATTACCGGCCTCTGAAATTTCTCTGAATGCACTTCGCCTACATTTACCCTTTTTAGAGATTCCTAAATGGGAAGTGGCGGGAATTCACACACTAGCAGACTTAATGACGGAAAGAGACTTGGTGTCATTTGACACATTGACGGAATGTGACCCATCCTTACGAGCTTTGTTCCTACAATACCTCCAATTGAGACATTTCATGGCCACTGAGGCTAGAGACTGGTTGACGGGGAGACAATCTCCTTCTGCCTTCCTGGGCTTCCTTCTGACCACCCCATCAGATCTGAAGGGTTTATCCCGGATATATAAGGCTCTCTTGGCCAGGGGCGACCCAGAGAAATTGGTTTACATGCAGAAATGGGAGGAAGACCTCCAGTTTACTACTGAGAGAGAGAACTGGGAGAAAGCGTCCCAACGCATGGCTAAACTCACCAGGTGTATCAACCATCTAGAGAACCTAAAGAAATTACATTTTCGCTGGTACCTTCCGCCAGCCCGTTTGGCCAGATTTGGGAGACATGCCTCCCCTTTGTGCTGGAGACTATGTGGACAGAAGGGTAATCTTGCCCACATGTGGTGGTCCTGCCCGAGAGTCACCCCCTTTTGGTTTCTGGTCGAGCGCCTGATCCAGTCGGTCACGGGTTTTATGATCCCTCTTTCGCCACAATTGGCACTCCTACATATTGGCCTGGAGTTATATCCCCCCATTATGTGGAGGACCCTGACTTATATCCTGGTGGCTGCCAGGCTGGCCTTGGCGTCCCACTGGAAGGCGCAGACCCCACCTAATTTATCGGAAGTAGTGAACAGAGTAAACTCTATTTTTGCTCATGAATATTACCTGGCGCAAAACCTGCCAACTAGAAAACAGACTTTGGATGCATGGCACATATGGGCTTCCCACCCTCTTGCTACACCGATCCCTTCTTAATACCGAATGTAAGGTGTACTATGGAACATGTTGTAGCCATGGTGTAGACTCGGTACCTTTAAGTTTAATTTTAGTCTGAATGTGAGTTTAGACTTAAGTATAAGCCCAGAAACAGATCCAGAGCTCAGGAACTGTCTGAATGCTTTATATGTTCATAGCCTTATCTCAGAAAGTGTCAAATGTGAATTTGTGACTCCCCCCCCCCCCTTTTTACCTCCTCTCCCCTCCCCCCCCACCCCTCTTGACCCTTGTTTTATACATGGACTCCTTATAGTATATTACTGATGTCTTGTTTGATTTGTATGAAAACTTTGTTCAATAAACATTTATTGTTTAAAAAAAAAAAAAAAAAAAGCCACGTCACTAACTTCAAAGTGTACCCATCTCTGACGCGGTCCTAACTGTTGTATTAACATTTTTTGCGCAAAAAAAACGGATGGACTAAGTACCCTGTATTTGTTACATTAATTTTTTATATCGCACTCGCATTTAATATTATGTGGGCCCTGCACACATATAGCCGTCGTCGCCTTCAGTCCATGTCAGACATTGGACCTGCTGGCTCCTGCTCACTGGTAAGCATTCACACTATTCAGGTTTTTAATACAACAGTTAGGACCGCGTCAGAGATGGGTACACTTTGAAGTTAGTGACGTGGCTTGAAATAACTTTTTTTGCGCAAAAAAAACGAATGGACTAAGTACCCTGTATTTGTTACATTCATTTTTTATACTGCACTCGCATTTAATATTAATATTTTTACTGCAGTGTACTGTTGATTTTGTCGCATTCAGCTTTTGTTTCCAATATGTTGGCGGTGTGAACATGTTCTTACAGACTTGTTCGCTGTGTGCAGGACTCAACTGTTTTTAATTAAGTAGCCTCTTGCCCAGCAAGAGATGGAGTTCCCCGCCCCTCTTTTGGGCCCTGCACACATATAGCCGTCGTCGCCTTCAGTCCATGTCAGACATTGGTCCTACTGGCTCCTGCTCACTGGTAAACATTCACACTAGTCAGGTTTTTTAATACAACAGTTAGGACCGCGTCAGAGATGGGTGCACTTTGAAGTTAGTGACGTGGCTTGAAATAACTTTTTTTTGCGCAAAAAAACGGATGGACTAAGTACCCTGTATTTGTTACATTAATTTTTTATACTGCACTCGCATTTAATATTAATATTTTTACTGCAGTGTACTGTTGTTTTTGTCGCATTCAGCTTTTGTTTCCAATATGTTGGCGGTGTGAACATGTTCTTACAGACTTGTTCGCTGTGTGCAGGACTCAACTGTTTTTAATTCATGAACGACCTCATTGTTGGTCGTTGGTAAATGTCACATGCAATGATGTGGTTTCGACATCACTGCAACGTCACCAAACCGCTGTTGCAATGATATCGTTACCGATATCGTAGCGTGTAATCAGGGGTGCACCAAGCCCCTCTGCCGCCTGAGCCGCGGCACCGATTACGGGGGGGGGGGGTTGCTGTTGACTCGCGGGCAGCGCTGCCGCCCCTTCTGTGCCTCTCTCCCCGGGTCGCCGCTTACCTCCGGTGCGCGGCCGGCGCCATGACAGGGGGAGGCTGTGTGCATGAGGCGCCGCCCCCTTCTGCACTGCCGCTCCCCCTGCCGGCTGCCGCCTGAATGACAGGGCTCACCTTGTCCAATGGACGGTGCGGCCCTGCGTGTAATGGGGCCTTTAGGTGTGCCAATAGTTTACAAAAGAAAGGACCTAGTGCACTATAAAACCAAAAAACATGACAGTGCGATCTTATATTTTTAGAAGACATAAGATCAGTTTCCATGTACCATCCGGCGGCACTAAATGACCACAAATTGGTAAATATTTCATAGATTTTTTACACAGGCAGACTTCACTAAGCAATGTGCACTGAATGATCCATAATAGATAACAAAGTGGCAGCCATTGTTCTTGGTAGTGCTGTTTACAGAAGAATTTAACTCCTTTAATACCAAGGACATATATATATATATACGTCCTTGGTCGTGTCCCTCCCCCTCATGTGAGGTCATGCTCTGAGCTTGCATCCTCTGATGCACATCTCAGCTGATCTCATCAGCTGAGATGTGTAGCTAAAACCACCGATCGGATCCGCGATCTGATCGGTGCTCTTAACCCTTTGGATCATGCTGTCAGTGACTGACAGCACAATCCAAAGCCCCACGTCAGTGATCGCGTTGTTCCCCTCCGTGATTTGAGGTCACGCAAAGTGATCACGGGACCTCTGCTGTTATCTGGACAGCCCGTGGTCATCTGATGACCATGGAAGCTGTCCTGATTCACTTCCTGCCAGTGATGACCCAGTGTCGTCACCAGCAGGGAGTGATCATTTTCCCTATGTTTGGATATGCTGTAGCCCATTCGAACATAAGAGAAACAATCGCACTATGGAGCACTCAGGCCCTCTAGTGGGCAAAGTAAAATAATGAAAAATAATAATAAAGTTTATAAGAATAAGAAAAAAAACTAAAATTTCAAATAGTCCTCCTTTTGCCCCACTAAAAATAAAACTATTAAAAAAATAAAAAATATACACTTATTTGATATCGCCGCATTCAGAAATGACAATTCTATCAAAATATAAGATAAATTAACCAGATCGGTAAACTGTGTAATGGAAAAAAAAGTCCAAACACCAAAATTATATTTTTTTGGTCGACGCAACATTGCAATAAAATTCAATCACAGGCAATCAAAACATCACATCTACCAAAAAATGGATTCATTAGAAACATCAGCTCAAGCCGCAAAAAAACAGCCATCACACAGCCCCAGATCCCGAAAAATGAGAACGCTACGGGTCTTGGAAAATAGTGCAAAAGTGCAATCCGTTTTCTTTAAAAATTTCTGATTTTTTTTCACCACTTAGATAACAGTATAAGTATACATGTTTGGTATCTACGAACTCATACTGACCCGAGGCATCATACCAACATGTCAGTTTTACTATATAAAAAAACATGGTGAATAAAAAACAAAAAATAAATGTGTAATTGCAGTATTTTTGCAATTTCATCGCACTTAGATTTTTTTTACCAATTTCTGTACACTATATGTTAAAATAAATGATGTAATTCAAAAGTACAACTTTTCCCGTAAAAAACAAGTCCTCATATGTCTATACGAAAAAATAAAAAAAGTTATGGCTATTGTAAAAAATGTAGGAAAATATGGAAAACGAAAAATGGAAAATCGCTCGGGTGAAGGGGTTAAAATTCACTTCACCCATCGATAGCGCGTTTTGCTCTTTCAGCAGATCAGCAGTCTGGATACATTGCAAAATTACCATGAAATGACGGTACCTGGGAACAGTTGTTCAGAATAATCTTTCAGTGTAATGGACGTTTAAAGTTCCTATATAGATTTAATTATTATTATATTACTATATAGATTTGATAACATTTTGCCAATTTTGATCATGTAGTCAATAGAAAATGACTGGCATCACCTTGTGTGTAGGTGCTAGCAAGAAAAAAACATGACAACATGACAAATGAGTCTTGCAGTGACTTATATCTACACTAAACAAATTAATTTGGCTGGATTACTGTCTTCAGTGACATCATCTGTCCAGGAAGAGTCGAGCGGCCAACATACATGTAGGACACATGATTGAAATCTAAAGTGAAAATCTGCTGCAACACTATACTCTTTAAGTATGGTATATAGCGTAATGGCTAACAGTGGATGGCAGGGCTCTATGCACAGCTAATAAAGATATGAGGAAAAGGACATGGCAGAAACTGCTTGAGAATATAAAGAAACTTGAGAAAACCCACACATACAGCATTATACCACTAGAGAGGCACAGGGTTAGGACCCGATAAGACAAGAAACACCTTGGCACAGTTATCTGGGACTTTCGCAGTGGCCACTGCTAAAGCTAAGTTTTCTCAAGTTTCTTTATATTCTCATGCTGTTTCTGCCATGTCTTTTTGCAAATTTTCACTTTAAATGTCATGCTTTTTCTTGCTAGCACCTACACCTAAGGTGATGCCAGTCATTTTCTAATTACTAGTATGACTATTTTTTGACTGTGTACCCTTCACCACCCAGTAGCCAAGCTAGGTCATCCATCTTGTTGTAGCCAGGTCCAGGACAACCCGTCAATGCCGGTTTTTTTTTGTATATAGAGGCCTAAAAACCCACACATACAGCAATATACCACTAGAGAGGCACATGGTTAGGACCTGATAAGATGAGAAACACCTTGGCGTGGTTATCGGGCACTTTCGCAGTGGCCACTGCTAAAGCTAAGTTTTCTCAAGTTTCTTTATATTTTCAAGCAGTTGCTGCCATGCCCTTTTCCTTATATCTTTATTATCTGTGCATAGAGCCATGCCATTCATTGTTAGCCATTATGCTATATCACATATTTATAGAGCGTAGCGTTGCAGCAGATTTTCACCTTAAATTTCGATCATGTGTCCTACATGTATGTTGGCCGCTCGACTCTTCCCTGACAGATTATGTCACTGAAGACAGTAATCCAGCCTAATTAATTAGTTTATTGTAGATATATGTCACTGCAAGACTCATTTGGCAGTGACTCTGTTATAGAGAACACGAGTTGTAGGCTGAGTGGAGCGTTCCTGTGTATAATGGAGTCAGGAGAGACAGTTGTATGGTAGGGTTGTCCACTGCTAGGGTATTAATGAACTATCTTTTGAATAGGTCATCAATGACAGATTGATGTGGCTCTAACGCCGATTAGCTATCAGCTCCAGCTGCAGCCAAATGTAAACAGTGATTGTAGATTGAACTCCACCACTCAATACAATCTGTATTTGCTATTCTTAGGATCTGATCTGCAGTACTCAGGAATAGTCATCATACAGTTTCTGAAGTTGTGCTGTTCTGGCTTTGCCACCAAAGCTGTTAAATGTTGATTGGTAATAATGCGAGGTGTGGACTCAAAGTGATCTAATACTGATGACCCATCATTGGCATAGGTCATCAATATCTTAGCTATGGACAGACCCTTTTTTTGTCCATTAGCCACTAAATGGACGCATATGGTCGATACCATGCTGACATGCAATGGGCTGGATTTTTGACAGGATTGCTTATTAGCCACACAAATTTGTTATTTAATACTGCAGACTTATCAGCATGACCACATAGCCATCTACTTACATAATTGTGCTGTCCCATCTAGCATTTCCAGCATCCCTGTGTCCCCTATCATGCACCTCCGCCATATCTGCACACCCAAGTGATGGTTGGCCACTTTTAGTACTGGAAAATTGTGCAGTACCGCCAGAGGTGCCGTAGCCGCTTGCAACTGCCTTCACCCAAAACCACCGCCACCTGAAATTGCCGCCCGCAGCCACCACCTGAAGTCTGCTGCTGACACTACATTGCCACCTGAGTAAGTGTGCATGCGTATACCTGCCGCTCATGTGCAATTACTTAAGCAACTGCCCTTTTTGAACACCTGGGTATACAAAGATGGCAGTGGCGTGACCTGGCACGCTCATGCTCAACTACACTATTATCATCTTTGGACACCACAAGGGAGATAGAACACAAGGACAGAGAAACAAAGCACAGGGGGGATAACCACAGGGGTGGCAGAGACAGCATACAGGGTGGCAGAGACAGTGCACGTAGAGAGCATACAACGGAAAGAAAAAGCACACAAGGGGCAGTGCACTGGAACAGAGATTGCACACAGAAACAGAACGTACAAGGGAAAGAGATAGCACACATGGGGGCACAGACAGAGCCCAGGGGCAGACCAGCACAGGGGGCAGAGACAGCGCATGGGCAGAGAGCACACAAGGGGGAGAGCACACAGGGGGAAAAGAGAGTACACGGAGGAAAGAGAGAGCACACAGGGGGGAGAAAGAGGGTATGGGGGAAAAGAGATAGCATACAGGGGGAGGGGCGGCACACAAAGAGTGAGTGCATGGGGGAAGAGAGAGAGTGCACAAGGGGGAAACAACTCAAAGGAGAGAACACACAAGGGAGAAGAAAGCTGAGGGGGTAGAAAGACAGCACACAAGGGAGAGAGTGCACAGCGGTGAGTGAGACAGCTCAAAGGAAAGAGCACAGGAGAGAAGACAGCACAGGGGGGAGAAGACAGCACACAGGGGGAAGAGTGCACAGAGGAAGAGAGACAGCACATAGGGGAGACAGGTCAAATGAGAGAGCACAGAGGGGAGAAGATAGCATGGGGGAGAGCAAACAGCAGGGAAAGGGTGCCACAGAGCCCGCCCCACTGTGACATCACCGCCCTTCTGATGCGATAGCATCAGGCCCTCATCTATTATAATTATAATAAAACCCTAAGGGCCGCTTTACACACACAGATATCTATGACCAACTTCTGAACAGATCTCTGGTTGCAGTGAAATCATGGACACATTGCTCCATTTTGTAAACAGCCACAAAATGGAACAATGTGTCCATGATTTCACTGCAACCAGAGATCTGTTCAGAAGTTAGTCACAGATATCTGTGTGTGTAAAGCGGCCCTAAGGCTACTTCTGTCAGGATGTAACGGTATGCTACGTCACATCCTGACTGAAGTAGCCTCTACACCCACTGTGGGTGTTCTAATATGGCCGCCCGCACATGCCATATTAGAACACCCAAGTGATGGGTATGCTACTATGTTGGCTGCTGCCCGCTGCACACACTCCCCGCCCGCTGCCAGCAGTCCACCCAGTCCCCGTAGCCCCCCCTACCACACTCACCAGACGCTGCACACGCCAGCTATCCTCCCCACTGCTGGTCAGCTGGGGCTTGCAGGACCTGAGATGATGTCACTGGTATGAGCGGGGCTATATCACATGACTGTGACATCATCACAGGCACTTTCCACACACCGAGAACAAGTAGGTACTGGAGCCCGTCCTCTGCCCTGACACACACACTACACACTGCCACACACTACACTCTGCCACACACTACACACTGCTACAGACTACACACTGCACACACACACCTGCACACTGCCTGCCCACACTGCCCATTGCCACACACTGCCCACTGCCACACACTGCCACACTGCACCCACTGCCACACACTCCACTACACACTGCCACACAAACTACACACTGCCACACACTACACACTGCCACACACCAAACACTGCCACACACTGCCCACTGCCACACACTACACACTGCCACACACTGCCCACTGCCACACACTGCCCACTGCCACACACTACACACTACTTGCGAGACTTCCCGGACGCCATCTTGGACAAAGTATGTCGCCGCCCCCGCAGGACTGGATCCAATATAGCGTCCGGGAAGTCTCGCGAGAGTTCCCGGACGCCATTTTGGAAGAAACATGTCGCCCGGACGGAGGAGGAGGAGTGGAGCCAAGATGCTGGGGACGGCGGAGCGAAGATACGGCGGCGGGGAAGACGATGACCCGGTGGTAAGTATGGCAGGCAGAGTGCCTCCGTCCTCTGCTGATCACTCTGCCCGCCGCACTGCGCTGACCACTCTGCCCACCGCACTGCGCTGACCACTCTGCCCACCGCACTGCGCTGACCACTCTGCCCACCGCACTGCGCTGACCACTCTGCCCACCGCACTGCGCTGACCACTCTGCTCACCGCACTGCGCTGACCACTCTGACCACCGCACTCACTGCTAACCACTGAGCCACCATACAGTGCTAAAAACTCTGAGCGACCGCGCAGTGCTAACCACTGAGCCACCGCGCAGTGCTAACCACTTGAGCCACCGCGCAGTGCTAACCACTGAACCACTGTATACTCTGCTAACCACTGAGCTGCCGTACAGTGCTCCATCCTCCTCACCCCGCCGCTTTGTCCTCCATCCTCCTCCTCCCACCGCTCTGTGCTCCGTCCTTCCTGTGCCGTTCCATCCTCTTCCACCGCTTCCTCCTCCTTCTTTTGTCCTCCTCCCCTCCGCCACTCCATCCTCCATCCTCCCCCTGCCTGTGCTGCTCCGGCCTCCCCCACCCTGCTGCTTTGTCCTCCATCCTCCTTTCCCCCGCCGCTTTGTGCTCCGTCCTCCCCCTGCCACTCCATCCTCTCCCTGCCTGTGCTGCTCCGGCTTCCCCCACCCCACCACTTCGTCCTCCATCCACCTCTCCCCCATGGCTCTGTGCTCCGGCCTCCCCCTGCCGCTTTATCCTCCCCCTGCCTGTGCCGCTGCATCCTCCCCACACCCCGCCGCTTTGTCCTCCGTCCTCCTCCTCCCACCGCTCTGTGCTCCATCCTCCCCCTGCCTGTGCTGCTCCATCCTCCTCCACCGTTTCCTCCTCCTTCCTTTGTCCTCCTCCTCTCCGCCACTCCATCCTCCCCCTGCCTGCGCTGCTCCATCATCCCCCACCCCACCGTTTCGTCCTCTGTCCTCCTCTCCCCGCCGCTCTGTCCTCCGTCCTCCCCCTGCTGCTCTGTCCTCCTCCTTCCTTGCCGCTCCATCCTCCCCCACCCCACCATTTCCTCCTCCTTCCTTTATCCACCTCCCCCGCCACTCCATCCTCCGTCCTCCCCCTTCCTGTGCTGCTCTGGCCTCCCCCACCCTGCCACTTCATTCTCCGTCCTCCCCCCCCCCCCGCTCTGTGCTCCATCCTCTCCCTGTCTGTGCCACTCCATCCTCCCCACCCCACCGCTTTCTCCTCCTTCCTTTGTCCTCCTCCCCTCCGCCACTCCATCCTCCGTCCTCCCCCTGCCTGTGCTGCTCCATCCTCTCCCACCCGCCACTTTGCCCTCTGTCCTCCTCCCCCCTGCTGCTCTGTGCTCCGTCCTCCCCCTGCCTGTGCCGCTCCATCCTCCCCCACCCCACCGCTTCCTCCATCTTCCTTTGTCCTCCTCCCCTCCATCCTCCGTCCTCCCCCGCCTGTGCTGCTCTGGCCTCCCCCACCCCGCCGCTTTGTCCTACATCCTCCTCTCCCCTGCCGCTCTGTGCTCCGTCCTCCCCCTACTGCTCTGTCCTCCCCTGCCTGTGCCACTCCATCCTCCTCCTCACCTCCACCACTCCATTCTCCGTCCTCCCCCTGCCTATGCTGCTCCATCCTCCCCCACCCCGCCGCTTCATCCTACATCCTTCTCCTCCCGCCGCTCTGTGCTTCATCCTCCCCCTGCCGCTCCGTCCTCCCCTACCTGTGCCGCTCCATCCTCCCCCACCCCACCGCTTCCTCCTCCTTCCTTTGTCCTCCTCCCCTCTGCCACTCCATCCTCCGTCCTCCCCCTGCCTGTGCTGCTCCATCCTCCCCCACCCCACCGCTTCGTCCTCTGTCCTTCTCTCCCCGCTGCTCTGTGCTCCGTCCTCCTCCTGCTGCTCTGTCCTCCTCCTCCCCTCCGCCACTCCATCCTCCGTCCTCCCCCTGCCTGTGCTGCTCCATCCTCTCCCACCCGCCACTTTGCCCTCTGTCCTCCTCCCCCCTGCCGCTCTGTGCTCCGTCCTCCCCCTGCCTGTGCCGCTCCATCCTCCCACACCCCACCGCTTCCTCCATCTTTCTTTGTCCTCCTCCCCTCCGCCACTCCATCCTCCGTCCCCCCCCTGCCTGTGCTGCTCTGGCCTCCCCCACCCCGCCGCTTTGTCCTACATCCTCCTCTCCCCTGCCGCTCTGTGCTCCGTCCTCCCCCTACCGCTCTGTCCTCCCCCTGCCGCTCTGTCCTCCCCCTGCCGCTCCGTCCTCCCCCTGCCTGTGCCGCTGCATCCTCCCCCACCGCTTCCTCCTCCTTCCTTTGTCCACCTCACCTCCACCACTCCATCCTCCGTCCTCCCCCACCCCCCCGCTTCATCCTACATCCTCCTCCCCCCTGCCGCTCTGTGCTTCGTCCTCCCCTGCCGCTTCGTCCTCCCCCTGCCTGTGCCACTCCATCCTCCCCCACCCCACCGCTTCCTCCTCCTTCCTTTGTCCTCCTCACCTCCGCCACTCTATCCTCCGTCCTCCCCCTGCTGCTCCATCCTCCCCCACCCAGCCGCTTCATCCTGTCCTCCACCCTCCCGCCACTCTGTGCTTCATCCTCCCCCTGCCGCTCCGTCCTCCCCCTGCCTGTGCCGCTCCATCCTCCCCCACCCCACCGCTTCCTCCTCCTTCCTTTGTCCTCCTCCCCTCTGCCACTCCATCCTCCGTCCTCACCCACTCCGGCGCTTCGTCCTCCGTCCTCCTACCTCCTGCCGCTCTGTGCTCCATCCTCCCCCTGCCGCTCCTTCCTCCCACTGCCTGTGCTGCTACATCCTCCCACACCCCGCCGCTACCTCCTCTGTCCTCCATCCTCCTCCCCCCTGCTGCTCTGTCCTCTTTCCTCCCCCCTGCCACGCCGTCCTTTCCCCGCCGCTCCTTCTTCAAAGTTCCTCCCAATTCAACCCTCACCCCCTTCCCCATGCAATCTCTATTTCTATAGTCTAGAATACCCGATGCGTTAGAATTGGGCCACCATCTAGTCTGATTAATAATTATGGTATAACTTATCATCTGTGCAGTTTTAAAGGAAAACCTGCTGTATTGTTGGCAAAACATGCATTCAGAAAACAAGGTAACTGAAAACAGTGGCGACCATGTATAGACATGATTTCGACAGTGTGTGTGTCTGCCGTTCAGATTGTTCTTGCCTTTAAAGATGACTTGTCACCAAGCCAGAAGTGGCCATGACACGCACCACTCCAGGGCAATGGGGATACTCGGAACCCGGCCGGTTGTTACGGTCCTTTTGCATTCGGGGAATGTCACGGCAGCGACTTGGCTCCATGGCCCTGGCGGTGTCATTTAATAAAGGGATGCTGGACTTTGATGACGAGGGAATTGGGAAAGGGGTATTCGTCACGCCACCCACGGTATGCGACCAGTGCTGCCACCGCTGCTGCAGAGCCTCTGGGGATGATGACCGGCAGCTTGGATGGTTTCGCACCCCGTGGGCGGAGCGGGGTTCCTCTGCTGCTGGTGGGTGTCGCAAAGAAAAGTCTCACACACTTCCATTGGAGTTCTGTACCTTTTACTTCAACACTTTAACCAGGCTACCAGGTTCTTCCCTCTGTCACTCTCTGGTCCAGCTGTTTCTCAGTGTCGTCGAGACCCTTAGGTGTTCCTTTCTCTTTCTCTCTCTTGGTGTTCCTTTTACTGTCGGTGGTACACTCAGCACCTCTAGCTTGTCTTGCTTCTTTTGTCAGCGCCTCTGTGCAAAGAGCTTGGGTACAGACAGCCACAGGCACTGATTAGTGCCGCGCCTTATTACGACCGCCTTCTCCAAGGTATGCCAGGTTGTTGAGCCACAGTTCCCCTTTAGGACCTCATGACCTCCGGTTTCAATGGTTTGGGTATGGATCCCTGCGCTGTGTTCAGGGCCGGTTCCCTGTTTCGTCCACCAGCCCCTTCTCTTCTTCTTACTTTCGTCTTTCCTTCACGGGGCGAGCATGACCATGCTTTAGCTTACGAGAGCAAACACCTCCACCACCTCTCGACTCTCACTATGACTTCCTACTCATTCGCTGTCCTCCTCGCAACTCCCCTCTCTTTCTCACCTGTGTCCCCCATTTCTGTGACTGGGCCCACCCTCGGGGGTCTGCCCACCATCCCTGCCCGGGGTCCAACATGTGTGAGCGGTGTCGAGTCTCCACTTCACTGTCCTAATTCAGAAAACAGTAGCACTACCCTCCCGCTAATGGAGGAGTGCACTACTCCTGGTGCCAGCCAGACCAGTGGGGCGCCAGAGCCATATTTTGCTGATATTTTACTCCTTCTGCTCCCTTAAGAATGCAGTTTTTTTGTTCTCTTTACAAGGGAGAGTTGTTCACATACTTCTGGGGACATTTCTTTATGTTGCTTTGCATTATTACCCTGTGAGCAACAATCCCTTGGTAAAGATGATAAAAATTAGAACTAAATAAAAAGGTCCATAACTCTAGAAACCAAATGGTGGATTAAACAAAATGGAATACTTAGAGGAGCGGCAGAGCTAATATAAGAGGACATAGTGCCCATTTTTGACTTGGTGACGGGTCCTCTCTAAATTGAATGTTCACCTTTATCTTTCTATTTGGCATGTGAATGAATTGTGGCCACCACAAGTCATTAGAACAATTAATAATGTATATAGCACTAACAGATTATTGCACTTTGGACAAACCCTTTTTTCTAGAAACCTCCTGTGACAATAGGCTAGCTACAGAACATCTTGATCCTGTGATCAAAGGTTCAGCAAGTGTTGCAGCACCACCAGTGAGGTAATGAAGCATTTTATAGTTTGTATTAAAAAATCAATGGACTACCTGTGAAATCCAGAAATATGCAGGGTCTACCTTAGTGAGAAACACTCTTTATGACCTCTCTACATTATGGCTAATAGAAAAGTGTCCCAAATTAGGGACCTTGATGTGTTATGTAAGGTACCGTCACACGCGGCAATTTTGCTAGCAATTTCACTGGCAATTAGCTGGTTACAGTGAAATCATGGAAACATTGTTCTATTTTGTAGCTGTGTACAAATGGAACAATGTGTCCATGATTTCACTGCAACCAGCAAATTGCAAGTGAAATTGCTAGAAAAATAGCCGCGTGTGACGGTACCTTTAGATCTCCCTAAGTAAGATGGGGTGAGCCTCAAGACTTTCTTACCAAATACCAAAAGTAAAGATTGGTATTTCTTGATAAATCAAATTTACATGTTTTAAAAAATATATTTTAAAAGAATTATGAACTTTGCTTATTGTTATAAGGGCTTGCTGATAGCCCAATTATAATGCTCAGATCAGGTGGAGAAAATTCAAGCCATCTTTATAGACCACTATGTTACAGCATCACATGTAGACACCATAGATTTTAATGCCATTCCCTTATAATAACATTTACTGTTAAAATTATGTTTTATGGTTTCGTCAGACTAGTAATAAATACTGGTTCTGGATCAGATGTCCTTTAAGTGTATGAACATAATGTATAACTAATCTAAAAAATGTGGCTATCTTTATACATGGGTGCTATAACAAGTCTCCTCCGTATGAGTCTTACAAACGCACTTATGTTTGTGTTGTCCATTCCTTGGAGAGCTGAAAACTCCATGTGAGGTTGCTAAGTGGTTTCTCCAGAGGATTGTACGGTTTGATGGAAACATGCTGCAGGGCTATTCATTAAGAGAGGACGAAAAGATGCAGAGAATTGGAAACTTCAGAAAGAAGAACATGCAATCTTACATTATAGAATATGGTTATGAAATTAGAAAAATTGCTTTTAGCAATACTGTTATCTTCACCGTGTGTGCACTTCATCTTTGTTACTGCTGTGGGATTAGTTTAATGTGTAGAGATAAATCTCTCATCCATCTACCCATGTTATCCCTGCCGCCTGGCATCTCCAGGTAAATGACTAATAACCGCTATCTCTAAAGTGATATCAGTCATTTTTATCTCTCTAATTACTCTCTTTATTTCATATCGGTCTTTACACGGGGTCTTTCTAGAAGTTCAACACAACCATCCACATTCTACTTTGGAAAAACATGATCTACTCAGATCAACAGTGGCAGCCATAGTGATTAGCATGACTGCCAGTGTTGACGAGTATGGTTAATTGAATTTCTAGGATATTGGCCTTCATTCAGACAGGATAATGCTGCTGTACTTTAGCATCGGTATCATAGTTACAAGATACTTTGATTATTTCAGTTTGGTTCACTATACTGGCCAGATGTGGGAATGTAGAGGTGGCTGTAATACAGATAATGGGCAGGAGGTTTTAAAGGACAACGAAGTACACTGTGATGATCTCTCCCTCCTGTGGGAATCGGCAAAAGCAGTACTCAGGGGTAGAATCATGGCACATGTGTACTCCTTAACCTTCGTCCGGCTGAGTAGGTACAATTGTAACTATTCTGTTTTAAAATTGCAATAACTTTTTTTTTCGAAAAGCCGTAGAGGGCTGAAATTTTGTGACATCTTTGCAGTTTTGGTCCAGAATATATTGGCCAAATTTCAATAAAATACCTCCACCCCCTTCCGAGATAAGGGGTCGAGATATTTAATATAAAATTATGCAGCCTGACAAAGGTTAAAGAGGAGGAACACCTTAAAGCAGTATGGGGAGCTGACAAACGAGCTCAGGATAGCCTATACTAACTTTCTTGCAGACCCATCAATGGCCAACAAGAATTGCTGGTTACAAAAACAGGTGGACTTCAATGTCCAGGCAGACCAAAGAGAGAAACTGTTTCTGTTTCAGAGAGACAAAGCAATCACTGATCTCAGTCCAAGAAAACACTGTGGGCAGCCGGCTAAAGCGCTCAAACACATTTGCATCTGTCTCAGAGAGAGATATATTTCTATAGACACAACAATAAAGCCGGTTGGATGCTAGCTAATCTGGCCAAAGGAGTTACATCACAATAGGGGATGCATCAAATCTCAGATCCATCTGGACAAATTCACTCCAACACCCAGACCATTAATCGTATCCTTGATTGCTGATGCCCCACTGCCAAAGGGCCCAATATTTAATCTTTCTGAACCTGAGAGGGTAGCTATGAGGGATTATATCAGAGAGAATATGTCTAAAGGGTTCATCTGGCCTTCTAAATTCCTGTGCGAGCTGGGATCTTTTTCGTGGCTAAAATAGATGGCGGTTTAAGATCATGTACTGACTACCAGGATCTTATAAAATTACTGTTAAGAACCAATATCCTCTTCCTCTTATCCCTGACTTGTTTAATCAACTCATTGGGGCCAAGATATTTACTAAATTGGATCTAAAGGGGGCCTATAATCTTGTTCACATCAAGTCAGGGGATGAGCGCTAAACTGCCTTCAATACTCCCAAAGGGCAATATGAATATTTGGTAGTGCCATTTGGTCTTTGCAATGCCCCTGCAATTTTTCAGACATTGGTCAATGAACTACGTCTTTAAGGATATTCTGGGAAATGTTGTTATTGTCTATACTGATGATATTCTAATTTTCTCTAAGGATGTGTTGTCCCATATGGATCATGTTTGTATTTTCCTCAATAAACTCATTGTTAATTTTTTATAGGTGAATCTGCCCAAAGGCTCTTTTAAGGTGGAGAAGATTGAATTTCTAGGGGTAATTTTGTCTTCTACTCATTTCCATATAGATGCTTCTAAAGTCAAGGCCATACGGGACTTAGTCCAACCCAATAACCTCAAGGCTCTTCAAATGTTTTTGGGTTTTGCCAGCTACTACAGGAGTTTTAGGATGGCATTTTGTAAGGCCCCTTTCACATCAGCGTTTTTTTCAAATCGCGGCAGATGCGGTGAAAAAACCGCATCTGCCGCGATTACCGCATACCGGCTGCACTTGCGGCACGGTTGCGGCAAGCCCCATACAATGTATAGGCAGGCTTGCGGGAGGTGCGGTTTTGGCACTTGCGGCAGGTGCGGCCGCGAAAAAAGCAGCGTTTTTTTCGCGGCCGCACCTGCCGCAAGTGCCAAAACCGCACTTGCCGCACCTGCCGCAAGCCTGCCTATACATTGTATGGGGCTTGCCGCAACCGTGCCGCAAGTGCAGCCGGTATGCGGTAATCGCGGCAGATGCGTTTTTTTCACCGCATCTGCCGCGATTTCAAATAAATGCTAGTGTGAAAGCACCCTAAGATTGTAAAACCTCTTATGGGCCTAACTCGCAAGGAGGCAGATGTGGCTGTGTAAGGAGTTGAGGACTGTAGGGTATTTACTAGTCTTAAAGAGGCGCTTACCTCTGCCTTGCTTCTGGTTCACCCAGACCTCGATAGACCATTTGTTGTGGAGGTGGACGCTTCTCAGGTTGGTGTGGGGGCCGTACTATCCCAGGGATCTGCTTCTCTCACTAATTTTCAGCCTTGTGCTTTTTCTTCTAAAAAATGTTCTTCTACGAAATTAAATTATGATGTAGGTAACCGGGAATTGTTGGCTATTAAAAGGGCTTTTGAAGAGTGGAGACACTTCATGGAGGGAGTTGGACATATATTCATAGTGCTAAATAACCATAAAAATGTAATCTATTTGGAAAATACCAAAAGGCTCAATTCCACACAGACCATTCGGGCCTTGTTTTTTTTTTCACAAATTCAGTTCTCCATTACTTAAATTCCTGGGTCTAAAAAAACACGAGGATGCTTTATCACGGTGTTTGTGCCCTATTCAGCGGGGGAGATCCCCACCATATGTTTTCCCCTGGTATGGTGGTTGCTACTACCAATGTAGAATGGGAGGGTGTTAAATAGCAATATTTGGTCCCTACCGATACCCCGCAGGATAAGTAATTTGTGCCTGTTAACCTTAGGCTCTGTATTATCCATGGCTGCCACGATTCTGTTCTGGGATTGAGTACTACCCAGCGGTTAAGGGTACTATGAACTTGGTGAAACAATGATGGCCCTCTTTTTGTCAGGATGTAGAGGCCTTCATTCAGTCCTATTTCACCAAAGGGAATGATGTCCTATCAGGTCCGCGCTGCCGCCAAAAGAATGAGACGACTTCTTTCGCTCACCTGCTTTATACCAACCGACGCATTTCGGCGCCGTCCCTGCACCTTCCTCAGGGTTCCATCCTGAGAAAGGTGCAGGGACGGCATCGAAATGCGTCGGTTGGAATAAAGGAGGTGAACGAAAGAAGCCGTGTCTTCGCATTCTTTTGACGGCAGCGCAGACCTGATAGGACACCACTCCCTTTGGTGAAATTGGATAAACAGCCACGTTGTATGTGGAGGTGTTGGGTCCAGCGGTAGCTGACCAAGTGATTATACCGGTTGTGGGTAATCACAACCAGGAAAGGTGAGCATATTCCCTCACAGGGTTCGTACTACTTATCTTCAAACGATAAGACACATCTGCACCTCTTTTGTGTCCTTTTTTTAGATTCAGTCAGTCCTGTAAGGTGTGCACCAGGAGAAAGATACTGCAATCCGCTCAGGCTGGTAAACTCCTCCCATTTCCTATTCCGTACCGACCCTTGTCGCACATCTCAGTGGATTTTATTATGGATCTTCCGGCCTTTTATGGTATGACTGCAATATGGTATATCATTGACCATTGATCATTTCTCCCTTCAGTGCCACCTCATCCCTCTTGCATGATTGCCCTCCTCTCAGAACATGGTTAGCATGTTTAATAACAACGTGGTCAGGTTTTATGGTATCCCACTTAATATAGTGTCTGATCAGGGTTCACAGTTTATCTCTAGGTTTTGGAGGGCTTTCTGTAGTAGGATTGGGTCAGAACTGTCATTCCCCTCTACATACCATACTCAGTATAATGGACTTTCCGAAAGGACTAACTAGTCACTGGAAACTTACCTCAGGTGTTACTGTTCTCATAACTTAAGGCTTATTTACCTTCGGCAGAGTTTGCCCTTATTAATAGAGATCATGAGTCATTGGGTACATCTCCTTTCTTTTGTAACTTTGAGTTTCATCCCAGGTCTCCAGCTTTAATTAGAATGGGAATAGATTCCTTTGGTTTATGGTAGTAATAATATATTGAAGGCAGTTTGAGAGGGGATCCACTGGCAGCTTCAGAAAGCATCCACCGGGCAGAAGGATGCGGCTGATAAACCTCAGTCTTGAGGGGGAGAAGCAATTGGTGTTTAGGGATCTTGTGTGGGTGTCCACTAAAACCCGAAAACAAATGTTACCCTGCTCTAAGTTAGGCTCTGGGTTTATTGTATCTTGCTTTTAGGGTTAAGCTCCTTGCTGCCATTAAAATCCCCAACTTCCTTCATCGATCTCTCCTGAAGAAAGCTCAGAGACTGATGGTTTCTCATTGACTTCCAGGCCCTGTCTTGGTAGATAGCCAGGAGGAGTATGAGGATAAACAGATTATTAGTTCCAGGAAGGTGCGGAATTCTGTTCAATACTTAACTAATTGGAAAGAATATGGTCCGGAAGAGAGGTTGTGGGTCCCGAAGGGGTGTATCCATACTAACAAACTGATTGCAGAATTCCATGCTAGGTTTCTTGCAAACCGGGGGCTGAGAATCCAGAGGTTTCTCGACAAGGGGGTACTGTCAGGACTGGTAATTCTGTACCTGAGTGAGTCCCTCACGCTCCTAGGTGTGCTCCGGCGGGTCAATCATCACTGGTCACAAGGGGTGGAGTGTCACCTCTGGGGACACAGCTTGCAAGGGCGCAATTGCATTCCAGGAAATGTACTCCTAGTGTTGCTGGGAGGCAGAATGCCGCTGTTCCCAGCAATTATGCTGTTCAGGGCCCCCTGGATGCCGGATCCCCTGGTGTTAGCTATTGGCAGCGGGTACAGGATGCCATACCTGCTGGGGCAGTCAGTTGGTGGGAGGTTCCCTCCATTCCTCTCACCTCCCCTTCTCCAGTAAAATAAACAAAAAGAGAAAGCGCTCCTGTAATAAAACAAATTACTTACTTGACTTTTATAGTTGTGCTACCAGGCACAACTCTGAAGATAGCGTAGTATGAGGAGATCCTCCTCTGACTTGCAGTTCCAGGCTCCCAGTATATTCCAATAGACAACTCCTGAGCCGGTAAGCGATGATATAATGATTCCTCCTCTTTGGTGAATGCCCAAAGGAATGCTGCTGCTCAAGCCCCATGCTCAACAAAGGGAGTAAATTGGTAAAATACAAATAGATAAAAAAAAAAAAAAAGGGCCTTGATGAGCACTGCATGAACCACGGAAGATTAATGTCCAGGCAATTTAGTGATTCATTAAAAATACATAGGGCACTTCGCATTTCAAGAACGATTGGCTCACACTAAGCGCGTTTCAAGAGCGATCAGCTATCTTTATCAGGTGCTATCTAGCACCTGATGAAGAGAGCCGATCGATCTTAGAATGCGCATGGTGCCCTATGTATTTTTATGAATCATTAAATTGGCTGGACATTAAAGGGAACCAACCACCTCAGATCACCCTAATACACAGTTAGTACATGTCCCTGCACCCTAAGGATACGTTTCCAGCACTGTTTTTGTGTAAAATCTTGCATTAGTATAACTCATATAAAGAGTTTATAAACTTACTAGCCTAAAGACATCTGGGCGTATCCCTCCTTCTGTTATACTTCAGGGCTGTGCATTGCATGTCTGTGCTCCCCCTCCCTCCGTGCCTGCTGCCCTGCCCTGATGGGTGTGATCGTTATCTCCTCTGCACAGAGGGAGGGGGAGCACAGCCATGCAATGAATGCACAGCCCTGAAGTATAACAGAAGGAGGGATACGCCCAGAAGTCACCAGGCTAGTAACTTTATAAACTCTTTATATGAGTTATACTAATGCAAGATTTTACACAAAAACAGTGCTGGAAAGGTATCCTTAGGGTGCAGGGACATGTACTAACTGTGTATTAGGGTGATCTGAGGTGGTTGGTTCCCTTTAAGCTTCCGTGGTGTTTTTGTACATAGCTGCAGCGCTCATCAAAACATGATTTTTTATATATTTGTTTCTCCTCACCTCCAGTGTGTCTGTAGTATGGGATAGACATTAGGCGTGGTAAGGTGACTGCTAGAAGGCAGATTTAAAGCATGCCTTTAACTCCAGTCTTTGATGATTATTTTCAGCTCTGTTGGGTGGTTGAGTTTAGTGTTTTTGTGCTTCTGAAGTGGTTCATGCTTTGGTCTCTGTTTTTGGCTATCATTGTTCCCCTTAGTTATTGTGGTTAACAATGTGTGTTTGGTTCTGATGTGTGTGACCTGTCTTCTGCTTGTGTATCTGTACACCAGCCGCCATGCTGTTTGCCGCCTGGGAAGGACTTTGCTAAAGTCCACCCTTACCAGGATCTGGAGGCAGGTGAAGAGTATACCTGGCCCTCATAGGTGCATGGCAGTGCAATGGCTAGTGCAAAGTGTGACCGACACACTGCACTTATGGCTTGTAGCTGGGTCAGTTCACCATCACCCAGCATTACAGAGGCACCTCAGCAAAAAATACTGATGTTTGTCCTACTGTTACAACAATACTGCAAACAGTGTAGAGACCATAGAGTAGAGCAGCAAGAAAATGAAAGATATCACTATAAAGCAGAATTATAAAATTATAAGTTAACCGGATATTTTTCTTTTGGTATTTTTTTTTGTAACAGGTTTTACTTTAATAGAAGCAGGTGCATATTTGCAAAATTTTCATAGTTTATATGTAGCAGTTCATTTTTACATAAATTACTATGTATGCTGCTTACATTGTTTCCAATTTACAGCTAAAATATGCCAGACAAGTTTGCAGTCTAACAAGAAATATCAGACAGAAAAAAAAGATTTTGAAAGAAGATTATGAGCCGTGGGCTATGCTAATGGATATGACACAGCCTGTCCCTACAAAAAGGTTAATTACAATAGTATATAGTCATTAGCAACCCAATATTTAAAGCCCTGAGCCCTGATTATTGACTATATGTCTAACAAGGGAAAACAATAGGTGATAAAGATATTTATTACTGAGCTTTGTTCATATTAACGTTATCACATATTGCAAAGCTATTCAAATATATTTATTTGGATGTTGCTCCAAATAATCCAAATATCAACATCGAAATACCAATATCAATATCATATACCAACATCTAAAATCCAAATGGGTAAGACAGCTACTGAAGAGCCAGCTCAATGGGAAGTATAAGATATGCACCATGAATACATACGCCCTGCTAGTAGGGATTGGCGAACATCTTGAATATCCCTGTGTTCGGGATCGGGGTCGTCCTGTGAAAGCAAGGAAAGAGTTAATACAGAGTAAATACAGCTGATATACTTACCGGGTCCACGTTCTGACTTCCTGGTGTGACACGCGCCGGGCTGCCCCTTATCTTTTGCCCACATGTGATTGGCTGTTGGAGCCGGTCACATGACAAATCCCCCGGCAACCCGGAAGTGATGCTGCGCCGCCACACACCATGAACAAATAATGCAGACCGGTAAGTATAATTAGGGAGATTAACAACCCTTTCCTTGCTTTCACAGGGCAGTCCCGATGCCGAACACGGGGATATACAAGATGTTCGCCCATCCCTACCTGCCTGTTATCAGATACCCTTCTGGCATAGTGTGCTGGCCAAACGAAGAAATGGAAGCTGCAGATGTGAAGATTCGGAAGCTCCTTACAATGCATGGAGGATTCCATCTCAAGTCTAACACCCAAAGATCGTAAACAACAGAAAGCAAGGTAGTCAACAAGGAGTATCCTGGAATTCATCAGAAAAATGGCACCAAAAGATGAGATGCTGAGAGAGAGCCAAAGGCAGCAACAACAGTCCTGGAAGGAACATGAAGTGCCATGGTAAGACAAGCTGCTGCATGGGATGTACTATCGACAGATAATGAAGGCGACTGTCATGGAGAAATCCTACCAATGCCTGGAGAAAGCTGGAATCCAAGATAGCACAGAGGCACTAATCATAGTGGCATAAGAGCAGGCGCTAAGTAGCAGATCCAAAGAAGCAGGAATATACCATACAATACAAAACTCAAGGTGCAAAGAAACATTGGAAACACTCCAACACATAGTGGCAGGATACAAAATGCAAGCAGGTACAGAATATACCAAATGCCACAATCGGGAATTGTATACAGGAACAGTTTACTCAAAGATGAACTCAAGGAAAAATGCCCACAGGCAACCTCAACCTCTAACCCTAACACCTAACTCTTAAACCCAATCCCAACATTGTTGGCCTCCACGTGCCTGTATGACGTCCCTACAACACCTGGGCATGCTCCTGATGAGGTAACAGAAGTTCTCCTAAAAGATCTCCTCCCAGACCTAGATTAAAGCATCAGTCAACTCCAGGACAGTCTGTGGTGCAACGTGTCGTTGGAATGAGACATGATGTCCCAGATGTGCTCAATTGGATTGAAGTCTGGGAGAGCAGGCAGGCCAGTCTATAATATCAACACCTTCATCATGCAGGAACTGCTGCCACACTTAGCCACATCAGAATGAACCGGTCCACTGCACCTCCATATGGTTTCACAATGGGTCAGAGGATCTCATCCCAATACCTAATGGCAGTCAGGGTACCTCTGGCTAGCTCATGGATGACTGTGTAGCCCTCCAAAGAAATGCCTCCCCACTTCATTACTGACCCACTGCCAAACAGTGGTCATGCTTGAGGATATTGCAGGCAGCAGAGCGTTTTCCATGGTGTCTCCAGACTCTCTCACGTCTATCAAATGCTCAGTAAGGCTACTTTCACATCAGCGTTTTTCGGCATTTCTGGCAGATCCGTCAGTTTTGCTGCATCTGCCGCCATGGAACACTTGCGGCAAGGGTGCGTTCGTCCTAATGCATTCCCTATGGGTCTTGCGGACATGTGCGGCATTTACGGTTTTGCACTTGCAGCACTGCAAAACCACAAGTGGTGCACATGTCCGCAAGTCCCATAGGGAATGCATTAGGTTGAATGCAGTCTTGCCACAAGTGATACCTTATGCGGCACATGCAGCAAAACTGCCGGATCTGCTGCGAAATGCTGATGTGAAAGTACCCTTACCATTAAAAAGAAGTGCAAAAAGGGTCTTATCTGAAGGTTCAGTGTGAACCTGCTCTCATATGTGAGGAGTACAGGGCACAAATGTCAAATCAGCCAATTTTGGTGTTCTCTGACACATACCAATCACCCTGCATACTGTTGGCCTGTAAGTTCAATACCCATTTTGTGGACATCGGGCCCTCATACCACCCTTATGGAGTCTGTTTCAGACAGTTTAAGCAGACACATAGATATTAGTGGCCTGCTGCAGGTCATTTTTCAGGGCTCTTGTACAGCTCCTCCTGTTCCTCTTTGCACAAAGGAGTAGGTAGCGGTCCGGCTGCCGGGTTGTTGCCCTCTTACGCACCCTTCCACATCTGGTGTACTAGCCTGTCTCCTGATATCTGCTTCATGCTCTGGATGTTGGGCTAGCAGATACAGCTAACTTTTTTACCACAGCTTGCATTGATGTGCCTGGATGAGCTGCACTACCTGACCCAATCTTTTTTGGGCTGTGAACACTGCCTAATACTACCTCTAAGGGTGACAGCAATTAAAAAATACAAAA
>JARQOC010000004.1:234726538-234839268 GCA_033576535.1 Allobates femoralis
GTCCATAAGCTGCGAGGAGAAAATAAACCACACCCGAAACATCGGGAAGAATGCCGTGCACAGACGGTGTAACAACCCGGAAACACTGTCTCAACAGAGAACAGATCAAATGCAAAACATGCAACGGAACAACTGGGTGGGTGCTGGGTCTCCCATTGATGATTAAAGAAAAAAGAATTTACGGTACGTAAACAAAATTCTCTTTTTTCTGGTCATCATAATGGGAGACCCAGACAATGGGGATGTCCTAAAGCAATACCCCAGGGCGGGAAGAGTTCCTCAACAAGACGGATAACACATGGTTCCCTTTAAAGGTGGGCAACCGCCGCCTGGAGAACCCGCCTGCCCAAACTCGCATCCGCAGAGGCATGGGCATGCACCATATAGTGCTTAGAGAAAGTGTGCAGGCTGGACCAAGTGGCCGCCTGACACACCTGTAGAGCAGACGCTCTATGTCGCAAGGCCCAGGAGGCACCTACAGCTCTAGTAGAGTGTGCCTTCAAACCCACCGGGAGAGGCAAACCAGAAGACCGGTAAGCCTCCTGAATGGGAGCCTTGATCCATCTGGCCAAGGTCGACTTCGAAGCCGCGGACCCCTTACAGCGACCCATCGTGAGGACAAATAAGGAATCCGAACTCCTAAAGGAGGCGGTCCTGGACACATAAATGCGTACAGCCCTCACGAGATCCAGAGTATGGAGGTCGCGCTCAACCTGATGAACGGGAGCGGGGCAAAATGATGGGAGAACAATCTCCTGGTTTAGGTGAAACGTTGAAACCACCTTCGGCAAGAACTCTGGCCGTGGGCGCAACACCACCTTGTCTTGGTGAACCACCAGAAAGGGTGACTTGCACGAAAGTGCAGCCAATTCTGAGACCCTTCTCAGAGACGTAATTGCCACCAGAAAGACCACTTTCTGGGACAGACGAGAGAGAGAGATGTCTCTCAGTGGCTCAAACGGCGGTTTCTGCAATGCCGCCAGGACCATGTTGAGGTCCCAAGGGTCCAGAGGTCGCCTGTAAGGCGGAACCACCCGAGATACCCCCTGCAGAAATTGACGGACCTTCGGGAGGAGCGCCAAGCGCCTGTCAAACAGCACTGAAAGTGCTGATACTTGACCCTTCAGAGAGCCAAGGGATAATCCCAACTCCAACCCCGACTGTAGGAAGGCCAACAATGTCGGGATGGACAATGGCCACGGTGAGCGTCCACCAGAGGCACACCAGGAGAAAAAGATTTTCCACGTTCTGTGGTATATCTTCCTGGAAACAGGTTTCCTAGCCCTATTCATAGTGGCAACCACGGTAGGAGAGAAGCCTCTGGATGTCAGCAGCCAGGCCTCAAGAGCCATGCAGTCAATCTGAGGGCCCTGGAATTGAGGTGGAAGAATGGGCCTTGCGCGAGTAGATCTGCGCGTTCTGGAAGAGCCCACCGGTGTCCGCCTGACAGTTGCCACAGGTCCGGGTACCAGGACCTCCTGGGCCAATCTGGAGCCACTAGAATGGCTACTCTGCATTCCATCCTGATTTTCCACAGGACCCTGGGAATCAGAGCCAGAGGCGGGAACACATATGGCAGCTGGAAGCTGGACCAACTCAGGATCAGGGCATCCGCCCCCAGAGACTGAGGATCCCACGATCTTGCCATGTATTGGGGCATCTGATGATTCAGCCGTGAGGCCATCAGATCCACGTCCGGAGTGCCCCATCTGCCGCAGATGTCCCGGAAGACGTCTGGATGTAGAGACCACTCTCCGGAGTCCATCCCCTGTCGGCTCAGGTAGTCGGCCTCCCAGTTCTCGACCCCTGGGATGTGAACTGCGGAGATCAGGCAGCCGTTTTCCTCCACCCAAGCTAGAATGCGGTGGACTTCGGCGAGGGCCTGAGCACTTCTGGTCCCTCCCTGATGATTTATGTAGGCGACGGCCGTCGCATTGTCGGACTGCACCCGAATGGGGTGTCCTGACAGGAATTTCTGAAACGCCAGGAGCGCCAGATAGACCGCCTTGATCTCCAGCACGTTGATCTGCAATGCCGACTCCGACTGAGTCCAGAGGCCTTGAGCCCTGTGGTGCAAGAACACCGCACCCCAGCCCTTCAGACTGGCGTCTGTGGTCACCACTAACCATGACGGTTTTAGGAAGGACCGGCCTCGTGACAGGTGACGTGGCTGGAGCCACCACTGTAGGGAGTCCCTGGTCGGTTGTGACAGTGTCACCAGCCGATTCAGCGAGATCGTCCTCTTGTCCCATCTGCGAAGAATCTCCAGCTGGAGAGGACGGAGGCGAAACTGTGCGAACGGCACCGCCTCTATCGCCGCTACCATGCGTCCCACCAGTCTCATCAATACCCGTAGGGTTGATTGTGGTGACAGGAGGACATTCTGCACTCCTGAGTGGATCGCTAGCTGTTTGGCTTGAGGTAGGGACACCAGGGCTGAGTCCGTGTGGAAGTCCATGCCAAGATACGTCAATGACTGGGTCGGAACCAGGGTCGACTTTTGAATGTTGAGAAGCCACCCGAACTGTTCCAGAGACTTCATGGTCGCCTCCAGGCTCACCCGACAAAGGTCTTCCGATGGCGCCCTGACCAGCAGGTCGTCCAAATAGGGTATGACGGCGTGTCCCTGCACATGCAGGAGAGCCATCATGGAGGCCATCACCTTTGTGAACACCCGCGGTGCCGAGGCTAGCCCGAATGGCAGTGCCACAAATTGGAAGTGCTCTTCCCCCACTGCGAATCTCAACCAGCGCTGATGAGCTGGTGCAATGGGCACGTGAAGGTAAGCGTCCCTGATATCGATGGACGCTAGGAAGTCTCCCTGCGACACAGCCGCGATCACGGAGCGCAGGGATTCCATGCGGAACTTCCGAACCAACACGTGACGGTTGAACAACTTGAGGTCCAAAACCGGGCGAAAAGAGCCGTCCTTCTTTGGGACAATAAAGAGGTTGGAGTAAAAACCCCTGAACCTCTCTTCCGTGGGCACTGGGACCACCACTCCGTCTCTGCGGAGTCCCTCCAACACCAGGTGAAAAGCCTGAGCCTTTTCTGGAGATGGAACCGACCGATGGAATCGGGGTATTGGTTTTGACGTCAGCTCTATCCTGTAACCTCTTGAGACTACGTCTCGAACCCACTGGTCTTGAACGTGAAGGAGCCACCTGTCCTGAAATCGAGACAGGCGTCCCCCCACCTGTGGGGAGGCAGGACGAGAGAGCGAGTCATTCGAGGCGGGCTTGGGGGTGGCAGCCGCTGCCCCCGCCGGCTTCTTCTGACGACTCTTGGAACGCCACTGAGTAGCAGGCTTGCCCCCTCGGTCCGAGCGAGCGGACGTCGTTGATGACTGTGAGCTGGAGCGAAAGGACCACTGCTTAGGGTTCCTTTTCACGGTGTACCGTGGCTTAGGCTTATTCTGCGGGATCTTAGACTCAGCAGAATCCTTTATCAACTTGTCCAGCTCGGTGCCAAAAAGCCTGTCACCAGCGAATGGAAGATTCTGCAAAATCTTCTTAGATGTGGTATCTGAGTCCCAAAGACGCAGCCACAACAGCCTGCGGATCGCAATTGCATTGGCGGAGGCCACAGCAGAGCGAGTGGCAGTTTCCAAAGTTGCCGTCCTGGCGTAATCCGCATAAGCCCTTGCTCTGTCGGTAAGCGCCAGGACCTCTGGACTGGACCTAGCTAGTTCAGTGATACCATCCAAGCAGGTGGTAATCGCTTGTAGGGTCCAGACCGCGGCAAAATTAGGGGCAAAGGAAGACCCCACAGCCTCATAGGAAGACTTGGCGAGTTGCTCGACCTGTCTATCAGTAGCATCCTTCAATGAGGAGCTATCAGAGGCAGAAAACAAAGAGCGTGCAGCAATCCTGGTCATGGAAGCGTCCACCTTTGGAGACTGCGACCATTCCTGAAGCACCTCCTGGGGAAAGGGAAAGCGATTGTCCTTGGGTTTACGGACATAACGCCGCCCAGGATGTAACCTGGGTGCTCTAATCACCCTTCCAAAATTAGTGTGGTCCATGAAGGATCCACTTGGTCTGGCCTCCGGCCGCAGCCATTGATAGACCTCCTTGGGGTGTACAGTCACCTCCTCAGGAGGAGTGACAAGACGCAATGTCTCATTGATGGAGGACACCAGATCCTCCACCCCATCTGGAGGTTCAGACACAGACCCGAGAGTAGAACCCCCATCATCTTCCTCACCATCAGAGGAACGCTCCTCCTCAGAGAGAGCCTGGAGCTCGGGTGACTCCTCACGACGAGCTCGCTTAGAGGGTCTCACAGTAGAAGTAAGAGACACCCGGGGGTAACTGGGAGGAGTAGCTGGGTTTTCCAGTCTCCTATGAAGTGCCTCCAGGGATTGCGACATGGAGGACATCTGGGACAGCAGGGATTCATTGATCCTATTCTGCGTTTCCCATGGCCCTGGGATCACCTGAACCTCAGGGTATAATCCCGGATTTGCAGCCTCAGTAGTGGCAGTCCGGGTCTCTGGGCGTCCACAGTTATTGCAGGACCCCTCCACCAGTGTCCCGTTGCATGTAGCACAGGTAATGGTGACCACCGCCGCCTTAGCAGCATGCTTCCCAACTGAAGACATCGCCACAGTGGGGAAATATAAGCCAATTTGCCGTTCACAAAACAAACCGGGAAACCCGGTGGCTTACCGACCGCAGTAAAGCGGTAGGAGGAAGCGTGTGTGTGTGTGTGACCTCCGCGAGTTCCGGTCTCCCCTGAAGTGCCGACACGTGCTGCCGATAGATCCCAGCCGGGAAGTGAGGGAGAAGATGGCCGCCGAGAGCAAAGTCGTGGGCGGCGCCGAGAACACGCGGGAAGCACACACACACGCCCGTCGGTGACGTCACCGCAAGGGCTGCTTCCCATCCTCCAGGCAGCCTCAGTAATGGAGGTGACTAGAGCCCGCAGCGCGGGAAAGTGTGAATACAACATACACACACAGACTGTCAGTATATACAAACACCTGCAGTCCATAGCCGCAGCCCCTGTGATACACAGGGCGGTCAGCCAGGGTGACCCCAGCACAGGGCACACCGACAGAACCGCGGACCCGAGGGTACGCGCGGTCTGAGTGTCAGGACACATAAAGTGTCCGACACTACCCCCAGGCACACAGGAGACGCACGGGCCTCAGTGCCTGTCCGGTATGTAAGCACCATTTAGGGAGGCCTCGGACGGGGGTGCAGCACCAGTCTGGAGTGTAAGCACCATTTAGGGAGGCCTCAGACTGGGCTGGCTCCAGTCCGGTCTGTAAGCACCATTTAGGGAGGCCTCGGACGGAGCGGAGCTGTGCAAGGCTCCCATCTCCCACTCTCCAGAGCCCCCCAGAGAGGGATGGAAAGGAGTGTGACAGCGTACCGGGAGAACACGAAGTGTCCAGGCTCTAGGCCCTCCGGTACCTCCACCAGCGTGTGCCACTAAGGGTGAGCGGGGAGGCCGTCACCGGTCCCGATAGGACCCTTTTACCTTGTCTTCAGACGCCATCACGTAAGTTGTGAGAATGCAGTGAAGTGCAAGCAAAGCGTGATCCTCCGAGCACACTAAGTTTAAAACTGAGGATGTCTCCTACGGTGGGGGTTTATAAGCGGAGGAGGCGGTGTCTACAAACTTGTAGTACCTAGTGTGACCTCCGGAGGGCAGAGCCCTAAACCCCATTGTCTGGGTCTCCCATTATGATGACCAGAAAAACGCAGATCTTCACTGCTCCATAGTACAACACTGGGCCAAGTGCTATCTGATAAAACATCTGATACACTTGTCCATGTTATACGGAGGTGTGAACGAGCCCTAAGCCTGTTAGAGACAGGAGAATGGCCAGTGCAATTCTTACAAGCTCACCCATAAAGGACACAGCGATTATTTGGGTTTGCGCCATTTTTTCTCTTCCCGTCTTGTAGACTTTTTTAATTTTCCTAAATGGCATTTATTGTCCAATAAATATGATTTGGCAACATAATTCTGCTGGTCAGTGCGGATATGGCAATACCAAACTAGGATAGATGTAACAGAACCAATCATATTTAATTGATTTATTTTTATTTTTGAACTGGAAAAAAAGAATTCATTTAGATTTTATATATATATTTTTTTTTTTAAACATTTTTTAAATTGTAACTATGCCATTGCAGTCCCACTAGGGGACTTCTACCTGTGATCATCTATACTATATACTGTAATACTACTGTATTGAAGTATATAGCAAAATTGACACACTCCTATCCTGACTTCAAAGGTGGGCCAAGATTGCCCTCAGTAGGCCCCGGCTGGCATTGTAACCAACCAGCTCCCTGTGATTGTGCTGCTAGAGAGCAATGGACCTGGTGCACAAACTCACTGAAAACCAGTACATTTAAAAGGGTTGTGCTATGAACGTTTGTATATTTTAATTAAAAGATTTTAGAATAAAAATAAACTCCACAGTTGGATGTGTTAAAAAACAAATGTTCCAGATCCAGAGACATTCTTATAAATGTGCCCCTGTGTAATGGACGTGTCCGAACATTAGTAACACGTCGGATATACCACAGCTCCTGAGCAGGGGAGAAAATAAGAGTGTACAGATATTACAGCCAGGGATCGCAGTTGATTCTATGATGTAAAACAAGTTTTTCACGGAAAGAATAAGCTGCGATCCCCAGCTTTAATGTCGGTATACTCTCTTAGGCCACGTGCACACGCTGAGGATTTGATGAGTTTTTTACCTCAGGATTTGTAGACAAAACCAGGAGTGGAGCAATCAGAGGAAAGTCTAATAGAAACACCTGCACCACTTCTGGATTTAATTATCCACTCCTGGTTTTGGCTACAAATCCTGAGGTAAAAAACTCAAATACTGAACGTGTGCACGTGGCCTTAATGTCTTCCCTGCCCAGGAGCTGTGGTATATCCGACTTGTTCTTATATGTTCAGACACATGCAAAACACATGGGCACATTGATAAGATTATCTCAGCATAGCAACATTTTGTTTTTTAACACATCCAATTGTGGAACTTATTTTTACTCTAAGATTTATTAATTAAAATGTACAATTGTTCGTGGCACAACCACTTTAAAGGGATCCTGTCACCTGCAAAACACCTCCTAAGCTACCAAAACATGTCCCTGCACCATCCCATCACTAATCTCACACTTCTTTTGTCTCCTAAAAGCATCCTGTGAAAGTGGAGAAAAACGTTTCAACACTCACTCATTAGTGATTATAATTAGCAGGGGCTATATTCTTTAGTCACCAGGGGTGTTGTTTTGCAGCCTGAATGATCCAGCCCTCTCACTCTCTCTATGCTGCTGTGATGTGGAGCTGAAGGCTGTGAGTGACAGAGAGAGGGTGGATCCTGTTTTGGTAGCTTAGGCGTTTTGGAGGTGACAGGATCCCTTTAAGCGCTGTTGTCAGGGATTGACAGCAGCATTTAAATAGTTAAGAAGCAGCGACCAGGGCTATCTCCGCTCGCTGCTGTTACAGGCAGATGCTGGCTGTACAACATATCTCACATTTACCCGACTCAGCTCCAGAGAATGCTCCATACACCTCGAGAGACAATACAAGCAACAGGTTGTTAAAAGCGTTGTCCTAGTAAAAAAAAGAGTTGTTTCATTGATTAAAAAAAAGTAGTTTCACATTTAGGGCCTTTTCACATCAGCGGTAAAGCGCTGATCGCGGTAGTTGCGTTGAAAAAAACGCATCTGCCGCGGTTACCGCATAACGGCTGCACTTGCTGTTCACCTGCGGCTAACCCCATGTATTGTCTATGGGGCTTGCTGTAAGTGTGCGGCAAGTGCGTTTTCGGAATTTGTGGCAGATGCAGCTGCGAAAATAATGCGGCTGACTGAATTTTTTTCGCAACCGCATCTGCCGCAAGTCCAGAAACCACAACTATGCCGCACCTGCCGCAAGCCCCATAGACATAGCATGGGGCTTGCTGCTGGTGAACTGCAAGTGCGGCCATTATGCGGTAACTGCGGCAGATGCGTTTTTTTCACCGCAACTGCCGCGATCAGCAAAAACCGCTGATCTGAAAGGGGCCTAAGGGTACTTTCACACTAGCGTTTTTTTGAAATCGAGGCAGATGCGGTGAAAAAAAACGCATCTGCCGCGATTACCGCATACCGGCTGTACTTGCGGCACGATTGCGGCAAGCCCTATACAATGTATAGGCGGGCTTGTGGCAGGTGCGGCAAGTGCGGTTTTGGCACTTGCAGCAGGTGCGGCCGCGAAAAAAACCTATACATTGTATGGGGCGCACCGCAACCGTGCCGCAAGTGCAGCCGATATGCGGTAATCGCGGCAGATGCGGTTTTTTCATCGCATCTGCCGCGATTTGAAAAAAAAAACGCTGATGTGAAAGGGGCCTAAGGCCCCTATCACATCAGCGTTTTTTTTTAAATCGCGGCAGATGGGGTGAAAAAACCGCATCTGCCGCGATTACCGCATAACCGCGACACTTGCGGCACACTTGCGGCAAGCCCCATGCAATGTCTATGGGGCTTGCGGTAAGGGTGCGGCAGGTGCTTGCAGCGTTTTTTTTTCGCAGCTGCATCTGCCGCAAGTGCCGAAACCGCACTTGCCGCACCCTTACCGCAAGCCCCATAGACATTGCATGGGGCTTGCCGCAAGTGTCGCGGTTATGCGGTAATCGCGGCAGAGGCGTTTTTTTCACCATCTGCCGCGATTTGAAAAAAACGCTGATGTGAAAGGGGCCTAAGATGAGTTTAAAAGCTGTTGCTGTGCAGAGATAAACTAATAATGACGCCCCGGCTGTATGCTGCATAACCCATGTGTACCCGAAAGAGGTGCTTCAGCTGCTGGTCGGCGAGTACTGTTTGTATACATTTTCCATTATCTATTGATTAAACCACACTTTTTTAAGGGGTTAAATAACAGATAATATTTTAAATATAAAAATAATTATGCACTGATATATTGCCATTAATTCCACAGCACTTTACATACAAGGGGTATTCCCATCTCTAAGATCTTATTCCAATATGTAGTAGGTGTAATAATAATAATATTAGCAAATCCCTCCAATTAGCCATGTAGTATAGTTCTTCTTAGGGCCCTTTCACAACTTGCGGCAGATGCGGCAAGTGCGGTTTTGCACTTGCGGCAGGTGCGGCAGCGAAAAAAAACGCGGTCAGCCGCGTTTTTTTTCGCTGCCGCACCTGCCGCAAGTGCAAAACCGCACTTGCCGCATCTGCCGCAAGTCCCCCTATACTTCCTATGGGAAAAACCGCAACCGCGCCGCAAGTGGAACGGTTATGCGGCAAACGCGGCAGATGCGTTTTTTTCACCGCATCTGCCGCGAATTACGAAAAACGCTGATGTGAAAGGGCCCTTATACAGCCATGTCTGTTACCTCATGTGCAGGGCGTTACAGCTTCGGTATCCATGGTTACAACCACAAACAGCTAACTAGCTCTCACTATATGAGTGGTCGTAACCATGGATACCTCAGATGTAACGCCCTGCACATGAGGTAAGAGACATGGCTATATCAGGAGAACTATACCATATGTCTAATTGGAGGGATTTGCTAATATTATTATTATTATTATTTATACCTACTACATATTGGATCTTGGAAATGAGAATAACCCTTTAAGTATAAGAAATTAAATTAAAATAATGGTTTAGTACCAATGAAAGAGCTAGAATGTGTAAAGATGACAAATCACTGTCTACAAAAGCAATGCCAAGCCTGGAGATCTTTATTATAATTGTGACACCGTGCTTGGGGAATAATCTGATCTCTTTCCGAGATTCACACAAAGTGGTTGCTGAACTGGGGTCAAAGTAACGGCACCATATTATTATTAACTAGTATGTATAAAGCAACAGTTTATTAGGATTGTATACAAAATTATTCATTTTACAAAATATCAGAATTTCCCACACAACAATTGGGTTTATGGAAATAAACAGGACAAGGTTTTCATCTTCACGGCGCACATTCCTGTCTGAACTCAATGATGGAACATATGGACAAAATTATAAAACATCAGCAGGATTAGATTCGTGATCTTAGCATTATTGTGCAATTCACAAGTACTCAAGCACCCTCTAGAGGCGAGTCTGGGCTGTTGCATATTTTTCACAGCCATATGCTTCCTATGTATCCATGTTCTACATCCTCGGCAGGACAAAAAAAAATAGAAAGCATTCTAGAAAGTCAAGAAAAGTCAGTTCTATATTAATATACAGGTATAGAAATAGGAGAGAGGTGTATCAGGAAAATATGGGATTCTCCCCTAAATTTAATATTTTTTTCCTTTCTGCATTGTGTTATTTTTGTTATCCAAAATGTAGACTAATGAAAAATGTATAGAAAGAAGAAAACAGACCTGGGAGGATCACAGAAAATGCTACTTTAGCCATTACAATCACGACTTGGGAGGACTTCAGAATCTGACTTTTCCTCTACCTTTGTTGGTTGCAGCATGAGAACTTTAGAGGGATTGTTGGTACAACTCATGTCTGCACATACCTGAGGAATCCTGCGATCTCCATGTATTACGCCCTCGTCATATTCATTAGTGTAGGACACAGGATATCATCTGATTGAGCATGCGCAGATGTAATATCAGTTTCTCTCACCTCCCGATGCTGTAGTGAGTGGTTGGACAACTGTTCTTTTAAATGTAGATTCACCTTAGAACACTCTTTTACAATCAATATATAGTATGAAGATGCATAAAAAGGCCTCTGTAAATACATTGCATGACTGATCTGCGTTTTAGCCTAAATCCTGAGCAGTGATCATAGTTCTGCCTAGTTCCATTTCTTAAATCTTCCCAGAATCTATGCAAACAATGTGTGAGCAGAGCTTCTTCTGGACATTTTCACCAGAGAACTGCCATCTTTATAGTGGGCAATGTGCAGTCATCATTGTGTTAAAGGTGCTCAGCTAAGATATAGGGATCTGTATGTTGACTGCTTCCAACCTTAGAATTGTGAATGGAGTTTTGGATCAGTGCAAGATTAAGTAAAACAAGAACTCTACATATGAACGGAAAAACTTTGTACATTAAATGTATATACAGTCAAAAGTTAAAATGAAAACTAACCACCTAAAATTGGTCCATGTAACAATGGAGCAGGACTACATTTTTCCTTGCATATTTTGCCTGGATCAGGTACAACTTCTCATTCCACAGAACCAACCATTATTTTTTCCAATGACATAAAACTTAAAGGGCTGCTAGGTAAAAACAACTTATTACCAATCTATAGGTAGGTGACAACTTGTTGATCGGAGGATGTCTGACCAATGGGACTGGCACTGATCAGAATGGGGCACTTTTATCCCTAATAAAATAAAGCAGCACAGCACATGCCTGGACTGCACTCCATTAGTTACCTATTGGGGTTGTGGAATGCTGCCTTCGGCTTATATCAGTAGCTCCATAGAGAATGAATAGGGGTAATTGGCCACCAACCTGCTTTCGTAATAGTGATCAATGTGCCCCATTGGGAATAAAGATCCCTTAATCTGCTAATTGGTGCGGGTCCCACTGATCACGTTATTACCTACCCCCTGCGCCTCCAGCGCGAAACGGTGTGCTGTCGTCCTTCACTGCACCCCTTCCCTCCCTGCATTATGTACCTGTAATTTGGAATAAAACTTCCTGACACGCATTGATGACTAGTGCGTGCGGATTTTTTCTCCTTTTTGCTGCTATATTTGCTTTCATTGAACAACCTCTTTAATCATTAACTATTTGGTGCAGTGAATTAGAAAGTCTTCATTCTTCATCATCTGTTCATTTTAAGACGTCTGCTCATCTTGCTGTATAGAGTCAGCTTCCTCCACTGAAGGACTTTCTTGTTCTGCAGCAAGTATGTCATTGTCGACTATCTCAGAGTCCAGGTGCTCAGATTCGGAAGATCCTATCTTAGGATCAGGAGTATCCTGCTTCCCATCTGAATCATAGCTGTGCTCTAGCTGTCCAGTCTCCTCATTAGATACATCCAATTGCCCTTGGTCATCATCTTCTTCACTTTGAGACTCACCCGCGTCCTCATTTTCCTGGGCAAAGCTGCATAACAACTGTGACCAGCTAGCCGAACCATCATCTTTAATCTGGAACCATTCAATCTTACCCCCTGCAAAGAAATTGTCCAGTGTTAGGGCCAGACACATCGCAGAGAAACCACTGAAATATGCCGTACTATAAGGGTCCCCTACATTGGGAAAGGAAGAACTCACAGAGCTGAGCGGACCCGAACGTGTACTGAACACAGACTTTACAAGTAATTCAGTGTTTGGGTTCAGAGCTCTAAGGAATAGACTTGTATGTGATTTTCCCAGAGCACGGTCATCACATGTCTCTATTTTATGAAGGTCCAATTATCTAGAATATCTGGCACCCTATGATTCCAAGATTAAAGCAATAAAGTATAGACACATAAGAAAATAGAATATGACTTAGTATTCCTGTACACATTGAGATATAGCCAGTATGACATATTATTCAGCACAACCAAATTCTCACCTCCATCGTCCCCTTCCTTCTTCTCTGTCAGAAAGGTTCTGGTCATATTCAGCTTCTTTACAGTATGGCATTTGTACTTCAGTTTGGGTTTTGTGCTTTCTCCATCTCCTGAGTGTGAAATATCAAAAAGAAGAGTCATAGACTCCAATAAATAGAGCTCTCATTCACAATCAGAAGTGGCACCTCACAAATGTGCTTAGTGAGAAGACAATTTCAACAGGCTGCAGTGTAAAGCATAGGGGACTTGTATAGTATCCACAGTGTCTGGAAAACGTATTCATACCTTGTCAGGATTTCACATTTTTTCACATTACATCCACAAACAAATGTATTTTATTGGGATTTTATGTGATATACCAACACAAAGAAGCCAGTATTTGTATAGTGTAAAGGAAAGTATACATGGTTTTCTGAATGTTTAAAAATCTAAATCTGAAAATTGTGACATTCAGCCCCTGTAGTCTGATATCCCTACATAAATTAGTAAATGGAGTCCACCTGTTTAATTTATTCTCAGTATAAGGCCTACTTCATATGTCCGTGTTATTCATTTTTTTTTTACAGATCCTATATGTACCCATTACCACCTATGGGGCTCTTCATATGATCCATGTTTTTGTATGGACCGTGTGTCATGCAAACCACACAGGGACATGTTCATTTATTTTTCCAGCAGCACAGATGTCAAAGGCCAGTGCAAGTCTATGGATCCGTGAAAAACACGTACAGCACACGGATGGCATCTGTGCAGCATCCATGGGCAACATTGCTAAGTATAGGAGAAGCTTTGTCCTTTCTTTCTTTCGTTTTCCATAATGGAAAAACACTGATGACACACTCAAGTGTGCATCTAGCCACCCTGCCGCCTGAGCTGATCGGAGGCCGGGGGAGGGGGGAAGGGAAGGTGGATGGGGGGCGGTGCTGGTGGATCTCAGCCCCACCGCCCCTGCAGCCTTAGTTGAGGTCCGGGGGGGGTGCTAGCGGACCTCAGCCCCGCCGCCCCTGCAGCCTACAGTGCCACAGCGCGCCCGCCCTCTTACCGCTGTTTCGGGGACAGCGTCCGTCTCTCCTGAGCCCGCCGCTGATGTTGGTGGCGCCCCCCCCTTCTCTCGTGCCGCTCCCCCTGGCTGCCGCCGCTCTGGACTCAGGGCTCACACTGTCCAATGGACGGTGCGGCCCTGGACACACTTTAAAAAAACACGGATGCCACACTGAGGATAAAAACGGGCACACGGATGCCACACTGAGGATAAAAACGGGCACAAGGATGCCACACGGAGGATAAAAACGGGCACACGGATGCCACACTGAGGATAAAAACAGGACACGGATGCCACACTGAGGATAAAAATGGGCACACGGATGCCACACTGAGGATAAAAATGGGCACACGGATGCCACACTGAGGATAAAAACGGGCACACGGATGCCACACTGAGGATAAAAACGGGCACACGGGTGTCACACTGAGGATAAAAACGGGCACACGGGTGTCACACTGAGGATAAAAACGGGCACACGGGTGTCACACTGAGGATAACAACGGGCACACGGGTGTCACACTAAGGATAACAACGGGCACACGGGTGTCACACTGAGGATAACAACGGGCACACGGGTGTCACACTGAGGATAACAACGGGCACACAGGTGTCACACTGAGGATAACAACGGGCACACAGGTGTCACACTGGAGGATAAAAACGGGCACATGGATGGCACACTGAGGATAAAAACGGGCACACGGATGGCACACTGAGGATAAAAAAATGGGCACACGGATGGCACACTGAGGATAAAAACGGGCACATGGAGGTCACACTCATGGTAAAAATCGGGCACACAGAGATCACACTGACACCTGTGTGTTAAAGCATTGAAGTGTGAAGGAGGCCTAACTATAGCCATTTTGTGAAGGCCTCTGAGGTTTCGTATATTGGCATTTTCATAGTAGCTGAACACAATATTGGAATATTCCCTCAACCTAAGCCTTTACCTTGATCTGGCATTTCTTCAAAGATCACACATGTGCCGAGAGCATCTAGAATAATAAAAACACACCATCATTTATATAGTAATGACCTAATACTCTGGATAGTGGCTTGTTCTTATAAGTGAGCCATCATGCAAGCCTTACATTACTCGTGCAGCGCTCTACATATTTAGGAAGAACTCAGCTTCTATATTTTCTGTACAATAGCTACAGATATGCCACAGGGTTTGAATATTATCCTCTGGCACAGCGAAAGCAGTATCCAGTGCATTACTGTACAGGACGGCCGTAAACCTCAGCGTGTGACAAGGCTGTTATAGAGGACGATAGGAAACAGTGTAAAGGCCAGGTTACACATACCAATGTGCTAGCGACCTGACCAACGATTGGGATCGCTTGCACATTGCTATGTGATCGCTGGTGAGATGGCAGACAGGCAGACTCAGAGCGATCAGCGACCCGTGTAACGACCTCTATCGTAGAGAAGAATATAAACTATTCTTGTCCATGATGTCAAGGTCCTGCTACTGTATTCAGCGGGAGAACGTTGGTAACCAGGGTACATATCGCGTTACTAAGCACAGCGCGCTGTGCTGAGAAACCCGGTATGTACCCTGGTTACCAGGGAACACATCGGGTTAGAAAGGCGTCACACGCGCCGATGTCTGTTGTCCAGCGGCAGACCAACGACCAAAAAATGGTCCTGGTCATTCCACAGCGATTTGATCGCTGGTCACTGCGCTACGTCACACATAAAGACATCGCTGCGAGGTCACTGCAACGTCACAAAACCTGTGATGTTGCAGCGATATCGTTAGCGATATCGCTGCATGTAACGGGGCCTTAAGGCAATGACGCATGGTAAACACACCAGCCACTTACCTTCATATTCACCTGCAAACACATATTTATCAACTTGCAAAAAAGGCTTTTCTGTATTTATCCCCTGTACGGAAAATGCAATAAAGAAATCAGCATTATTGTGAATATATAGATATATTACTCTTTATACTTAAAAACTATAGGGAACATTTAGCCAATACACGAGGACAGTGGTAAGACCAGGTATGGTGGTGAAAGTGCATGCACGACTTCTATCTGGTCATATGCCAGAATTTTACCAGAAGCTAACACAAACCAAGTTGGTCCTCCAGCATTAAAGTGCAAGTTCATTCATTTAGCCCATGATTATCTGAGTCTGATTGTATGATTACAGGCAGGTATGTTTTTTGCTAGGTGCCGACTACCATATTTATGGTTTGAGTGTGATCAAACAATGCCTCAGATTGCACTTAGACCAATGTTATCCTATGAGGCCATACACAAGTACAATTCTTTCCTCAGACAGAGTCTGTACAAGAAAAAGGAAAAAAAAAAAAATTGCAGCTGGTCTGAGCTACCTTTGTAAATGGGACCCCACTCGCACATGCAAATCAATGGGTTCCTGGGAGAAAACCATGGTGCTGTACATGAGAAGGGGTCACATACAACATTATAGATATAGTTTACAGTAAAATTAACAATGACAGACTGGTACACGGGGGTGAGGACCCTGCCCTTGCGGGCTTACAATCCACAGGGTTGTCAGTCTTCTGCTAAACAGGACAGTGGAGAGACTGACATAGATACTTGGACATTCAAATAGCTCAAATATTGGATATAAAAAAGCCTCAGCTTTATTTGTTTTATGTAAATTGTTTTTAAGAAATCAAATAGAAACAACAGTATGAGAATATCAGAAATAGATTTTACCAAAATTTTGCACTTGTTGTTGCATTTTTCTAAAATATCCGAGTCAATGATTCCTGTTAGCTCCATCAAGACCAGCTGTTCCTGAAAGAAGAGAACCTGCGTCACCAGGACAATCACCGAACACCAAATCTCACCCATTACCATCCCAGTTTAGGGCTAGACGCGCACAACAGCTTTATTTCAAATATAGCTGCAATATTTGGGTCTTATTTCTTTTAGCCAAAGCCAGGAATGTTTCATTCATTTATAACCTATTCACATAAAATATTTTAAACATCAGTTTGGCAGATAAATGGCCAAAAAAAAAAAACCTGCACGTGTGATCCCAACCTAAAGGCGATCTGGAATTACCCTACCCTGCCCCACTTAATATATTGTGATTCTGGTGGATGGAAACTTAATAAAAAAAACAAGTAGATCTATTAAGGCTCCGTTACACGCAAATATATCGCTAACAATGTCGTTGCAACGTCACCCATTTTGTTTGCAGCGACCTCATAGCGATGCCGCTGCGTGTGACATGTACCAACGACCAGCGATCAGCTCGCTGATTGTTGATAAATTGCCATTTTTTGATCGTTGATCTCCCGCTGGACGGCCATATGCTTAGTTACCCGATGTTTACCCTGGTTACCAGCGTTCTCGCTGGTCGCTGGTGTGTATGCCTGTGTGACAGCTCACCAGCGATCAGATAGCGATATCCCAACAATCCTGATCGTTGGTGGGATCGCTGGGACATCGCAGGGCCTTAAGAGTGAGAATATGTATTTGTCTGTTCTCATCTTGTGAGCAATGTGAAAGAGCATAGCACAATCTGTATTTGTTGACTGCTGCCTCTTTATCTGGACCTCTCTGGATAAAGATAGTATGGTTATTATAGCAGATCAGGTCCAGTAGAAGAAAATTAAGTTTCATCAGGCATGGTCTACTGATATTATTAGAATGCCTAAAGGTGGATTATTTTCTCAACTTGGCACTTATATTATTTAGAAAAAGTAATACAAAAGCATCTAATAAAATAGAAGGTATTACAAGTGCTAAAACAAATACATTTGACTTTGAACCAAAGTCTTCATCAGGTAAATGAGCACATGGGTATGGGGGGATTGCAACTGACACCTACAGTAGAAAGCCACCTACAGAGACTGAAAGGGGTCAAAATTGCAGTTAATGAATTTCCCAAGTGCAGTTCTATTCAGCTGCCAGTAGAGGTCCTCAGCATGAAGCTAGTCATTTACTCGACTGGATGTAATCATTTCTGTGGCCACAAGATGTCACCATAGATATTTGTAGGATATTCCAAAGATGACTTTGGTTCAAAGTTTCATTGTTTTTATCACTTTTAATACCGAATATTTTATTGGATACTTTTGTTTCACTTTTTGTAACTAATAAATAATGCAAATAGACAAAATAATCACCTTGTACACATTCTGATAATACTAGCTGACAGCACCTGATGGAACCTCATTTTTCTAGTACTGAAATCTATCACTCAATGCGCAGAAGATGGGGTACACCGTACTCCCCTTATGAATATGGCTGACTCACAGCTTTGAGTGTGTGTATATCCTTTGTGAGGCGCACCGTATATTTTGTGCTGTTTGGGCTGATGGACCTACTCTACAGAGGTCAGGTGACTGGTCGGACTGGGCCCCATCACTCCTCTTGGTATGTGAGGAATTATGTGTTTTTTATTCTATTTGCACAAGGACCCTCTAAACTGTAAGGTGCTATGGAATATGTTTGGGCTATACAAATAAAAAGTAATAATGTTTGCTTATTATATAAAGATCCCCTCCTTCAGGCAAGTTTTTAAAAATTGGTATTAACCCCTTTTAAAGGGAACCCGTCAGGTCGCTCTAGCCGCCTTTTGCTATCACTAACTGTCCCTGCACCTTTTTAGCCGATCCCTAACCATCCCTGTCTGACCTAAAGGTGCCCTATGACACCAATATGCTTTTCTCATTTACCTCTTCCTCGTCCTCCTCCTCATCAGACGAGCACTCATTGACAGCATCAGTCTTCTGTTGATCAGATGGAGAAATTGTGTTGGAAGCCATACCGGCCTGGATTGCTGAGGTGTTATAACCTGCAGTTGGGGGTCTCACAGCTCAGGTGGCAGCTGCTGCACACGTCTTGGCTGATGATGCTGGGAAGAATAAAAGTGAATAGAGGTCTGTAGTGCGGCTGCATTCATAAGATCCCATCTTCTATAATTCTGCTCACCAAACACATGGGAACAGCAGCCAGTACAAAGGAGAGTAATGCTCTGGCATTGGGGTACTACCCTGTTTCCCCGAAAATAAGTCACCCCCGAATATAAGTCAGGGCAGGGCTGGCGCAGAATTTTCCAATATAAGTCATACCCCGATTATAAGACAGGGTGACTTATTTTCGGGGAATATAAGACAGGGTACCGCTAAAGGGCCATTTTTGCCCATTGCATGTTTTACCTGTGTCCCCGCTGTCCCGCTGGCCCCGCTTTCCTCCGTGGGCTCCCTTCTGCCCTCAGGTGCAGCCGCAGGTCCGCTGTCCCCCGTGGGCTCCCCTCTGCCCTCAGGTGCCGCAGGTAACCCCGAGGGCATAGGGTTAATTTTGTGCGCCTGTCGCCCCGGCCTGACGCACTGCTGCCGGCAGGAGCTTCTGATTGGCCAGCGGCTCCCCAGCATCTCGAGCGCTGATTGGCTCAGCGGCGCGAGTGCTGATTGGCCAGAAGCTCCTGCATGGAGAAGCATCTGAACAACGCCCTGCACCGCGGAGGAATCCATAGCCCGAGGCCGCCATTACCCTAAAAAGTAAGGATGTTTCCTTGCCGACTTGTCCATTAAAACCGCAATTCCGCTGCACAGCCGACTTGCGGCACACTTGCGGCAGGTCCCCATACAATGTACGGTACTGTATGGGACACTTGCAGCAAGGTGCGGTTAATTGTCATTTTTTTTTTTAATATAAGTCATACCCCGAATATAAGACAGGGTGGGACTTTTGGGGTAAAATTAATATAAGACACTGTCTTATATTCGGGAAACACGGTAGTATCTGTCTTGACTAAGTTTTTTACTGTATTAAACTGTTTAATGACCGGAGGCAACATCATGAATTTATAACAAGAGGGGATTTGGGGCTTTAAAGGGCTATTCCAGAGTCAGTCCCTCCCACATTAGGATGTGAGTAGGGATGGTGACATGACGGCTTCCCATAACTGCCAGAACACATGCAGTTCTAGATGCACATGCAGTAGATGTGATGTCACCAACTGCACTCACCTCACATTGTAGGAGGGTCACAGGAAAAACTTTTAAAAAAATGCCAAAAATGTACAAAACTGTTCTGGGATGATCACTAGGGAGGGTGATTGCGTCCTTAAAACAGAAACACATTTAGGAGGCTGTCCACTGCATTTAATGGCAGACCGAAAATATAAAACGTAAAAACTATAGTTGCCTACTAAAGTCTGCCGCCAATCAGTGCCCGACTCCAGCAGTCACATTTTATGCCAAGTGGAAGAAAAAGCTGACAGTGTCTAACGGCTAGGATGGAAGGAGACTGCGGAGCCACCCTGCGGGCTTCCAGCTTCCGACCGGCTGTGGCTGTCACTTGACAGCTGGGAGACAGGAGACCTGTGAGAGGAGAGGCACTAACAGCAGTACAGTGAAAAGGAGACATCTAGTGGATATTTTTTTGTCTTTTAAGGACGCCATGGGTTATTATTTTTAAGTAATTCAAGGGAACCTGACCCCTAGAAATCAGCCCCCAGACCATTTAAAACTGTCCTGCACCTCCAGGAATGCATTGTAGGGATCCCTTTGAGTTAAAAAAAAAAAAGGGTATTTGTAAAGTATGTAAAAGTGCTTTTATTACCTTGCTTTCTGCGGCTTCTCACGCTCAGATGGACGTGCTAAGGCAGTGCGAGCTCCCTCGCCCAGTCCACGGGCGGTATAGCCTGTATTACGCAAATCGCGTCATATCCATATCATAGGACTTCGCATTGCGCATGTGCGAGTTTGCTCTATGGCAGCTAGTCTGGGATTAGCTGCCGCAGAGCCAACTCGCGCATGATATGATATGGATATGATGCGATTTGCATCATACAGGCTATACCGCCCATGGACGGGGCGAGGGAGCTCGCACTGCCTTAGCATGCCCATATGGGCGTGAATAATTGATCTGCATGCGGCGCTGTGAAGCCACAGGGAACGCCCTGTGCGACTTCTCAAGCACTGAGAAGCCGCAGAAAGCAAGGTACTAAAAGCACTTTTAGATACTTTACAAATTACAAATACCCTCTTTTTTTTTTTTTTTATACACAAAGGGATGCCTACAATGCATTCCTGGAGGTGCAGGGACAGGTATAAATGGTCTGGGGGCTGATTTTTAGGGATCAGGTTCCCTTTAAAAGGGTTGTCTAAAAGTAATTTTTGTGTTTGAGTTTCCCAGTTTTAAACTAAGAAATAGAATGAAAATAACATCCATACAATTCATGCCAAAACAAAAAGCAAAAAAAACAAAAACAATCAAACGCCACATTTGCAGTTTTTCAGTCAGTTTGTCCTTAAAAAAATACAACAGAAAGTGATCAATGTATCACATGTAAACCTGCACCTATGTATCATTTGTAAACCTGCACGTATACTTATTGTACGTAAACCTGCACCTTTGTATCGTTCATAAACCTGCATGTATGTATCGTACGTAAAACTGAATGTATGTATCGCATGTAAACCTGAATGCATGTATCATACATAAACCAGCACGCATGTATCATACGTAAACCAGCACGTATGTGTCGTACGTAAACCAGCACGTATGTGTCGTACGTAAACCAGCACGTATGTGTCGTACGTAAACCAGCACCTATGTGTCGCACGTAAACCTGCACCTATGTGTCGCACGTAAACCTGCACCTATGTGTCGCACGTAAACCTGCACCTATGTATCGCACGTAAACCTGCACCTATGTATCGCACGTAAACCTGCACCTATGTATCGCACGTAAACCTGCACCTATGTATGGTACATAAACCTGCACCTATGTATGGTACATAAACCTGCACCCATGTATGGTACATAAACCTGCACCTATGTATGGTACATAAACCTGCACCCATGTATGGTACATAAACCTGCACCCATGTATGGTACATAAACCTGCACCCATGTATGGTACATAAACCTGCACCCATGTATGGTACATAAACCTGCACCCATGTATGGTACATAAACCTGCACCCATGCATCGTACATAAACCTGCACCCATGTATGGTACATAAACCTGCACCCATGTATGGTACATAAACCTGCACCCATGCATCGTACATAAACCTGCACCCATGTATGGTACATAAACCTGCACCTATGTATCGTACATAAACCTGCACCCATGTATCATACATAAACCTGCACCTATGTATGGTACATAAACCTGCACCTATGTATGGTACATAAACCTGCACCCATGTATCGTACATAAACCTGCACCCATGTATCGTACATAAACCTGCACCCATGTATCGTACATAAACCTGCACCTATGTATGGTACATAAACCTGCACCCATGTATCGTACATAAACCTGCACCCATGTATCGTACATAAACCTGCACCCATGTATCGTACATAAACCTGCACCCATGTATCGTACATAAACCTGCACCCATGTATCGTACATAAACCTGCACCCATGTATCGTACATAAACCTGCACCTATGTATGGTACATAAACCTGCACCCATGTATCGTACATAAACCTGCACCCATGTATCGCACATAAACCTGCACCCATGTATGGTACATAAACCTGCACCTATGTATGGTACATAAACCTGCACCCATGTATCGTACATAAACCTGCACCCATGTATCGTACATAAACCTGCACCCATGTATGGTACATAAACCTGCACCCATGTATCGTACATAAACCTGCACCCATGTATCGTACATAAACCTGCACCCATGTATCGTACATAAACCTGCACCCATGTATCGCACATAAACCTGCACCCATGTATGGTACATAAACCTGCACCCATGTATCGTACATAAACCTGCACGGCGCCAAAGAAAACTACAGCTCGGAACACAAAATAAACACAAATAAAATATATATATAAAAGAACAAACCATCCTAGTTTGGTATGGCCATATCCATACTGACCAGGGGAGTATCATCACCGGCTTCTCATTACTGTACAATCAATAACATAGAAAATACATAATAATGCCGATTTTGCAGATCTTTCACATTTTCACCTCAGAATTTTTTTCAGTATATTGAATGGTAAAATGACTGGGGACAAGCAAGATTACAACTAATGAAGTGGATTAAAAGCACAAAGCCGAAAAGAAAAAGAAAATCAGGCTCTGACAGGGTTAAATCCAGCCGACATCCCAAACCTGTGTCTGCGGTCAGGAGCGTGCTGTGCTGCTGGGCACAGGGATGGACAGACGCCTGACCACAGACTGACGCCTCATCACTCCTGAGGAGAGCGCCCCCCACACGTAGATGATATATGAAGGCTATACTGTACCACTGGCGCTATGCTGGGAGCTGTAGTGAAGCTGCACACACATCACACCGGGATACAGATGAAGGCTTCCATGTTGGTGACATCATGATCATGTGGAGAGTCATGTGTGAGGGAGGAGTTCAGCTCTGGAGGATGGAGCAGCTGAATGCTCATGTGGCACAGTGACAGTGTGTGCCCACCTCTGTAGTCGGACCCCTCACCTCTCATGCCCTCTGGGGTCGATACATTATTGCAGTTGTGATTTTTTATTGTTTACTGTTTTCCTATATTTCACTTACACATCATTTATGCCTTCTTAAATCCTGTTTTATGTTTTTATTTCATTCACCATTGTGGAATTGCTTTTTCCCTCAGTTTTTGCAGTAGATTCATCTTTTTTAAAAGTCTGAAAGGTTTTGCACAAATATCCCCCTCCCCAGAGTCATTTTATATAAACATATAAAGCCCCACAATTTGTAGGATGTAACGCAGACATTTCAGTGCAAAATGGGAAAGGTTGGAAAAAAGGTTAAAGGGAACCTGCCACCCCCCCAGGGCCTAATAAAGTATAAAGTATGATGGTGGGGTTACACGTCCCGATATCGCCGCGATATCGGAGGCAACGCCGTGGGAGCGCGCATTTTTTCAGCCCTTTTCCCGATATCGCATCGCCGGTTTACACGCTGCGATATCGGGAAACAACGTCCCTCCGATGTGTACGCCCACCAACCCAGTAACGACCATTTAACATGGGAGTTAATGGGTGAGGTGCGAGTACGCATCGGAGTTGGGCTGTCACACGCTGCGATCCTGCTACAACGGCCTTGCGATATCGGGAAGTTGAATAGCTCTGCTATTCAACTCCGATATCGTTTTGGCATCGTTCCAGCATCGCGTTGGATGCTAAAACAATACAACGCGCGCCCGATATCGGCTCCAACTCGCGACCCACGTGACTTTTTGTCGGAGTTGGGTCGGAGTTGGACGCCGATATCGCGGCGTGTAAACCCACCATAAGAGCCACCTTCAGCAGCACTGCATTCTGGGAAGGTGGATCTTATCTCTATACCCACCAGGGACACCGAAAGAATAACAATACTAATCTTTATTTCTATAGCACCAACATATTCCGCAGCGCTTCACAATACAGAGGTTCATATACAAACAGTCATAAGTAACAGTTATCAGAAAGGACAATACAATACAAAGCATAATACAATACAACAATTAGAGCAAAATAATGACAGCCCTACTCATAAGGGCCGCTTTACACACACCAACTTCTGTGTCCAACTTCTGAACAGATCTCTGGTTGCAGTGAAATCATGGACACATTGTTCCATTTTGTGGCTGTGTACAAATGGAACAATATGTCCATGATTTCACTGCAACCAGAGATCTGTTCAGAAGTTGGTCACAGAAGTTGGTGTGTGTAAAGCGGCCCTAAGAGCTTACAATCTAACAATCAGGTGGGGGTGACACAAAGTACGGGTGCTTATTTACAATGATGGTATAGTCAACTTGAGATGGGGAACAGTTAGGAGCAGTATAAGTGGCCACCAATCATTATTTGTGATCCACTTGAGACTGGTGGAGCAGATAGGCTATGTCTAGATGACTTTGACTAGGGATCATAATAGGCCGCCCTAAAAAGATGTGTTTTTAGGGATCGCCTGAAACTATGTAAGTTGTGGATACACCTAATTTCTTGGGGTAGAGCATTCCAGAGAATTGGTGCAGTTCGAGAGAAGTCTTGGAGTGGAAGGTTTGAATTAATGCAGAAGTGAGTCTAAAGTCACTTCCAGAGTGAAGAGAATGGGTGGGATGATAGACAGAGATGAGGGTAGAGAGGTAGGGGGTGCTGCACTGTGAAGAGCTTTGTGGGTGAGAACAAGCTGTTTGAATTGGATCATATAGTGTATAGGCAGCCACTGAAATGACTGGCATAGAGCAGAAACGTCCGAGTAACGGTTAGCTAGATAGGTGATCCTGGCTGCTACATGAAGGATGGACTGGGGAGGGGAGAGTCTAGTGCGGGGGAGGCCAATTAAAAGAGAATTACAATAGTCAAGGTGGGAGTGAATCAGGGCCACAGTGAGGGTTTTTGTGTTTTCTAAGGCGAGAAAGGGGCGAATTCTAGAGATGTTCTTCAGGTGCAAGTGGCAAGAGCGGGCACGAGATTGTATATATGGGGTGAAGGAAAGATCAGAGTCAAACATAACACCCAGACAGTGAGCCTGCTGACTAGACGTTATAGTTGTGCCACACACTGAGAGAGAGATGTCATATGTAGGGAGGTTATGGGAGGGCGGGAGCAGAAGAAGTTCAGTTTAGGAAAGATTGAGTTTCAGGTAGAGAGCGTACATGATATTGGAAACTGCAGTTAGGCTGCCTTCACGCTTGTGTTTGCAAGCGCCGCGTACCGAATGCAGCCAAACGCTTGCGCACTGCGTTCCTATGTTTAACATGGGAACGCATGTCCCTGAGTATTGGCTGCGTTTGGTTGTGTTTGCGCTCAGATGCGCACAATTTGTGCGCCCTCCTCCGCCCTCCGGACGCAGCCTGTTGCATTTTTTGTGCGGTCGTGGTGCTTGTTTTATCTACAAGCGCACAAACAATGCATGGATCTCAATGGATCCGCAGTGTCCTCCGCATGACAGCGCAGGATAACACTGCGGATTTCATTGAAATCTCTCCCGGTGGCTGCCGGTGATCAGTGGTGGCCATCGGGAGATCATGCAGAGCCACAGCTGATCTCCCGCCGGTGTCAGCGGGGAGAAACAGCTGATCTGACAGCTGTTTAAATCTCCCGCGCTGACACCGAATAGGTGAGGCCGGCGCGGGAGATTTGAAGCAGCGATCAGCTGTTTCATATCTCCTGCACTGATATCACCCTATTCAGTGTTGGCGCAGGAGATTTAAACAGCTGTCGGATCAGCTGTTTCTCCCCGCTGACACCGACGGGAGATCAGCTGTGTCGGGAGGAGGAGATCTCTGCCGCTGATCTCCTCCTCCCGGCCGCCCCCAGAGACAGCTGATTGACTGCCCGGGCACCATACTAATGTGAACGCATGCGGAGATTCTCCGCTGCGTTCACATGAGTATGCGATGCGTTGCACTGCGTTTGCGTCTGCATGCCCTCCGCATGCAGACACAAACGCAAGTGTGAAGGCAGCCTAATAAAGATCACAAATGACTGTCTAGAGCGGGAGTAAGGTCAGGAGAAGAAGTGTATAGTTGTGTGTCATCAGCATAAAGATGGTACTGAAAGCCAAATCTGCTGATGGTCTGCCCAATCGGGTCGTGTAAAGAGAGAAGAGAAAAGTTCCAAGGAATGAACCCTGAGGGACCCCAATAGTGAGAGGAAGAGGGGAGGAAGTGGAGCCAGCAAATGATACACTGAAAGAGCGGTCAGAAAGATAGGAGAACCAGGAGAGAGCCTTGTCCTTGATGCCGATGGAGTGCAGCATGGAGAGTAGCAGATGGTGGTCAACAGTGTCAAAGGCTGCAGAGAGCTCAAGAAGGATAAGCAGAGAGTGGTCACCATTATGTTTTGCTGTCAGAAGGTCGTTGGTCACTTTATTGAGGGCAGTTTCTGTAGAATGTAGGGGGTAGGGTGCAGAAACCAGACTGTAATGGGTCTAGAACATAGTGAGTGGAGAGGTAATGAGTGAGGCTGGAGTAGACCAGGCGCTCCCTGGAGTTTAGAAATGAAGGGGAGATTGGAAACTGGTCTGTAGTTGTTTGTGCAGGATGGGTCAAGAGAAGTTTTCTTTAATAATGGAGTAATGATCACGTGTTTGAAGGAGGAGGGGAAGATGCCAGGAGAGAAGGAGAGATTGAAGATTTTGGTTAGGTGAGTAGTGACCACCGGAGAGAGAAAATGGAGTATGTGAGAGGGGATGGGGTCAGTGCATGTGGTGGAACGAGAGGAACAGAGGAGCCTGGAGACTTCTTCTTCTGTGACTGGGTCAAAAGTGGAGAGTGAGCTGGAGGAAATTTGGGGAGAGGTAGGGGTAGCAGCGATTTGAGGTTGGGAGCTGATTTCCTGATGGATGTTTTCTATTTTCTCTGTGAAGTAAGAAACCAGATCATCAGCACGGAGGTCAGTGATAGGGGGCTGCACTTTAGGACTGAGGAGAGAGTGAAAGGTGTCAAAGAGTTTTTTGGGTTGTTGGATAGTGAGGAGATCAGGATGGTGAAGTAGGATTGATTGGCAAGGTAAAGGGCAGAGCTGTAAGTTCTCAGCATATATTTATGGAGAATTAAGTTTTCTGGAGTGCGGGTTTTTCTCCATAGACGTTCAGCAATCCTAGAGCATCGCTGGAGGAATCGAGTTTGTGATGTGAGCCAGGGCTGTTTCACTCTGTGTTTGGAGATTCTGAGGGTGAGGGGAGCTATTTGGTCCAGGAGCTTCTGAGAGAGTCATTTAAGTGATTTACTGCCAGATCAGGACAGGAGAATGAGGAGATGGGGGACAGTGATGAGTGTAGGGAGTCTGTGCCTGTATGAGGGTTAATGGCCTGTAGATTTCTGAATGTGTGATAGGTCAGACTGTACTGGGGTGGGCGAGGGTTTGTGAGTGTGAAGGAGAGAATGTTGTGGTCAGAGAGTGGAAGAGGTGAATTATCTAAGGAGGATGTTGAGCAGAGCTGGACAAAGATCAGGTCAAGGGTGTTACCATCCTTGTGTGTCTCAGAGGTTGAAAGCTGAGAGAGGCCAAGAGATGTGGTTAGAGATAGGAGCTGGGATGCAGATGGGGAGATGGGGCTGTTTATAGGGATGTTGAAGTCTCCCAGAATGAGGGTTGGTAATTCTGAGGACATGAAATGTGGCAGCGGAGAATGTATGCAAATACCTATAAAAGGTCTGTAGCAAATATGTATCTCAGGGACTGGACACTAGAACAGTTAAGGGGTTAAATCCCATGTCCATCCACAAGAGGTCACAACCTGTTTTTATAAGCACACACAAACTTAGCAGTCACACTGACTCCAGTATACCCAGGGGACCATGATGGGAAAAGCAGAGAGTGTCAAGCTTCACACACACATAGAGAGCTTCAAAGAGGAAGATGATAGATAAGGGAGAGAAACCATCTCAAATAGTGAACTTCAAACAGACCTACAGATGGGAAGCAAAATCAGGACATCTAGTCAGAAGACAAAGAACATTTTTAAAACATAATCTATGCATGGCTAAATGAGTGATCGTCCAATCATAGACCCAGAAGTAGAATGTTAAACTAGAAGGCCGGTCTAGAATCTGACCCCCCCCCAGTCTGAGTCTATATCTGGGCCCACACAGCTACAGGGCCGTGTCACAGTGATGGGTCAGTGGAAGCTGCTGTGAACCTCTTTCCATATATTCCTGCTCTCCCCATCGGGCAACAGAAGCAAAGTTTAGGTTTCTGTAAGTTTCTCCTTTTTATTTCATTGTTTGCATATGTGTATGTCATTGTATTATTTCTATTTTTTATATCTTTTTCTGTAAGCACTGTACTTTTTGCATTAAAGCTTAAAACTTTAATAAGCTGAAACCTTGTATGTTCTAAAAGGATTCATAGCCCTAAGAAGTGTGTGATCCTGTTGATTGGCTGACAGTATTATTTCAGGGACTTACCACCCTGTATGTTGGTAAGTGATGGCAGTGTGTGTGAAGCGGGGTGCACAGTGTGAGTCGGGGTGTGATTGATGCTCCCTTTCAGCATAGGAGAGGTCGAGTGCTGGATTGAGTGAGAGGAGATAGATTAACCCTTGCAGGCGCAACCCCAAGTCACGTGCTGAGAAGTGGGTACGTGACAAATTGGTGGCAGCGCTGGGATAGAATTTATTTCTATTATAGCATTAGTGCATGGTTGAAGAAATTATTCCCTGTACTAAAGCACCAGTTCTACAAGGTTCAGCTCAGTGCTTACTTAGACATATTGCAAATAGTTTCCCTCCCCCGTTTTCTTTTCTATTTTTTTTTGGGCAAAGGCTGTTCATTGATATGGCAGCCCAATATAAGAAGAAGAGCCTGCAGACTCTGATCGACCTCTGCGAGCAAAGAGGAATAGAGACTGTCGACAAGTCCAAGGATATGCTGGCGCACGCCTTGGCGGTGCACGACTTGGCGCAGACTGATGAAGCACCTGATCAAAGACAGAGTCCACCTCCGACAGGCCAAGGAATGCCAGTTCTTGCACCGGAGATGCCCTCTGGAGGTGCCAGCAATGCCACTTCTGAGGAGTCTATGGACTTGACTTTACAAATGGTCTTACAACAGCTGGGAGCAAGCAATCCCAATCAGCGCCTGCAGCTTATTATACAGTTCCAACAGGCTGCTGCTGCAGAACGCCGGGCCGAGAGAGAGGCTGCTGCTGCAGAACGCCAGGCCGAGAGAGTGTTCAAGCTTCAGATGGCCCAAGTAAAGAGGGGTAACAATCTTCAGATAACCCCCTCCCTGGACATAAATCTAAGGAGACCGCGTTTGGAAAACTTCCCTGTGATGGAGAAGGACACGGACTTAGATACTTTTCTTCGGGGGTTTGAGAAAACCTGCAGACAATACAATCTACCACGTGAGCAGTGGGCATTGTATCTAGCCCCAGGACTGAGAGGCAAAGCCGCGGAGGCGTTTGCTGACCTCCCACCAGACCTAGATGGGGACTATGATGCAATCAAAAAGGCTCTGATCAGGAAATACAACCTAACCCCAGAGGTGTATCGGAGAAAGTTCCGGAACCTACAACGTGGATCAACTGACAGCTATGCAGATTTTGTGAGCACTTTGAGGACCACGTTCCACCAATGGATTAAGGGACTTTCTGTTAGCAGCTATGAGGCCTTAGCGGATCTTATGGTCAAGGATCAATTTCTTCACATGTGCCCCATGGATGTACGACAATTTGTGTGTGATCGAGAGCCACCTACTGCAGATGAGGCTGCAAAGATTGCGGACTGCTACGTGGCCAACAGGATGCCGGAGGTGCGGAAGCCATCGGGATTCAGCTGGAAGAGAGGTAAGCCAAACGGGGATCCCCCTCCCTCTGCCAGGCGATCACCAGTGCTGTCCAAACCCACCTCCTATGGGTCCCCGGGGACCAGACATTCCTCAGGCGATGCACGCCAATGCTTTACGTGCAAGAAAGTGGGACATATTAGCGCAGTCTGCCCTGATAGGGAGAAACGCCCCATTACCACCACAAAGCCGTCTGGGTCCCCACCTTCTGTTCTATTTGTGGCCGGCTCTGATGTGAGGACTAATGAGAACTGTCAATCTGTCTCTGTTGGCAATAAAGTTACCATTGGTCTCAGAGACACTGGAGCACAAGTAACTCTGGTGCGACCAGAAATGGTGACCCCTGCAGATATCATACCAGGAAAGACCATGTCTATCACCGGGTTTGGAGGGGTCAGTCCTGATGTACCCATGGCCCGTGTGTATCTGGACTGGGGAGCAGGGAAAGGACTGAGGGAAGTGGGAGTATCAGAGGCAATTCCCACCAATGTGCGGCTAGGCACAGACCTGGGGAGGATGGTGTCCCACTATATCCCTCCATTGCAAATACATGCTACTGACAAGGTGGAAGCCAGTAACCCACCTGAGACCCTGCCCCAGGAAGGAGAATGTACCCATGCACAAAAGGGTACCCATGAACGGGACAGTACGTATGTGGCCACTGTGACCCGGAGTCAGGCTGCGGCTCAGGCTCAACCCCAGAGACTACAGGAGGAGTCTCAGACAGAACTGCCAGAACAGGAGGGCCCTACTGAGGTCTAGGAGCCCCCTCACATGGCAGATCCACCAAGGACCCTGACCACAGACTCTGAAGACTCAGCTTCAGACCAGAGACTGGTGTTCACACTAGGCCAGGGCCTGCAGACTGACAACCAGAGCTTCCAGGAGGCCCTGCTGACAGATGTCAGTCTGGAGAAGCTCAGAGGTCTTGCCAACCAATCCCCTACTTCTTCTGACAAGAGAGAATATACTGGGACCAGGGCAGACTGTATATAGAGGCTCTCCCCACTGAAACCACAGAACATTGGGACTGTGACAAGCAGCTGGTGGTTCCTTATCTGTTTAGGGAACAATTATTGAGAATTGCTCACGAACTTCCTCTGGCTGGACATCTCGGAGTACAAAAGACTAGAGCTCGCCTGACGCACAACTTTTATTGGCCAAAGATGGGGACGGACATAGCCAACCACTGTCGATCCTGTGTAGTGTGTCAGAGGGTTGGAAAGTCTGGGAATATACAGAAAGCCCCATTGATACCACTGCCAGTGATTGATGAGCCGTTCCAGTGAGTGGCTGTGGATATAGTAGGGCCACTTGCCATACCTAGCAGCTCGGGCAAAAAGTACATCCTCACTGTGGTGGACTATGCGACATGATACCCGGAAGCGGTGACCCTGTCCTCCATCCGAGCAGACAAGGTGGCGGATACTTTACTGACTGTGTTTTCTTGTGTGGGTTTCACCAGGGAGATGTTAACCGATCAGGGAACCCAATTCATGTCCAAGCTGATGGAAAGTCTCTGTGAAAAAATACAAGTGCAGCATGTTGTAGCCAGCGCTTATCATCAGCAAACAAATGGACTCTGCGAACGTTTTAACGGGACATTAAAACAAATGCTGAAAATGCTGGTGGAGACTGAAGGAATGTACTGGGAGCGTTACCTTCCCCATCTGTTGTTTGCCTACAGAGAGGTACCCCAGGCTTCCACAGGATTCTCCCCCTTCGAACTGGTCTATGGGAGAAGGGTCAGGGGACCCCTGGACTTGATTAAGGACTGTTGGGAGGGTGATCCCTATACCACAGGAGTCCCAGTTGTTGAATATGTACTGCGACTCTGGGACAGAATGCAAAAACTGACTAACCTTGCCCATGAGAACGTGACTCAGGCCCAAATCAACCAGAAGGTCTGGTATGACCGTAATGCCAGACTGAGGGCCTATGAGGAGGGGCAAAAGGTTTGGGTGTTGGTCCCCATGTTACAGAACAAACTACAGGCCGCATGGGAGGGACCATACACCATGCACAAGCGGCTAAATGATGTTAACTATGTGGTGACTCTAGTGAACATGCAAAACGTTGCAAAGTATTTCATGTTAATATGCTGAAGGATCATCATGACAGGGAGACTTGTGTCTTACCTGTCTGTAGCATGTCTGATGAGGGGGAGGCTGATGTGTTACTAAATGTGGGGGCTGGGGATCAGTATATGAAGACCCTGGAGTCTGCAGAGTTTAACCCTGAGCTATCCCACAGTCAGAGGTCTCAGCTGATGGGGGTGCTTAGCGAGGTCACAGGAGTCTTCACAGAGAGGCCTGGGAGGACTCACTTAGCCGCTCATCATGTGGACACTGGTACCAATTCCCCTGTAAGACAGTCTGCATACCGGGTGTCAGCAGAGGTGAAGGCACACATGAAGGAGCAGGTAGACGAGATGCTGACCCTCAGGGTAATATAAAAATCCCAGAGTGCCTGGGCTTCACCTGTGGTTCTTGTCCCGAAAAAAGGACTGCACTACCAGGTTCTGTGTAGACTATAGGAAGTTAAATCTCCTTACTACCTCTACTGTCTACTCGATGCCGAGGATAAATGAGCTGTTAGAGCAGCTAGCTAATGCATCGTACCTCACTATTATGGATTTGAGTAGAGGATATTGGCAGATACCCATGACCAAAGAAGCTCAGAAGAGGTCGGCTTTTATAACGCCATTTGGGCTGTTTGAGTTTCTCGTGATGCCATTCGGTTTGAAAAATGCCCCTGCCACCTTCCAGGGGCTAGTAAATCACTTATTGGAAGGATTTGAGGGTTTTGCCGTTGCTTATCTAGATGATATCGCCATTTTTAGTAATTCTTGGGAGGAATATCTTGCACATCTTTCTCAGGTGTTGCAGAGGCTTCACACTGCAGGTCTGACTGTGAAGCCTGGGAAGTGTCAGCCATGAGGGAAGTACAATACCTCGGACACCGGGTGGGCGGTGGTCTGCTAAAACCTGAACCAGGGAAGGTAGAAGCCATTACAGCCTGGCCTACCCCACGAACCAGGAAGCAGGTACTGTCCTTCCTGGGTACGGCCGGCTATTATAGGACGTTTGTGCCACACTACAGTGCTCTGGCTAAGCCATTAACTTACCTGAACAAGAAGAGGCTTCCCCAAATTGTATCCTGGACCCCTCAGTGTGAGGAATCATTCTCTGCCCTAAAGTCAGCATTGGCCAGTTCACCCGTCCTCCAGGCCCCAGATTTCACCCGCAGGTTCGTGGTGCAGACAGATGCCAGCACTTATGGGCTATGGGCCGTTCACAGCCAGGTGAACCAGCAAGGTGAGGAGCACCCAATCATGTACCTAACCAGGAAACTCCTGCCCAGAGAGGTGGCTACAGGGCCGTGTCACAGTGATGGGTCAGTGGAAGCTGCTGTGAACCTCTTTCCATATATTCCTGCCCTCCCCATCGGGCAACAGAAGCAAAGTTTAGGTTTCTGTAAGTTTCTCCTTTTTATTTCATTGTTTGCATATGTGTATGTCATTTTATTATTTCTATTTTTATATCTTTTTCTGTAAGCACTGTACTTTTTACATTAAAGCGTAAAACTTAAAAATAAGCTGAAACCTTGTATGTTCTAAAAGGATTCATAGCCCTAAGAAGTGTGTGATCCTGTTGATTGGCTGACAGTATTATTTCAGGGACTTATCACCCTGTATGTTGGCAAGTGGTGGCAGTGTGTGTGAAGCGGGGTGCGCAGTGTGAGTCGGGGTGTGATTGATGCTCCCTTTCAGCATATGAGAGGTCGAGTGCTGGATTGAGTGAGGGGAGATAGATTAACCCTTGCAGTGTGATCGGGAAGGACCTAGAGAGATAGCCAGCTGAAAACACCTTCGAACACGGGTGCGAGTAAAGGCTAAGGATCACTGACAAGATAGGGCCCGAAATTCCGAAGGTGGATAGGACCTCCCGGAGGTAGCCCCAGTACACTCTGTCAAACGCTTTCTCAGCGTCGAGAGACAGGAATACACAGGGGCTCCCCCTCCTTTCCCCCACCTCTATCAAGTTCAACATCCTTCTAGTTCCATCCCGAGCCTGCCTCCTTTGCACGAAGCCCACCTGGTCAGAATCCACCAGAAGGGGGATCACTTCTCCAACCGGGTTGCCAGAATTTTTGAGTAGATCTTTAGATCCTGTGGTTTCCCCGGCTTGGGGATAGTGGTTATTGTGGCCTCTAAAGCTGTATCAGGGATAGAGCCCTCAGCCCGCCAGTGATTGAATAATCTAAGTAAATACGGGGCCAGGACCGCCCCGAAGGCCCTGAAATATTCGTTTGCGAAGCCGTCCGGGCCGGGGGCAGAGCCAACCCTCAATCCGCGAATCACCAATTCCACCTCAGGGAGGGAGAACTGTCGATTCATTCTGTCCAGTTCATCGGGGAGGACGGCTGAAAGGTCCAAGCCCCGCAGGAAGTCCACAATGGCGGATGTCGAGGGTTGGTGGGTCCCCGTTTCACCTTTCAAGTTGTACAATTTCTCGTAGTAAGCTGCAAATACTTCTACTATTTTGGCAGGTTCCCTCACCAACTCACCCCCAGCACCTCTCATTGCCGTGATCATGGTTCTGGCTGCTCTCTTCTTGACCCTGCGTGCCAAGACTCTCCCCGCCCTGTCCCCTGCTTCGTAATATTTCGTTTTGAGTCTCCGTAAGCCAGTTTTGTGCTGTCTGAGAAGAAGAGCTCTCAACTTGTTACGTGTATTTAGTATCTGAGACAAAAGCTGAGGTGAGGGGGAGATTTTGTTTGCCGCTTCTAGCCTCTGAATATCAGCGGTCCACTCCTTTTGAAGCCGTTATCTCCTCCGTTTTGTCTGGGCTGCCTTTTGGAGGAGGAGGTCGCGGAGGACCACCTTATGTGCATACCACAGCGAGTCGTCCGCGACCTCCTTGTTGTCGTTTAAAAGGAAATAGTCTCGGATTTTTATTTCCATTTCCTCAGTGACCTCTTGGTCAGTTAGGAGACCCCCATTAAGTTTCCAGTGCCGGGGAGCACCACCCCCCACCTCCAGTCCCACCTCCAACATGATCGGGGCGTGGTCCGACCATGTGATCACACCCAGCCCCAATGATCTGCAGCTCTCCACGGTGGCATCGTTGACCAAAAAGTAGTTGATCCTAGTGTAAGTTTTGTGTACATGCGAGAAGAAGGAGCAATCCCTCTCCTCCGCATGGTGGTATCTACAGATATCGTGGAGGTGGAACTCCCAGCACAATTACCCCAGCGACCCTCCCCTCCTTAATAAGGAGGAGGAGGAATCTATGCGAGGCTCCTTGACCATATTGAAGTCACCAGCAACCAACAGTTTGCCCGTCAAATTCTTCCTTATAGTCCCAAACAGTGACCTCGCAAATTTAATTTGCCCGGTGTTGGGGGCGTAGACACTGGCTATTGTATAGGAGGAGCCACCTATATCACAAGTTACTATTACATACCATCCTGCTAGGTCAGAAACCACGTTTAGCAGTTGGAACTGAACTGAATATTTAACCAAAATGCATACTCCCGACTTTTTAGCTGTAAAGTTTGCATGGAAGATGTGTGGGTAGTTCCCATGGTGGAGCTTAACATTATCCCCCTCCAGCAAGTGGGTCTCTTGTAGACATACCACGTCAGCCTGTGATGCTCGGATCTCCCGCCTCAAGTAGGAGCGCTTAGCAGGGGAGTTCAGCCCCTTGACATTAAGGGACATTCATTTGAGGGACATTGCAGATAGGAGCCGAGACGTTACCAACGTCCCCTCGGTCCAGAGAGGGCAGTGCCGGTGAAAAGAAGTAGCGGCAATAAGAGAGAAAGAAGAAAGAAGAGGGCAGACGGGAGAGTAGCTTGAAAAGGGAATCAGATGGGGAGTATTGAGGGACCAGAGGGGGGAAAAGTCGCAAGGACTCAGGAAAGGGATGGGGTAGGAAAAGAAACACGCGGGAGGAAACGGGGATAAAAATGCACAGGGGAATAAACAAACACATAAGTAAACAGGTACCAGGTATCCCAGGATGTAGGATACGAATACGGGGGGTTGACCCTCAGAGCTCCAACCACCCAGTGCAATAGGCACCAGTCTCTGAGTGTCCGGAAGGAGCTTGGATCAACGTCGGGCCCATACAAAGTCTGGGGCTATTCCTATAGGAATCAAAGTCATTAAAGAGCTTGTCAGACGAGACGAAAACGCAGATTTGCCTCAAGTCGTTCAGGCGACCCCTTCATCTGCCAGAACAATGTTATCGTTGCAGTCAGTCTTCCATGGTGATGATTTTTGTGGAGTAGGGGATGTGAGACGCCACTCTTTCAGGGACTTTCTCAGCAGGGTGGGGGATGAAAAAGAGTGCCCTTGTCCTTTGTAACGAAAATTGACAGCCACTGGAGAACCCCAGCTGTACAGAATCCCCTTTTCCCTGAGGGCCTTGCAGCTAGAGGCAAAGTCTCTACGTCTGAACAGAATCCCGGGCGACAGATCCGGAAATACTGTGATTCCGGTGAACGGGCCCGATAAGGGAGGGCCCTTTCTCATTCTCTGCTGTAGGCTGTCGGTTACACCCGTTCGCACCAGGCAGACCAGGATATCCCTTGGTACCCCCTCAAGAAAGCTCGCCGGTTTTGGGATGCGGTACGCTTTATCTATTGTTAAGTCTGTTTTGGGGGTATCCGGGAGGGCCGTAGTGAGGAAGTCCATAACAAGATTATTCACATCCAAGCCTGTTTCCGTCTCCACCTGGCCTCTAATTTTAAAATTATTCCTCCTTAGTTTGTCTTCCAGGTGGCAAAGCGTGGCATTCACTGTCCCCATCTCCTTATCCAAATCAGCGTGGCTGTCTGCCAGGCTGTTGTGAGCCTTTGAAAGTCGCCCATTTTCTCCTCCAGGAGCAATGTCCTCTCAGATAAGGCTCCCAGGTCCTCCCTCAGGGACCCTATGAGCTCTCTCATATCATCCATTATGGAGCGCCGCTAGGATCCCAGGAAAGATCTAAGCGTCCCCTGGGTCATCAGAGCGTTCTCCTCGCTCTCTGTGTCCCATCTAGCTGTGTCATGAGGAAAGCGGGCTCCCATGTATGGGGGAGGAGGCTGACGCTCTGGAGCCGCCACCATCTTAGCAGGGGATGAATGCTGGGGCTCTGCACCAAAGTAGTCTGTGACTTTATTCTCAGCCGTGCGGCGTTTGGGGGCCGTTCTCGGCATGTCCAGGCGCTCCTGGGGTATTCACCAACCTGATGCCGCCGAGCAGGAATCGAGCAGGGCCGCGGGGTTGCCGTTGGGTCTCTTCTGAGGAGCGCTCTCAGTGTGTGACTGGCGCCATCAGCAGCAGGACACGCCCCCCCCCCGGCTTTTTTATTTCAATAGTCCCTGGGGAGGTGACAGGTTCCCTTTAATGGAAAAAGTAAAGGGCAGGTTTAATTTTGGGCAAATTTCATGAACTACAGACGTCTTTTAAAGAATGGAGGGCAAGAAAAATGTAACAAATACTACAAGGCAAAAAGAAAAAAAAGTGACTTAATACTGCTGTGTAATGTGGGTGTAATGAAGCGCAGCATGCAGATAATGTCGATATCAAGTGTGTGCAAAAAAGGTACGTTCACATGTAACATTTGATCTCAATGGGGAAAACTGCTGAAAGAATTAATATGCTGCGGTTTTTTTTCATAAACGCACCACAGGTCAAAAACACCAAAGAGAAAAACAGGCCGTTTGAGCGAGGTTTTACTTTTTTTTTATTTGGTGACCGTAGAACCGGGAAAGGCCAGAGACATGCTGAGCAATACACATGCAAGATACTAGCACAAGTCTCGCATGCCTCACCCTACACAGCCGCCAGGTTTCTGGACAGGAGTGCGTCAGCTGCATGTGTCTCTGCCAAACACAATAAAACACTACATGTAAACAGAGCCAAACAATTCACTGCTAGTATAGAGCAGTGCAATGCATGCAGCAGAGCTCTGCGTATTTGTACAGTACATGCAACAGAGCTGTGTATTATATTTGTACAGTGCATGCAGCAGACCTGTGTGTGTGTTTGTACAGCGCATGTGACCCGTCCAGGCCGAGGTACTCAGAGCTTGGGCACTGTGTCAGGGGGGACGCTATCACGGGTAGCTGCACCCGAATCCGTGGCCCTGGGGTCGGCGACTTCTTAAAAATACAGTTTCTTTTAGGATAATTCGTGACGCCACCTGTAGTACCTTGTGAGGGATCACCAGCACTCCAGAGGGCGATGGTATTGTGGTAGAGGTGGTATAGCTTCCTACAGGTGAAGCTGGCCCCCAGGGCAGTGTTAACTGAAATGAAAGTTCAATGGTGGTAATGCAAAGACACAAAGGCAGTTTCACTCTCTCCGGGTACTTTACTGAAAACAAGCATCCGTTAAATACACCGTTCATAGTGCAGTAGAGATGGAATCCACAGATAACCTTTCGGGTGGCTGTAAATGGATGCAAGGGGGTTTGGAGGTACTTGTGGTATGCCTTAGTTAACGAACCCATGTCCTTTTAGCCCTGCCCGGGTAAGTCTCTTCCCAGTCCCGCTGAGGTAGTAATGGAGTTCCTCTCCTCTCCCTCTCTGCTGCTTGGACCCCAACCTCTTGTGGAACCGGGTGGACTGCTCCGTGAGTGGCAGAGTGCTGTGGCTGATAAACAAGCCGCAGCAACCGGTTGACGGCTACGGAGGTGGACTCCGGCCGTTTTCTCGGATCCGGCTTTCCGTGGTGGACTGGGGAAGCTCCCCAGAGTATGGTCGCTCCGCACTGGGGTTCCCCCTTTCTCTCTCGGGCCAAGACTCACGTGTCAGGCAACCTATCTCAAGGTCCCCTCAGGACCTCCTTTCATCTTCCCTCAGGTCTAGTCTGCAAGTCGCCTGTCCTGACCTCCTGACTCTCCTAACCCTCCCCCTGGGCGACCTTACCCCGGATTGAGTGTGGGAGTGCTGGAATTGGGTCCCTTCTACCAACCCTGCATCCACTTACAGTTGGGGAAAATTACACCACTTTTATGGGTGTAATACCCCAGTGTGACACCTGACCAACGGGGCACCACAGATGCAGCAAAGCTCTTGATATTTGTACAGTGCATGCAGCAGAGCTTTGTGTGTATTTGTACAGTGCCTGCAGCAGAGCTCTGTGTATTTGAACTGTGCATGTGTGGCGCCCTGCTAACCACAGGTACCCACAGACTTACCCGCAGCATGGATGGGTTTCCACAGTGGGTACACAGCTACACGCAACACCTTCCACCCCGACACAGTAGGGGAGCACAGCCTGCTGCCTTAGGCAGGATCCCCTATAAATACTGGTGCTGGGGGTGGAGTTAGACAGTGTGAGTGCACAGAAGCTACAAGAGCTGCAAAGAAGTGCTGGTGTTTGGCGCTGCGTTAAGCCCGAGCCAGTCACCCTGACCAGTCTCCGGTAGCCCTGCAAGGCCCAAGAGGAGCCAGCGTTAGGTTCACCCTGAGCAACCACTGGACACCGGAGTCTGCGTCCACTGGAATGCACCAGGTCCAGTGGAGAACACCGGAAGAGTGTGGAGACTTCAGTCTCCCGGACTCCTACGCAGTCACATACGAGGGAGCCAGGCACCGCAGGGAGAGAATCAGCGGTAGTCAGCAGAAAGTATCCCGATGACAGCACAGGAGGAGAACGAGAGACCAGAGGAGGCCAGCCAAGTTCTACACAGGCGGGGGCTTCACACACAAAAGGGGAAAGTAAAGAGGAGGCCTTATACCCACTCGCTGTGGAGACCCAGAAGTGCATCCTGAACACCCGGTGGTACTCTGGACGATTTACCTGCTTCAACACCAGTAAAAAGGTAAAGAGCAACCAGTAGTGTGTGTGTCAGTTCCTTCCCCGCGCCCCTGCCATCATCAGAGACTGTCCCATAATTCACCATCCGGCCAGGTCCCTGCTCATCCATCCATCATCAACAGCACCCCTATCATCGTTGCCTCCCTGCCCCAGGGGGTTAGCTCCACCTGCAGGGAGCTGTACCATCAGGGCCACTATACTACCACCCTACGGAGGACTGAAGCGGCGCTGGTGCTCAATCACCAAAAGCTGTGGGTGGTGTCACGAGAACTATATTACAAACTTTATTCCCCTGTACATATTCCCCTTTTTCAAAAGTCCGTTTCCCAGGGCCATGGGTCTGGGTAGGCCACCAGTGATATCCCCGACTACAGCGAGGGCCCAGATACCCGAGTATTCCACTGCCCCGTGCGATACACATGCAGAAGAGCTCTGTGTGCATTTATACAGTGCATGCAGCAGTGCTCTGTGTATTGGTACTGTGCATGCAGCAGAGCTCTATGTATTTGTACAGTGCATGCACCAGGGCTGTGTGTGTATTTGTACAATGCAAGCAGTAGAGCTGTGTGTGTATTTGTAGAGTGTATACAACAGAGCTATGTGTATTTTTACAGTGCATGCTGCAGAGCTGTGTGTGTATTTCAATTCCCACCAAGGACAACATCTGCAAGGAGTTTGTATTTTCTCCCCCTGTTTGTGTGGGTTTCCTCCAGGCACTCCAGCTTCCTCACACACTTGAAAGACATACTGATAGGATGTTAATGTCGCACACTAGGGACCGGGGTACTCGAGACCGGGTTGTACTGTCTCTGCGGGGTGGCATGGTGCCGGGCCTGGTCCCATTGTCCCAGATGCGGGAAGTAAAGGGAGTATTTACAGGGGATTTGTCATGATGCCACCCGGGGTATGTGGTCAGTAGGACCACCGCTGCCATATTCCTGCTGGGGATGGTGGTGAGTGGCAGCGTGGATGGTAAGCCCTCCTCGGGTAGGGCTGAGGGTCCCCAGGGCAGGTGTAGTGGTGATGGAGGGGTCTGGTGAGGGGTTGTGCTCTGTGCCAGACACTTACTTCGCTGCTGCAGCTTCTCCAGCCAGCATGTGTGGAAAGCAGTCTCCGGCTCTTCAGGTGGGACTCTGCTGCGACGCTGGTATGAAGCCGTCTCATCCAATGGTGAGCTTACCAGGTACTTTACTTACAGTTCTTTAGCAGCAGTTCACAACAGTTTACAAGTTACAGTTCTTTCAGCTCTTTCAAGTTACAGTTCTCACACTTTAGCACTGCTCCAGGTAACTGGGTTATGCAGCTCAGGCAGCTCCTCTGCTTTGCTTCCCTCATGTCCTTTCAGGCCCTTTTGTCTCTTTCTGTTCCTTACCCATGGGTTTGGTCTGGCCTTCACAGGCTCTTGTGTGATGATTCCTTCTCTGTCAGGGTCACTAGCCCTAGTCTGATGGCTGTGTTCCTAGACTGTGGTGGTGGATAGGCTGCAGGTCATAGAGTACCTGCCCCACACCGGTGTGTCTCGTGATTAGGGTCTTAAGAGTGCCCCCGGTCACGCTCTACAGAGCCAGCTCTCTGGCTGTAGCAGCCTAGTCTCCAGTGTCCCAGGTATGGCTGTGGGATCACCAGGCTCCCTCATCCTCACTGTCTCTCTGCTTCAGGGTTCCTCCAGTCAGCTAAGGTGTGTGCGGCTGCCGGGCCCTTGTCCTCCCACTCTTCCTCTGTCAAACTGTGGCTCTTCCCTCACTTCTGGCTATGGAGCAAGCTTTCTCTCCTAGGAATGTAGCCTCTAGGATTCTGCATCCTTCAGGGAACCCTTCCTCCTGGGAATCTGCCTCTCTCTAACTAGCTTCTTATTCTACTCTGTTCTTCTTCTCCCTGTAACTGGTGCTCCCATGTTTTTATCTACGGTGCCACCCACTGGATCAGTGCTGTTCTATGCTCCACCCACACTACTCTTAACCCCTGCTACCCCTTACCTAACCTAGAGTCCTAGGCGTAGGGTTGGTGTGTGTATCTGTGTGGCTGTTTTTCAGTCAACCTTCTTTGGCTGCAGTTCACCCTGTGGCCGCCCTGGCCGCAGGGGCACCACATTAAGATTGTGAGCCCCAATGGGGACAGTTTTGCAAATGTATGTAAAGTGCTATGAATTAATAGCACTATATAAATGAATAAATATTATTATTATTATTTGCACAATGCAAGCAGGAAAGCTGTGTATTATGTGTACAGGCATGTAGCAGAGCACAGAGGAAAAAAAAATAAATATATTGAGTCATGTGACATACACTCAAATAGTGTTAACTTGTCCACCATACTATTGTTCAGATACGGTGCATATATACATGCAGTGTTAGGCCGGCTTCACATGACAGTTTTCAGCTGTCAGGTTCTGTCCGGTGTTTGCTGGATCCACCGGACAGAACCTGACAGCACAGGATGCAAGGGCGGGCTGGCCAGGTGGCAGGGGGGCAAGTGCCCCCTGGGCTGGTGGTATAGCCCACATCTAGGGCCGCCCCCACCTCACAAATGGGCCGGAGGCACTTTACGGCTGGAGCTGTGCAACACCAGGAGACGCGGCCGACAAGCATGTGAGTGAGCAGCGACAAAACCCCCCCCACTTCTCAAAATCTCTGACAGCACCCAACCCCCCCCCCCCCCCCCGCTCCTCCTCATCAAGTCAAGGGCTGGCAGGGGAATCTCTGCCACCCGGCGTCAGAAGCTCCAGCCCGCCCCTGCCCAAATGTGGGCAAATATGCCCTCCGATCCTGTTTTTTTGCAGGATTTGGTTTCTGCTGCTCTCCATGGTGCTGAACGTTCAGCCAAATGCCTGAAATGCTGCTGTCCATGGTGCTGAATGTGCGCAGCATTTCAGAGACTGCGCTGTGATGTTCTTTGGATCCGGGGAACGATCCAATTTTTTTTTAACGGATCCGACGCTCATGGACTCCCATGTTATGGGAGCTGGATCGCCCCGCATCCTGGAAGATCCGATTTTGGCCGATTTTTGCACCGGAGCCAAAAAATAATGCTCACTCTGGTTTTGAGCTTGGTGAAAAAACAGACAAAATCGGATCATGGACAAAAACAACAACACCGGATGGCCTAAGAGGACCAATCCAGCACCATAAGACACATGGGGGCCACACCGGATTAGGTTCTGTCCAGATCAAACTGGACAGAACCTGAAAGCTGAAAACCATGGTGTGAAGCCGGCCTTAACTAGCCCGCCACACCTGGTGTAACTAATAGGCTCCTGTTCAGTCACTGTGTGTATCCCACCTATCCATAAGACAGACTCCCTATATGCAGCATCATTAGTGTGTATTATGCAAGCAGCTGCTCCCCTTCATTAAAAGGTTGTGAGTGACTGATCCATCTGCTTGATGCATCAGCGCTGCCCCATCTCCATCTTGGGAAATTCTCTGCACACAGCTTGTGCATTAGTATTAGGTTGCCAAAGTGAGTTTTTTCTGTGTGGATTTATACCATGCCTGGATTGACAACTTGCTCCACTGAGTGTGGTGTGTGTCCATTTGTAGTTTTCAAGAGAACATGCAGCATAGTTTCATACCCCGTTTTATGTCATTAAGCTGTGAAGAAAACTAAACATCTTGAAAGAAGTTTTTTTTTGTATTTTTAGTGTCAAGATGTAATACTCTGGTGGAAGTGGCCTATCCTGATGCTACTTGGCAATTTTTATAAAGTCTCTCACTCTGTGAGACCTTCTGTGATTGGCTGTTGTAGTCAGACTAGGTTTCCTTAAACTGGACAGTGATTCTGCTTAGTTGCCATATACATTAGTGTAGGGCAAGCAACCTGCCATCATAGGGTGTTAAATAAATATATTAAAAAAAACGCGTGGGGCTTCATAGTATTTTTAAGTCTAGCCTGATGAAAGCAGACAGCTGTGAGCTGCCACCCTCAGCTGCCTAATTTTACCATGGCTGGCAAAAAAATGTGTGGGCTCCGCCCTATTTTTAATTGCCAGCCAAGGTAAAACTAGGCAGAGGAGGGCTGGTATTCTCAGAGGGGTGAGGGCACATTGTTTTAGGGCCCCCCATGCTAGAGAATAACAGTCTGCAGCCTCCCCTGAAAATGGCGATTTTATAAGAAGTGCCATTTCCAGGCACTTTACCAGGCTCTTCTAGTGGCCCTGGTGGCGGGTGGCACGCTGGGTAATGAGGGCTTAATATCAGCTTTTTTTTCCCTGCTGGTATTAAGCCCAGAGATTCTTAATGTTAGGCCAAGTTAGACCCAGCCATTAAGAATCTCCAATAAAGGGTTAAAAAAAGACAGGGCGGAGCCCACACATTTTTTTTGCCCACCAAGGTAAAATTAGGCAGTTGAGGGTGGCAGCTCACAGCTGTCTGTTTTCATCGGGTCAGACTTAAAAATACTATGAAGCCCTGTGCGTGTATTAAAAAAATATTTATTTGTTTAACACCCTATGATGGCCAGTTGGTTGCCATACACTAATGTGTATGGCATTCAAGCAGAATCACTGTCCAGATTGAGGAAATCCAGTCTGACTACAACAGCCAATCACAGAGGCTGTCACAGAGTGTGAGCGTCTGTGATTGGCTGTTTGTCTGACAGTGCAGTAAATATGCAATTAGCTTAATAGGCTGCCCGGAAGTAGCAGAGGGAGACTGTTAAGCCTGATCTATCTATCTATCTATCTATCTATCTATCTATCTATCTATCTATCTATCTATCTATCTATCTATCTATCCTAACTTTTACCAGCATGGGCAAGCCCATGCTACAAACTCGCACAGTGTGCTGTCTTGGTTTGATTTTTTTTCTCTCACCCATAGACTTTCATTGGCCTCTCGCACATGAAATGAGCAGACAATCGCAGCATGCTGCAATTGGACTTGCATCTGACTCACAATACAAGTTCAGTGGAGGAGAAACGCAACAATCTGACCTGACTGATTGTTTAACATTGGTCTGAGTGCAATGCAAATTTTCCTCATATTGCACTCACTCGATTCTCATGCCAGTGCGCCTGCACCCTAAGAAATGTTTCCTGAAATGGAACAACCCCTTTAATAATTGCAATGTATCCGTAATGATCAAATCTTATGATGATAACCTGTATGGGATACAATAAAACCCTTCACCATTTTTTTTAAAGTATCACATCACATTTGAAGTGACTTCAAGAGGCCTGTATGACAGAAAATACCCCAAAGCGACACAATGCTAAAGAATGCACCCCTGAAACTCCTCAAAGCTACTTACAAGAAGTTTATTAACCCTTCAGTTACTAAAGCATAGAGGTAGGAAAAAAATGGAAATGTTACTTTTTCCCACAAAAATGTCACTTTAGCTCCAAATTTTGCATTTTCACAAGGGTAACCACAGAAAATACACCATACAATTTGATGACCAATGTCTCCTAAGTTCTCAGATATCCCATATGTGGTGTGCACACTCTTTGGGCGCATGTCAGGGTTCAGAAAGGAAGGAGCAACATTTGACTTTTGGAGCGCTAAAGTAGCTGAAATAGACAGCGAAAGCCATGTCACGTATGCAGAGCCCATGATGTGCCTAAACAGTGGTAGCCCACTGCAAGGCACCATCTTTTGGAAAGTACACCCCTCAAGGAATTTACCTAATGGTGTAGTGAGCATCTTGAACCCACAGGTGCTTCACAGAATTTATAATGTTGAGCCTTGAAAATGAAAAAATACATTTTTGCCCAAAAATGTTGCTTTAACCCAATTTTTTACTTCATTTTCAAAAGGGTAGCAGGGGAAATGGACAATTCAATTTGTTGTGCAATTTTACATGAGTACACCGTTACCACATAAGTGGTCGAAAACTGCAGTGTTGGCTCTCGGCACGTCTTGGAAAGGTAGGAGTGCTGTTTGAATTTTGGAATGCAAAATTGTCAAGAAGCGGACAACATGTCATATTTGCAGAGTCCCTGATGTGGCTGAGCATTGCAGACCAGCCACAAGTGACCCCATTATAGAAACTGTAACACCAACTTCCCTACACTGTCCCACTGCCTCCTACAGGAAAGGACCCTGACATTCTCACCGCCTCAGCCAGCCTATGTCCTTTTCGCTACTCTTAGGCTAACTTCACACCACGGCAAGATCGGCAAGGTGTAAACCAGACAGCCCCGTACCTGATTTTGGCCCCATAGTATCCTATGGGGCCAGAAGGAGCCGGATGGCAGCTGCCTGCCATCCGGTTTCCATCTCTCCGGAAGAATCCATGAGAATTGGGATTTTTCTCCCGGACACAAAAACGTCAAATTGGAATTTCCCGGATTCTCCCGGATTCCCCCGGATCCTCCCTAACATGGGAGCATATGGGGCCAGATTGCAACAATCTGGGAACCGGATACCGAAGGCTGCACGCCGCTGTTATTTCAGGACCGCAGCTAGCTACCCTGTGAGCTGCGGTCCTGAAGCATCAGCAGCGGCAGCTGCGTCTGGCTGCACACCAGACTGGAGGGCATATTAGCCCTCCAGTTTTGTGTGCTGATCCGGTCTGGGGCTGTCAGGTTCATCCCTGACAGCCCCGGATCGGATGCTGCCGTGGTGTGAAGCTAGCCTTATCTGCCAAAAAGGTTGAGAACAAAGAAATGGCCTGTGGTCACCACCAGCAGATCCACTCCTCCATAGGGGTTGCTTTCTACCTGTTGTCTGTTCCATTTGCACAACAGCAGGAGAAATTGAATCACTATCAGTGTTGCTTAATAACTGGACAGGTGGATTTCACAGAAGTGTGATTAACTTGGAGTTACATTGTGTTGTTTAAGTGTTCCCTTTATTTTTCTTAGCACTATGTGTGAATATATGATGTGCCCCAGAGCCGTGGGGTATTCGGAACCGGGCTATACTGTTTCTGGGGAGTCACAGGGGTCGACACCTGGCTCCGTGACCCTGGGTTCAGCTTCAAAGAGTTCTTGGGGGAATTATAAAAAGGATTATTGGTGACGCCACCCGTGGTTTGTGGCTATGAGTGGCCACCGCTGCTGAAGAACCTCTGGGGATGATGGATGGGCTGCCAAGATGTAGTGGCTCCCCACGGGTGGAGCGGATCCCCAGGGCAGTGGATGTTGAAAGGGTGTAGGGTGCATGATGGAGGGTGAGAAGTAACTGACAGACTAATGGTTTGTTGGTTTCTCAAGTACTTTGCTGGTGATACTGACACAAGGACGGATGTTATTGCTGACATCCAGGAACCTGGGAGCAACTCGGGGTTCTCCTCAACCGGCAAGTTCTAAGGCCTCCCTGCTGCACTTTTTTAGCAGGTCCCTGTGGCTGCTGATGCTAAGCTGTGGCCCTCTCTCTCTCTCTCTCCTGCTGTGTGCTGTATGAAAGGCAGCTCGAGTCCTTCTCCAGCCCCACTTCTCTGGCGACTGCTCCTGGGCTCTTCATGCTGCTTTGCCTCCGAGTAGTTTGGTGTGGATGGGGGAATTGGAATCCCCCACCCTCCGGTATTGGCTGCCGGGACGTAAGGCCCTGCTCAGCCTCGGACTCCGGTATCCATTCCTTGGCGCTTACTCCTCTGGGGTGAGCTCGATACCGGTCCTCTCCGTCCTCAGGCTCCTTTACTTCCTCAGACCCTTGCCTACAGGTCACTCAAGGTAGGTCTAGCTATCCTGGGACGAGCTTAGCACTGTTCCAATCCACAGGATGTTTTCCTCAGTCCTCCTAGAAACTGAATTGACTAACTCCGCCCCAGACAAGAATTTATAGGGGAGCTACCCTGAACCCAGGCTTTAAGCTCCCCCTTCAGGTCTGGAGGCAGAAAGGTGTTGTGTGCTTTGGGTTTGCCTGGTGTGAATACCCTCTAAGAACATTGTGGTATCCGAACTCTGGGGTGCCACATACATACAGTTGTGGCCAAAAGTATTGACACCCCTGCAATTCTGTCAGATAATACTCAGTTTCTTCCTGAAAATGATTGCAATCACAAATTCTTTGGTATTATTATCTTCATTTAATTTGTCTTCAATGAAAAAACACAAAAAGAATTGTCCTAAAGCCAAATTGGATCTAATTCCACACCAAACATAAAAAAGGTTGTGGACAAAAGTATTGGCACTGTTAGAACAATCATGTGATGCTTCTCTAATTTGTGTAATTAACAGTACCTGTAACTTACCTGTGGCACCTAACAGGTGTTGGCAATAACTAAATCACACTTGCAGCCGTTTGACATGGATAAAAGTTGACTCAACCTCTGTCCTGTGTCCTTGTGTGTACCACATTGAGCATGGAGAAAAGAAAGAAGACCAAAGAACTGTCTGAGGACTTGAGAAACCAAATTGTGAGGAAGCATGAGTAATCTCAAGGCTACAAGTTCATCTCCAAAGACCTGAATGTTCCTGTGTCTACTGTGCGCAGTGTCATCAAGAAGTTTAAATCCCATGGCACTGTGGTTAACCTCCCTAGATGTGGATGGAAAAGAAAAATTGCCGAGAGATTTCAACGCAAGATTGTGTGGATGGTGGATAAAGAACCTCGACTAACATCTAAATAAGTTCAAGCTGCCCTGCAGTCCGAGGGTACAACAGTGTCAACCCGTACTGTCCGTCGGCGTCTGAATGAAAAGGGACTGTATGGTAGGATACTCAGGAAGACCCCACTTCTTACCCCGAGACATAAAAAAGCCAGGCTGGAGTTTGCCAAAACCTACCTGAAAAAGCCTAAAACGTTTTGGAAGAATGTTCTCTGGTCAGATGAGACAAAAGTAGAGCTTTTTGGGCAAAGGCATCAACATAGAGTTTACAGGAGAAAAAAAGAGGCATTCAAAGAAAAGAACACAGTCCCTACAGTCAAACATGGCGGAGGTTCCCTGATGTTTTGGGGTTGCTTTGCTGCCTCTGGCACTGGACTGCTTGACCGTGTACATGGCATTATGAAGTCTGAAGACTACCAACAAATTTTGCCGCATAATGTAGGGCCCAGTGTGAGAAAGCTGGGTCTCCCTCAGAGGTCATGGGTCACACACACTTCAAAAAGCACTAGAAAATGGTTTGAGAGAAAGCACTGGAGACTTCTAAGGTGGCCAGCAATGAGTCCAGACCTGAATCCCATAGAACACCTGTGGAGAGATCTAAAAATGGCAGTTTGGAGAAGGCACCCTTCAAATATCAGGGACCTGGAGCAGTTTGCCAAAGAAGAATGGTCTAAAATTCCAGCAGAGAACTGTAAGAAACTCATTGATGGTTACCGGAAACGGTTGATCACAGTTATTTTGGCTAAAGGTTGTGCAACCAAGTATTAGGCTGACGGTGCCAATACTTTTGTCTGGCCCATTTTTGGAGTTTTGTGTGAAATGATCAATGTTTTGTTTTGCTTCATTCTCTTTTGTGTTTTTTCATTGAAGACAAATTAAATGAAGATAATAATACCAAAGAATTTGTGACTGCAATCTTTTTCAGGAAGAAACTATTATCTGACAGAATTGCAGGGGTGTCAATACTTTTGGCCACAACTGTATATATTTTATTTTATTATATATTATTCAGTGATATGTATATAAATACATACACTACCGAAAATTGGAGAACAACAATTTCCTTAATGTTAAAGGGAACCTGTCACCTGGATCTAAGCCCCTACACTATCACTACCTGTCCCTGCACCTTCCTAGCTGCTCCCTATCTATCCCTCTCTGAGCTAAATCCGCCCTATAAAACAGCAGAAAAATAACTTATAACTTACAGAAGTCCCTGAGGCTGGGGACTGAGAAGGCGGCGCCAGGCTCCATTCAGCCCCTCCTCCATGCAGCAGCACACGCCCCGCTGGGCTGCGTTATTCTTTCTTCATCGCCGCCTCCTCCATTTGGAATCTCCCACCCACTTTACACTGTAAGGTAGCGGTTAGGATCGGCACGACAGAAGGCAGTGACTCAGGTATTTACTCACACAGCACACAGTTCAGGTATTCACAGACCTCCAGATTCCGATGTAACAGGTCAGACTAACCCCCCGACCAGAATATACCCGAGGTATAAACTGGGCTAGCCCAGAATACACCCCGGGGTATAAACAGGCCTAGGCCAGATTAGAACTCTCCGTATACCACAGCAGCTGTAGATCAGGGCCCCAAGCCGTGCACAGGGCCCCAAGCAATGCATGAGGGCCCGAGGCAGCACAAGGTGGCCCCAGGCAGCAGAAAGTGGCCCTACGCAACATACAGGGGCCCCAGGCAGTGCATGGGGGCCCGAGGCAGCACACAGGGGCCCCAGGCTACACACAGGATCCCAGGCTACACACAGGGGCCACAGCCAGCATACAAGGGCCCCAGGCAGTACACGGGGCCCCAGGCAGCACAAAGTGGCCCCAGGCAGTACTAGGGGCCCCAGGCTACACACAAGATCCTAGGCTACACACAGGGGCCCCAGCCAGCATACAAGGGCCCCAGGCAGCACAAAGTGTCCCCAGGCAACATACAGGGGCCCCAGGCTACACACAGGATCCCAGGCTACACACAAGGGCTCCATGCAGCATACAAGGGCCCCAGGCAGCACACAGGGGCCCCAGGCAGCACAAAGTGACCACAGGCAATATACAGGGGCCCCAGGCAGTGGGCCACCCGGGGCCACTTTGTGCTGCCTGGGGCCCCTGTGTGCTGCCTCTGGCCCCCATGCGCTGCCTGGGACCCCTTTGTACTGCCTGGGGCCCTTGTATGCTGCATGGGGCCCCTGTATGTAGCCTGGGATCCTGTGTGTAGCCTGGGATCCTGTGTGTAGCCTGGGGCCCCTAGTACTGCCTGGGGCCCCTGTATGTTGCCTGGGGCCTCTTTGTGCTGCCTGGGGCCACTTTGTGCTGCCTGGGGCCCTGTGCACTGCCTGGGGCCCCTAGCACTGCCTGGGGCCCCTAGCACTGCCTGGGGCCCCTAGCACTGCCTGGGGCCCTAGCACTGCCTGGGGCCCCTGTATGTTGCGTAGGGCCACTTTTTGCTGCCTGGGGCCACTTTGTGCTGCCTCGGGCCCCCATGTGTTGCTTGGAGCCCTGATCTACAGCTGCTGTGGTATACAGAGGGGTATAATCTGGCCTAGGCCACTTTAACCCCGAGTATATTCTGGTCGGGGGTTTAGTCTGGCCTGTTACACCGGGGCACAGCCGAGTAGAACCTCATACAATCCCAGCAGCTCCTGCTGCTGTCCTGACACACTCCACCCCCTCCCCACAGCCCAGGGCAGCACATATCATCTCCTATTCACCCGCACACCTGGGGGTCAGTGATTTCAATCAGCACTTAGCTCCAGTAGCAGCTCACCCTGTGTGTGCTGCTACCGAGCAGAAGATACAATCTCCCATATGCTGTGTCTCAGTCAGGGGACACATCGAGGTCGCATCACCACAACATGATAGGTGTAAAGCACAGATTCCAAATGGAGGAGGCGGCGATGAAGAAAGAATAACGCCGCCCAGCGGGGCGTGTGCTGCTGCATGGAGGAGGGGCTGAATGGAGCCTGGCGCCGCCTTCTCAGTCCCCAGCCTCAGGGACTTCTGTAAGTTATAAGTTATTTTTCTGCAGTTTTATAGGGCGGATTTAGCTCAGAGAGGGATAGATAGGGAGCAGCTAGGAAGGAGCAGGGACAGGTAGTGATAGTGTAGGGGCTTAGATCCAGGTGACAGGTTCCCTTTAAGGTCATTGTGTTGTCTTAGGCAAAAATATCCTAACATGAGTAAATTAGCAGTATTTTAAGCTTATTTCATAAACTGAATATATTCTAAAGCGCAGAATAAAATGTAAATGAGATAAATGAAAAAGAACACTGAAAAAAATTAGAGAACACTTTCAGATCGCTACAAGTTATTGGTGTTAATCTGGCATCTCGTGCTAATTTCCTTAATTATCTGACAAACCCTATTTAACTGGCAGCCTAAGTGGTACTTGACACACAACGATATCGCTAGCGATATCGCTGCAACGTCACAGATTTTGTGACGTAACAGCGACCTCGCCAGCGACCTCGCTACGTGTGACACGTAGCAGCGATCAAGCCCCCGCTGTGAGATCGCTGATCGTTACAAATCATTCTGGACCATTTTTTGGTCGTTGCGCTCCTGCTGGGCAGCATGCATTACTGTGTTTGACATGGACAACGACCAACGATCTCAATACTATGCCCGAGAATGACAGGGTCCCAACGACTGCCGTATCGTTGCTGGGTCGCTGGTGAGATCTGACTGTTTGACATCTCACCAGTGACCACGTAGCGACACACCAGCGATCCCGGCCAGGTCAAATCGTGGTCGTGATCACTGGAAAGTTGCAGCATGTAAAAGGACCATAACTTTACAGTCTGCACTCTCTTTACAAAAACCTTTTGCCACTACAAACCCTTCCGCAGCAGGAGATAAAGACCAAAGGGGTCACCCTATCAGCCATAGTAACAGCAGTTGGTCATTCCAAGTCTGTGATTTTAGAATATTGCATCTTTACAACATAACAAACTCTTTCAAGTCCTCCAAGAAAGCTGGTCAACCTCAAAATACAAATGCAAGAGAGGACAGGAAAATGCAAATACTCTCCATGGGTTTAGCACTGAATAGGGTAAGGATCTGTGTCATCATCCAGTATCACGACATTTAAGAGCTTTATTTTTTTGAGCAGTGTATATAGTGCTCTATAACTATTCAAAACATGGAAATAACTCCTATCATCAGTATAAGCTTTGTCCCTATGTAATGATACAAAAGTGCCCATGTCAAGCAGCCTCATAACTGCAAACCATGTAAAAAGAGATCTATTTGTAGACTTGTAATATATCCCATAATATACACAGGCACAGAGAAGGGGACTTATTCAGTATTAGTTTAGTGCAAATATAGTCATGCTAAAGTGCCCATATCAATCAGCTAAATAACTGCAGAGCATATAAGGAAAAGTCTATTTGTAAGCAAACAATACATCCCATAGTAGGGAGAATATACATAGGCACAGAAAGGGTACTTACTCCAATGACCTGGATCGTAGCCTGGCAGCACGTCACTTGACGCGCATTTCAGCGAGAACGTTTCATTTCAAAATGCGACATGAATTTGTTTGGGCTACACAGTCCACAAGAATACATAGACATATAAAGAGCTTCACAGACTATACTATGTATGTTCTTACAGATAGATCTTGTAAGGGAAAAACTGACATCTGAATGAGCCAGTATTGTGGAGTATATCTGAAAATGTGTTTTAGCAAGTGCTTTCAAACTGTAAATGGCCAAAATATAAGCTTTTGTGCTGCATTTTACCAATGTTAAAAGCTAGGATGACTGAAATCAGTAATGAGTCCCAAGATGATGCATAAAAAAATAAGTCATCCTACACACACACACACGCACAAAACAAAAACATTTTTACATAACTGTATTGCTGTATTGTGATTATAGATAGATAGATAGATAGATAGATAGATAGATAGATAGAATACAGAAAAAAAAAACTGCACAGCACTCACAGACAAAATGTGAACTGGTGCCAGCAGGGACGCTGGGTCAAATAACTAGAAAAAAGTACTTTGCAGCACTTAGCTACTACCAATGATGTACATGTGCTAACAAGCTATATATATTTGAGAAAAAAGTTTTAAAACTTACGTTTTTTTCAAAAAACTCAAAATCTTATTTTTTTATTTCTGAAGTTCTTGGTACATACATTGGCCAATGTCTGTTTGCTCGTCGACTGCGACAAAGTGACTTCAGGTCCGATGAGTCCTAACGCTGACATCCCTGTCCTCCTTGTCCACCCCCCACTTCTCAGTGGGCAGACTCCATCTAGACCCTAAATCACCTGTAGGTGAAGAGGGTGCAAATTGCAGCTATTTTTCTCAAATATATATACGGTAGCTTGTTAGCATTTGTACATCATTGGTAGTAGCTGAGTGCTGCAGAGTACTTTTTTCTAGATAGATAGATAGATAGATAGATAGACACGTATATGTATTATAGTAATTTAAGTGTAATGTGAAAATAACAGGTTTGCACACACTCCCTCCCTCCTTCTGCAGCAGAACTGTAATAATTCATCAATTGGTTGAAGTCATTTCTTGCCATTTGTGATAATAATTGGTAAAACTTGGTTTGCATGATTACGTCTATATATTTTGTACTGTATACTCATTGAGAGGTGTAATTTATTAAGCAGGGCAAAACAATTCCAATCATATGAAGGAATATGAACAAAGAGGAACAGCAGTAATTTAACGATCACATATGAACTATCTCCATCAAAATGGACTTCTTAGAATTTGATAAACCTATATAGGCTTTAATAAGCAAACCAACAAACAAATGTCTTTTCTTACATACATTTATAGATTGCATTGCAATAAGCGTTCTGTAAAATATCCATATACTGTATTATGCTTTTTATATGGACACAGGGATGAACACACATTTTATGATCTATGATAAGGCCACTTTACACACACAGATATCTGTGACCAACTTCTGAACAGATCTCTGGTTGCAGTGAAATCATGGACACATTGCTCCATTTTGTGGCTGTGTACAAATGGAACAATATGTCCATGATTTCACTGCAACCAGAGATCTGTTCAGAAGTTGGTCATAGAAGTTGGTGTGTGTAAAGTGGCCTTTAGAAGGATGTGTTTAACAGATTCCATATTCACATGTTTGTATAGTATACATTCCGGATCCACCCGAAACAAGACTGTAAAACATATAGAAATGATAAACAAATAAAGAAAGAAGCACTATGGTAAGGATGGGTGCACACCTCACATTAGCACATAAGCCATTCTCAAGCATCCACATAGTGCATTGTGTGGCGCCCCACATGGTCAGGTGTCACAGTGGGGTATTGCACCCGTAAAAGTGGTGTAATTTTCCCCAGCTGCAAGTGGATATTAGGCTGGTGGGTGGGACCCATTCCTGCACCCCCACATTACAATAGGAGTGGGAGGTTGCTCCTGGGAGGGAGATATATTCACCTCTAGGGGGAGTAGAAGTTAGTTAGAAAGTCGAGGAGGAGTGTGGAGCAACTCGGAAGGTTAACCCGGACAGCTCTATGCTGATCCGGAGGGAAGATGAGAGAGGATCCTGAGGGGGTCCTGAGAGAAGGTGCCTGACGAGAGAGTCTGGGCCCTAGAGAGAAAGGGGAAACCCCAGCATGGAGCGAACATACTCTAGGGAATTCCCCAGTCCACCACAGGAACGCCAGACCCGAGGAAACGGCCAGAGTCCACCTCTGAAGTCGTCAACCGGCTGCTGCGGTCTGTTCGCCGGCTGCGGCACCCTGCCAGATGGAGCGGTCTGCCTACTTCCTCACCACGAGGGAGGGGAGCCCCAAGTCTACCTTTAAGGAGCCATTGGGTATAGACTCATCCTAGGCGGGGAAGAAAGGACACAGGTTCGTCAACTAAGGCATACCACGGGTACCACCATACCACCTGGTATCCACTTGCAGCCACCCGTAGAGCTACCTGTTTCTTTAACAACTGTTGCTGAACTGTGGACTTGTATGCTGATGACTGTTTACAGTAAAGTGAGAGTGACTTTGCCTCCGTGTCTTTGTGCTGCAGAATTCAACCTGTTTGCTTACAGGAACGCTGCCCCTGAGGACCAGCTCCACCTGTAGGGAGCTTTGCCATCCTTGCTGCAATACCATCGCCCTCCGGAGGACTGTGGCGGCACTGGTGGCCTCACGTGTCAACAAATAACTTTTATTCCCTGTACATAACCCCTTATTGAAGTGTCACCCAGGCCGCGGGCTCAGGCGCTGCCACCCGTGACATCCCGTGAAACGCCCACCGAGTCTGATACCCGAGTACCCCATGGCCTGGGGCTCGACATTAGTGTCTCTGTGGTAGAGCAGAGAGACACAATCTCCCTGCTCTAACACTCCTATAGCACATCAGAGCGATGCTGGCTGCGCATGCACAGGAGGTCTGAATCTTAGTGTGGTGATGTCATCTCTGCTATCCTGTGCGCACAATGACAGCTCAGTGAGCCTCCTGTACTGGACTTAAGGCCCAGTTACACACACAGATAATTGTGCAGAGATTGTTCGCAGATCTCTGGTTGCAGTGAAATCATGGACACATTGTTCCATTTGTACATGGCCACAAAATGTAACAATGTGTCCATGATTTCACTGCAACCAGAGATCTGCGAACAATCTCTGCACAATTATATGTGTGTGTAACTGGGCCTTTAGCAGGATCGTCGATTAGATGAGTAGAATGTTTTTTTTAATGCAGAACTGGGATCCTATATTCCATGAAGGGAACATATATACCAGGAAGGGCCCAACATGGGGGTAACATATATACCAAGAAGGGGGTCATATATAGCAGGAAGGGGCCCAGCATGGGGGACAAAGACTCGCAGTCAAAATGAGAGAACAATGTATGATTACTTGATATTTTCAGGCAGAATGTAATGTACTTTGATGAACATTTGAAGGTTTTTGTGTAAGGGGTACACCATGCCACTAGAACATTGTTTTCCAAAATAATCAAAGTTTATCAACTTAAAACCTTTACTTTACACAAAACATGATTATAATTAGAGCAATGACTAAATTTTGTGAAGGCTACAACAGTCATGAATAATAATATAAAAAATGAACATAAGTTAAAAAAAAACTCACCACAGCAGTTATAAGTTCTGTGACCAATGCACTTCAGCAGGATGCAGTAGATCTTAGTTGTATAGCAAAAAGCAAAAACAGCATTCCAATCACTCTCAACTTCCTTCTTTAGGAGGGAATGATTACTGGTCTTTAGGCACACAGAATAACGTTCCAATATGACACCATTCACGCATGTGTCATGCAATGTGTGCCCAACCTACTATTAGCTAGGAAGGCTGTTAGGCACTATATCAATGCACTCCAACAGGAATAGACGCCCTATATGGCCCAGCTGCACCCTGGATAAAAAAGGCAAAAAACACAATACAAAACATAAAAAATGTGAGGTATTGGTAGGTATTTTGGACCAAAACACGTAAGCTCGTAATCCACTTCAAGGATCCTCGTGCTTTTGAGTCCCTAAACACTAAATTCATGAATAATAATATAAATAAGGAATATAAGTTAAAAAAAACTTACCACAGCAGTTATATGGTCTGTGACCAATGCACTTTCGCAGTATGCAGTAGGCCTTAGTTATATAGGAAAATACAAAAACAGGTGCCTGACAGTCCATCTAATCTAATAGTAGGGGCATAAGTAATATGCTGGGTACACATTGCATGACACGTGTATGAATGGCATCCTATTGGAACCTTATTCTGTGTGCCTAAAGACCAGTAATCACTCCCTCCATGAGAAGGAGGTTGAGAGTGATTGGAATGCTGGTATTTTGCACCTGTTTTTGCCTTTTCCTATATTACAAAGGCCTACTGCATCCTGCTGAAGTCCATTGATTACAGACCATATAACTGCTATGGCAAGGTTACAACAGTCAGCAATCAGTAGGAAGTGTACAATCCTTTGCATTGAATGACTTCAGCACATCTGCGGCCACAGGACATTACAAGTCTCTCACACTGTTCTGATGTGATTTTGCTCCACTCTTCTTTTAGTCTCCTCCACAGTTCTGTAACTGTTGTGGGTTCTTGGCTATACAGTATCTTTATCACCAAGTATCTTCCAAAGATTTTCTATTGGGTTTAGATCAGGACTCTGGGCGGCCATTTAATTGTTTCAACATTTTATGTTTCAAGGAACTGCTTTATCAGTTTTGCTGTGTGACAGGGGGCATTGTCCTGCACCAAAATTGCTGGCTGATTGAGTAATGAACGCAAGAAAGGAACCATGTGTTGTTGAAAAAGGTTCTGATACACACTTCAATTCACTCTGCCATGTAGTTGTAGAGAGGTCCAACCTCTGCAGCAGAAAACATTCCCAAAAACCATGACACTTTATGCACCACCTTTCACTGACTTCTTTACACACTTTGGGTTGAGTCTTTTCCCATTTGGACAAACATAATGTTTCCCATCAGACCCATATAAATTAAACTTGATTTCTTTGTCCACACAACATGCTCCTCACTAAAGGTGAATCTAGCCTTTTAATTCTTTCTGCTAATGAGACGTTTGGTCACTCCTGAGTGGGCTTTCAGTGCAAATGCTCTTAAATATCATGACACTGTATGATGAGACAGATCTTTACCCTGTTTAATGCTGAACTAGGGAGCTATTCCAGCTGCAGTGTTGAAATGATTACCCATGGAGATTCTCCGCATTATCCTGTCCTCCCTTGCACTTGTCTCTCGAGGGCGGCCAGTTTTCTTGGGGGACTTGAAAGAGTTTATGATGTTGTAAAGATGCAATATTCTAGAAATGACAGACTTGGAATGACCAACTTCTGTTGCTGTTATTGATGTGCGAGTAGTGTAATCGCACTCACTATACTCGTAATGAGTAGATTTAATGCTCACGTACTTGTCCGAATAGCGAATACAATGTAAGTCAATGATTGATAGGCTCTGCCCACACACATTCAGCTATAAAATGAGTCTTTCCAGGACAGAGCGGAAGGGTGGGCTTTTTCAAATTGTCACAGCATAAGACACAGTGAGCCTAACATTCAACCTGCTCTCACTGAGGTGTCAGCTCACATTGTGTACTGAAGGGAGATTTCAATTTATGTCAGATCGATAACGATCGACACATCACTCACAAACACCAGCGAAACTCGCCGAGTAATGAGTATTGTGAATACCGTACTATTCGTGCAAATAGGGTGTAGTAACAATACACTCGTTCATCACTAGTTGTTATAGCTAATAGGGTGACCACAACTCTGAGCAGAAATAAACAATTCCAAAACAAGCACACAGCATGTGTGCCACAAAGAAACAAAACCATTCACTTAGCTTGGAAGTTTTGCAGCAGGGCAGGAAGAGACCCGGCAGAGGTGAAACACCTCCAGGAACAAATGACAACTGGCAAGGACTGAGAAAATCCTACAAACCTAATTACCCTAGTCTCAATTCCAATTATCCAATTCACCTGACCAAGACTGCAAAACAGGATCCACTGCATTACCAGCCACAACCACAGGAGGGAGCCCACAAGCAGAATTCACAACACCTGGCTGTGTGCTTGGGATCATTGTCATGCTGAAAGACCCAGCCACGTTTCATCTTAAATGCCCTTGCTGATGGAAGGAGGTTTGCACTCAAAACCTCAAGACACATGGCCCCAGTCATTCTTTCATGTACACGGATCAGTCGTCCTTGTCCCTTGGCAGAGAAACAACCCCAAAGCATGATGTTGCAACCCCCATGCTTCGCAGTAGGTATGGTGTTCTTTGGATGCAACTCAACATTCTTTCTCCTCCAAACACAATGAGTTGTGTTTCTACCAAACAGTTCTACTTTGGTTTCATCTGACCATATGACATTCTTCCAATACTCTTCTGGATCATCCAAATGCTCTCTAGCAAATTTCAGATGAACCCAGACATGTAATGGCTTAAGCAGGGGAACACGTCTGGCACTGCAGGATCTGAGTCCCTGGCGGCGTATAGTGTTACTGATGGTAGCCTGTGTTACGTTGGTCCCAGCTCTCTGCTGGTCCTTCACTTGGTCTCCCCATGTGGTTCTGGGATTTTTGCTCCCCGATCTTGAGATCATTTAGACCCCATGGGGTGAGATCTTCCATGGAGCCCCAGATCGAGGGAGATTATCAGTGGTCTTGTATGTCTTCCATATTCTAATTATTACTCCCACAGTTGATTTCCTCACATTACGCTGATTCCTATTGCAGATTCAGTCTTCCTAGCGTGGGGAAGGGCTACAATTTTGTTTCTGGTGTCCTTTGACAGCTTTTTGGTCTTCTACCATAGTGGAGTTTTGAGTGTCACTATTTGAGGTTGCGAACAGGTGTCTTTGATACTGGTAACAAGTTCAAGCAGGTGCCAGTTCAACAGGTGGAGGACAGAGGAGCCTCTTAAAGAACACGTTACAGGTCTGTGAGAGCCAGAAATCTTGCTTGTTTGTAGGTGACCAAATACTTATTTTCCACCAAAATTTGAAAAAAAATTATTTCCAAATCAGACAATGTGATTTTCAGGATTTGTTTTCTCATTTTGTCTTTCATAGTTGAGGTCTACCTGTCATATCAATTACAGGCCTCTCTCATCTTTTTAAGTGGGAGAACTTGCACAATTGGTGGCTGACTAAATACTTTTTTTCCCCACTGTATGTCTGTTTTATGGAGATGGATGTGCTAATTCCAAAAATATGCTTCGTTTTGCTCTATCACATAAAGGTTCTGAGATAGAAGTATTTTTGTTATTACGTTATTTTTGCATTTTCAATTTATGTGTTTTTTCCTATGTTACTCCCATCTCTTTGCTTGTCTTAATTGTGAATTTTATTACAGGGACAACATCAGTAAAGGCTTTAGTGAGTTTTATGGGAAGGAATATTGACAGTGCAGTCAACCAATGACTGCTTCTCGGTAAGTCACATGATATGGGGAGGAACTAACTGTTATGAGGTGATAAGATGTCAGTCAGAAAAGGGTGGTGATGGCAGCAAGGACTGGTATATGAGACTGACAGGAGACAGGCCTCTACTGTTTTGTAAGGTGAAGCATTTTTTTTTTTATATGTAGATTACTGTTTTTTTTTTATGTCACGGTATATTTCCTATACCTTATAATAATGATGCTGCTCCACGGAAACTATACGTGCTACAGAAAAACTATATACATTTCTGAAATCAGGACAAAAAGACGATTCAGAAAAGTACAAAGTCACCTGCGATGATTACAAAAAATATTTTTTTTGTAGACCTGTGTAATCTTTTTTTGTGTGGATATTTATGTGACAACATGGTTTTTCATATGTTTGTGTGAAAAAAATATAATAAAATAAATTAATTGTGGAATAAAAAGTAATAAAATCTCATGTTAAAGTGACTCATTATTGAAATTATTTAGATAAGGATGTATTTGTTCAAGAAAGTGTGCATTAGACTATGAACAGCCTCATCAGTATCAATACAATACTAAAGTGATATTGATGAAGTGTTGTTAAAAAATTTTTATTTTAAAATTAATTATCAAAATTATTGATAAAATGTGTATGAAAATAAAAACATTGCTAGTGAGATAAAAGAATGGTAGAATAAGAATGGCATACAGGGAATTAGATATTTGAAAAAACTTGGTGAATTTGTGATAAATTCATTTTCTGAACTGATCGCATAATAAGCATAAAATGGACATATATCGGGAATTAAAATTAATCAACACTTGGGGCTTCTAATTATTGGAAAAAAAGAATGAACAGTAATCAATACAAATGTATGGAATTATTTATGGGGATTGATCTTTGTGAATCGGGAGATTGTTAGACCCCGGTTACTCAGCCTGCCACATGAGAAGCCAAAGCAGAGGAGAGAAAGAGAGCCAAGGAAGAGAGAGAGCAGAGGAGAGAGAGCAGAGGAAAGAGGCAGAGGAGAGAGAGAGTTATCCAGCCCAGGCCCTGGCGGTACTCAGATCACTCAGGGCGGTCTCTGGGTAAGTCACGGGTAGGGGTGCCTGAGGCCGTGGGCCCGGGGGAATGCAGATAAAAGATGAGATGAGAGAAAAAAAAAAGTGTCTGTCACGACGCCACCTGTAGGGGTCCGGTGATGAAAACGGCGCTGCTTGGGGCCTTCGGGGTGATGGGCGGCAGCAAGTTGGAACCGCTCCCTACAGGACGAGCGGGGGTCCCCGGGCTGTAAGTTGTAGTGGGGGTAATAGGGTAGCGCGGTCGGTGTGGAGCAGGTCGAAGGAGGGACACGCACACATAAGTCTTTTGGTACCTTTACTGGTGTTCTCTACTGGTACACTCGACTGAGGTGAGGAAAACACTTCAGGATTTCCACAGCGAGTAGGGTTGTAGGCCTCCTTGTTTCAGTTGTTCTGTCAGAGTCTGGCAGGCTTGGAACCCGACCAGACCGTTACTTCTCTATCTGTGTGACTCTCCACACCCGGGTTTGCTGCACTGAGGGTACTCTATGGGACTTCTGTCAAGGCCTTGACTCGGGCTCTCATTTGGTGGTGCTTCGGGTGTCCTGGAAGCTAAACCTCCTTGTAGTGCTGGTTTCTCTGCCGGGCCTATTCTCTATGTCCCTGTAGCTCGGACCCAGTGACCGGAACTCTGATGGGGTGAGTCGGTATGACTCCTCTGCCCCCTTCTTGTAGTACGTTTCTCTTCTCTGCCTGCGACCCCTACTCTGCGAGTCTACCACTGTCTCAGGTGGATGCTGGTATGGGCCTAGCACGGCTCCAGTACCAGCTCAGCTCACTCAGCTCTTCACAGTTATGTAGTGACTGCACACTCTGGTGTTTTCCCTCCAGAACCCATATTTATAGGGGAACTGGCTTAAGGCAACCAGTGGAGCTCCCCCTACAGGCCTGGGGTGAAAGGTGTTTGTGTTAGTGGGGTTACTCGCTGTGTAACATCCTTCCATGTCCCAAGGGAGTCTGTGGTGACCTGGCACAGGGTGCCACATTCCCCCCTAGTTGACCTCAGTTCTCCCGACTGAGCAAAAGTTTTTGTTCCAACTTTAAACCTTTATACATTTAATAACGGGTATTTACGAGTCTTAAATTCAAAACATACAACAATCACTGAAAATATGAAAAATATGAAAAAGCAGTCCTTACCGCACTAGTCCATCTGCCGCAGGCTGGGAAAAAAAGGAAGAAAAAGCAGTTTTAGTCACACTAGTCCTGTGACGGTAGTCCGGGTTCAAACAAACAGGAAAAAGGTAAGTCCAGCAGTAAAGTCTCTGATGGCTCTGAACACATTTACGGGGTTAACACACTTTTTACTATTCACACTTGCGGGCTAAAGTCACTTTTTTTACATTGGGTTACTAGCTACTATGTTATTGTATATCTTAAACCCACTCTACATATCTAGATGGGGCCTGTTCCTTGGGTACTGCGACATGACCTACCGGGACTGCGGGTAGCTGTCTGCGAATTCTTGGTCTTACCGTAAGACTAGCAGGTTCACCGATTGAAGGAATCTCTGGTTCCGGTACAACAGGCTGCACTTCTTGCAATTGAACGGGTTCTTCTGGTCTTCTTGGTGCTGGTATTGGTTCTGGTTCTTCTACAGGTTGATAGAATGAAATGACTGGTATGATAACTGCTCCATTGTATTGAGGCCAGTCTGCTGGTAGATCTCCAATTTCAGTATGAATCACTTTTTCTGTTGGTTCTTCAACTGCTGATGAGGGGTAAGTTATTGGTTGCGGTTTCAATTGATCTAGGCATCTCTTTAGATGGTCTCTTGATACTGTTGCGGTTGTTCTTCCTCCATCTCTGCTAATTACACAAGTTTTGGAGTTATCAAAATTGGATTGCATAACTGTATAGGGTTCTGATTCCCAATGGTCATCTAGTTTGTTGTTTCTTCTTTTTCTTTTGAGGACTAGTTCACCTGGTATTAAGGGTTGTGCTGAGGCGTACTTGTTGAAGTCATGCTCTTGCTTACATTGGTTTGGTCTAAGTTCTTCTCAACACTTTCCTGAACTTTCTTGTACTGTTCTTGGCGGTGATAGTTCCAATCTTCATCTGAAGAATCTTGGGTTGGTTCTACTGTTCTATCTCCAAGTCAATTGGGAGTTTTCCTGGTCTTGCTCGCATTAGGTAGGCTGGTGCGTAGCTGGTAGAAGTGACAGGGACGTGATTGTAAATATCCACTAAGTCAGGTGGAGCGTTTCCTGATCCAGTTTTGAGCTTTTTAAAAACTCAAAACCGGATCAGTTTTTGAAAAAAAAAACTGAAGTGTGACCTAGCCTAACTTCAACTTTTCTTTACTGTTTACATCACGCTGCTGTGGATGTACGCACATATTGTGGGTGCTTGCTTGTAACGTTTCAGGGGCCACAAACTTTACAGTTAATATCACTTTTGTAGATTGCTTCCCTGGCTCCATTGTCTATTTTCTGCTCATGATCCCTTAAACATCACTTTCATGGTTAATAAAGTCAAATAGTTCCAACCACGGCTGTGGACCCTTCCCACCCACAGGGATCAGCAAAGCTAGTGGGGCAGCTGTTAGACAACACTTGTTTATATTACATTTGGCTCGCTCTCAGGAGCCTTCAGTTACAAGGGATCCTTGAATGCAGCCAGAAAGAAAAAGTTGCTAACCCAGAAGAAACCTCTCAGAAAGAGATCAAAACTGATGGATGTGGAACACAGACTTCTCGAACCTCCCAGTTTTCATCAACTTGTCCAGGGGCCCAGGGTTGACCCATAGGGTCCAGCCAAATTCACTCTTTGGGTCTCCTCGTCCGCCACATCTCCACACAGATACAACTTCTTTTCACTCTCTTCAGGGACTCTCCTGACTAAAATAAGATGGCTGCACACTATATTCAGCACCTAACTTCCACCCTCAGGGGTGTGTCACTATTCTTTAACAGATGCACTGCCACAACTTGCCACTAGGTGTCACTATAGCACCAACTATGCTTATACTTATCTAAAGAGCTAGGAAACAGTTATATACAACGTCTGACCACTCTATGGCAACAGTACACAACATTACTCATGACACGCCCGCCACCAGGGCCGTGGGGTACTCAGAACCGGGTCAAACAGTTCTTTGGGGAAGTCACAGCTCCATGGCCCTGGCTGTGTCATAAAAAATGGGGGGGGGATAGTTTATAAGGGAATTGAGTCATGACACCACGTGTGGTATTCGGCAATTGGATGGCCGACGCTGTGGTTCAGGACCTCTGGGGCAGTTGGTGACACAACAAAGATCGTACAGCTCCCCACAGGTGGAGCAGGGCCCCAGGGCAGATGTAGTGTCTATTTAATTATGGTATTTGTTGTAGCACAACATCCAACTGCATTGGATGCAGGAAATAATCTGAGGACACAGCAGGGTGCAGTCTTAACACTTTGCTCATGGTTCTCCAGGTTACAACAGCCAGCCGGGTGCTGTGTCCTCTGGGTCGGTCATCCAGCCAACTCTCGGGTAGCTTGGGTGCACTTTACCAGGACCCACTTCTTGTGTGCCTCTACGGGTCATCTCACTGCACTGGCTCTTGCCCTCCTGCCCCGTGCCTCACACGCAGTGTCCCAAGCCAGCGGCCTTGGGTCCTGTCGAGCAATGTCTTCCCTGTCTCCTTGACCCTATTCGGCCGCCTTTTTAGCTAGTGTGTGTGGACTCGGCTACTACACATACAGATTCTGCAGCCTCCGCTTTGCTAATTGAGTCGTACAGTGTCTCCACTAGTCTGGGGCTGGTTCACTCTGCGACCCAGTCCCTCCACCTCTTCGTGGCTCTAGTCCCCAGGATGTCTCTCTCGACCCTCCTCCTATCGTCTCTCTCTCCGATTGACTAACTAACATTTTTTTCCTCATGTTCCCTCTACTTCCGGGTGTCCTACCCTTCTCTGCTTCCTCCACCCAACCCCTCTACCTAGTTCCCCCTCTAGCCTGAGATGGGGAACTCCCTAAATAGGTATAACAAAGAGCTTTCACAATGGGCTGAAAAAGAAAGGGAGCGAAATAGGGTCTTATCTCACAAATAATTAAACAGAGGAAGCGGGGCACCAGAGCTGCTGGCTGCACGGTGGAACCACCACGGAGCATGCGGTGTGGGAATCAGGGGTGCCAGTCACAGTTATTACATATGGTAAAGTCTTGACAAAAGAGGGAGACGGCACTCACCAGATCAATCCTGTGCTTTTATTCTTGAATCGCAATTCACAAGGTGCAGGGAGGGAGGTGAGGCCTCACCTCCCTCCCTGCACCTTGTGAATTGCGATTCAAGAATAAAAGCACAGGATTGATCTGGTGAGTGCCGTCTCCCTCTTTTGTCAAGACTTTATCTTATCTCACAAATAACGCAGGACTTAGAATGAGCACTGCTCACCTGGAGAAGTTGTGTAGCGCAAAACTGGCCTAAATGCAAAATGGCTACTGCAGGGACCACACACCAATTGTAACCGTAGTAGAATGGAGGCAATAGGACTGTGTATACCGGACCCACGTTGCTGACACAGAAGTTGGCCAAAAGGAAGGTTTGTAGTAAGTGACTTCTTTATTTTATCCAACACATTTCGATGCCAGACTCGACTCCTTCCTCAGAATGTGTGCTCCCTGAGGAAGGAGTCAGGTCTGACTCTGAAAAGCTTCGGATACAATAAAGAATTCACTTGCTACAAACCATCCTTTTGGCGTGGGTCCGGAATACACAGTCCTATTGCCTCCATTCCCAACAAAGAACTTTGGCACACAAAAAAACTTGTGAGAAATGTCTGTTTTGGAAAGCAAAGTCTTTGTTATTTATTATGAATCTGAGTCAAATATAAAGTAAATGTTTCGGCTTTTGCCTTTTTCAGTACAACTGAAACTGTGGCAAAGGCAATCAATATTAGTATAAAAGTATTAATTATTGTATTGTGTCATAATACGGCCTCTCACCTCAGGTTCTATAGTGAGTTTCTGCACTTATCTCAGGATCAGCTGAGTAACAAAGATGAACAATAACACAGTTTGAAACTCAGTTTCACATAGGCTTGTACATAACAGCTAATCACTGGGGAACAATTTGAAAAAAATTTCTGTTGAGTTAGGTTTTTGAGCTGATTTATACTAAAATTGGCATGCTGATTCCAAAAATGTAGTCAGTTTTTTTCTAGCACGTCAAGTTTTTCCTCCACAACTTACCTGCCAGAGAAGCACAATTGCACTGATATCTGTAATAAGACTTGTAATCTGATTACAATTCGACTCATATAGAGCTACGTTGCATATGATAGTGTTAAAAAAACATATTTGTCATACCTATTTCTTATATATTTCATTTTTTGTTAATATTTGTACTATTTAAAAAAAAAAAAAAAAACACTTTTTAGGTACAGTAGTTTACATATTTTTGAGAAGACAAAAATCCTATAGTTCAAAAACTTGACGTGATAGAGAAAAACTGAGATCATTTCTGGATTCAGCATCCAAAAATTAATTAAGAACAGTTGTCTGCCCTAACTCCTAAAAAATTGTGTTCCCCATAATTGCAACTACCCAGTTATAGGGATAACACCGGGTCAGCTCCGGTCCATCTATATCCATAACGGATCTGAGTTACATCAATCATTACTGCATCTCTTTCCTAGAAAGTGGCTTGTACGTATTATAATCAGATAGTAAGGTGTGTGGACACGGCCTTGCCGTGTTCCTTGTTCTTATTTTCTTTTCTTCTTTTATTCCACCTCATCTAGCCCTCCTAACCTATGAATACCTTTCCCTGCAGCCTCAAACTACTCAGCGCGCCGCCGCCCTCAGAACATGTACAGATGTCAAGCTGAAGGTGGCCGGTACGCTGAGTACACACAGCGATATGCCGACTGGAAGTGACGCGATGTCGGCATCATGTGACCCATGTCATGGCGATGTAGCAATAGGTGGGGAATTTGAATCATGCCCGCGCTCAGGAAACAAGCATTACACCCATCAGGGTGTAATTTTAGCAGCGAGGCTGGGGGAGCGCGGCCCTGAAGACACCGCTTACTCATCAAAGATCCCTTTTGGAACCCCCATCCGACATGGAGAGTGTACGTTTCTCAACATCCTAAGTGCAGTATAGGGGGACCCGTCTCAAGCCCCCAACGTTGGCCCTGGTCGTGGCCACAGGGCATAGCTGGTCACCTAGTTGGACCACTTTTTAGCCATGCCAGACTGTTTTAGTCCTTTGATCAACTTACGAGCGCAAAGTATCCAGGTAGTGCCCACAATGCTGGCTGTAAAACAAACAAGGAGCACATTAAGTGCTAACTATGTACAAGCAGGGTTCTGGCTATTCACTGTCCATGACCATATTGTCCTTTAATTACTGGGTACTCTCTTATTCTAACTAGCATGCATTATCACACATATTAACATACATTATTACACATTTGACATTTAACCAGGTTGACTAATTATTAACTAACTATATACATTTATGCTGCCCAGGGTTTGACTTGGGTGTCTGGGGCCCACCAGGGAAATTGACTCCAGGGGCTCACCTACTCTTCAGCTATATGGAAATACCTGCTACCCGTTATACCCATTATAGTGGTGGCTGCTGCATATCACTGTATGCTCACCATGTAATTTGCATTAAAGGGATTCTTTGGTGGAAATATGTTATTAGTGATCCACAGGTTCGGTAGGTGATCACTTATTTATTGGTGGAATCCGACCAGTGGAACCACACCGTCAGAAGAATGTGGCACTTTTCTCCCCATTATAAAATGCAGCGGCTGGTAATTACGGTATGTGACCACGGCTCCATTCATCATCATTGGAGCTCCCAGAAAAAGCCTAACCCAGTGCCCACAGCCACTGAGGGAATGAGCGGATCATGAGCGAACTGTACATGAGCTCCAGTTTACTGAGGAGAAAACAAACCTGTGACTAAGGACAGTCTTTAAAGACGATGATTTTATTGGGTTTCTTGTGTGCGTTTTAATTTATTTTCTAATAAAATGAATTTTTAAGGATCTAGATCTCAGGACTCTGTGCTTTTTTTTGGACACATAATGGGGATAGAAGTTGCGCAATCAGCAGTCGGACCCCCACCAATTAATAACTTATCACTTATCCCTAGGCCACGTTCACACACTGAGTATTTGATGAGATTTTTACTTCAGTATTTGTAAGACAAAACCAGGAGTGGAACAATCAGAGATATTTTTTTCTGCATTTCTCACCCACTCCTGATTTTGTCTTACAAATACTGAGGTGAAAATCTCACCAAATATTCACTGTGCACGTGGCCTTAGAAGAGATTATTACTTGTTTTCTCCAGAGAACCTCTGTAAGTGCATCTCTGCTGCTGTGTAACAGTCACAGGACAGGAAGGGGTTAAACATTCAAGTATTTAATATCTATTGGAAATAAAGACTTTTTCCCTTACTGATATCAGAAAAACAAAAACAAATGACCCAGTACATACCACTATAAAAGACTAATAATACCACGTAAAGCGGCCGTCACACGCTACGATAAATGGCTAGATATCGTTTAAGCGATCTGCGTTTTGATCGCTTAAGCGATATCGTTTTGGCATCGTTGCATGTAATCAAGCGATTTTACTATGTAAAATCGCTTGATCGTGACATCGCAGATCTGAGCTCCGGAGCTCAGATCTAGCGATGAACGATTTAACGATCTGCTTCATCGTGGTGTATAACACCACGATGAACGATCTCCCAGCGGCAGAGCCTATGCTGGGAGATGGTAACTATGGTACACGTCGGGTTACTAAGCGATGCGCGGCGCCTAGTAACCCCATGTGTACCATAGTAACCAGCGATCTCGCTGGTCCACATCGCCGGTGAGTCTGTCTGTGTGACATCTCACCAGCGATGTGAGCGATATTGTAAGCGATTGCACGTGCACGTGATCGCTTACAATATAGCTAGCGATGTCGACATGTGTGACGGCCGCTTAAAAGGGAGAAATACATTATTTCGCCATATTTTTGCATGCCAGCCAGGTACAGCAGGCAGGTATGGGCTGCCCCCAACCCCCAGCTGCCTATTTGTACCCGGCCGTGAACCAGAATATAGGGAAGCCCTTTTCTTCAATTATTTAATGAATTTCATGAAATAATTAAAAAGAAAAAAACTATGTGGGGCTGCGTTCATAGAAGCGCCATCTTCTGGCGCTGTATCCGACTCGTCCAGCGGCCCTGGTGCCGGGTGGCTCGCTGGGTAATAATGGGGTTAGGGCCAACTTTTTATTATCAGCTGGCCCTAAGTCTGTAATTCATGGGGTCATGCCAATATTAGACATGACAACCATGAATTTCTAGTAATCAGATAAATAAAAAACAACACAGAAATTTTTTATTATTAGAAATAAAACGCAACACAATTAGTAACTCCATCTTTATTAAAGAAAAGAACCCCACTCCCTCTGACAAAGTCCAGGTTCGAGGGTCTCACGATGTCCAATCCAAGACTTCACCACCGACTTTCACGGCTGCTATTTCAAACTAACAGCTGATGCTTATCAGCTGATCGATTGAAACAGCAGGTGGCAAAGCCGGCGGTGACAAGACTTCACCGCCGCTTTCCCGCTGGCTATTTCAAATGATCAGCTGATGCTGATCAGCTGATCATTTGTAATAGCCAGTGGTGACAAGACTTTACCGCCAGCTTTCACGGCCGCTATTTCAAATGATCAGCTGATCCCCACCCTGGGATCCCCACCTGGGATCCATGGCCCTACAGTCTGAGCCCCTTGCCCTCAGTCTGGGATCCATGGCCCCTCAGCCTGGGATCCATGGCCCCCCAGCATGGGATCCATGGCCCCCCAGCCAGGGATCCATGGGCCCCCAGCCTGGGATCCATGGGCCCCCAGCCTGGGTGCTTGGCCCTCCAGTCTGGGATCCATGGGCCCCAAGCCTGGGATCCATGGCCCCCCAGCTTGGGTGCCTGGCCCCCCAGCCTCAGATCCATGGCCCCCTATCCAAGGTTCCATGGGCCCCCAGCCTTGGATCCATAAGCCCCCAGCCTAGGATCCATGGGCCCGAAGTCTGGGATCCATGAACCCCCAGCCTAGGTGCCTGGTCCCCCAGCCTGGGATCTATGGGCCCCCAGCCTGGGATCCATGGGCTCCCAGCCTGTGATCCATGGGCCCCCAGCCTGGGATCCATGGGCCCCCAGCCTGGGATCCATGGGCCCCATCCTGAGATCCTGTGTTGGGAAGAGAAAGAGAAAAAAAAAAAAACTTTACTCACCTCATCTACAATGTCCAAACGCCATCCAACATTGGGGAGTCCTGTCTGTGACTGTGTGCTGCTGACGCATGCACACAGCAGTCCCGGGGCAATGACGTCATTGCTCTGAGACTGACCTCCTGTGTGCACACGCCAGCAATGTGCAAGGAGACTGCGGGTACAGCAGGGAGATCGCATCTCCCTGCTGCACCCCATTACTGAAGGGTGTCTTCTCCCAACAGCAATTGTAAGATGTCTCCACAGATGTATAATAGCATTTAGATCTGGACTCATTGCTGGCCACGTAAACCCTCCAGTGCTTTGCTTCCATCTATTTATGGGTGCTTCTTGAAGTATGTTTGAGGGTCATTGTACTGCTGGAAGACCCATGACCTAGGACGCAAACCCAGTTTTCTTCCACTGAGCAAAACATTACGATCATAAATCCTTTTGTAATCTCCAGTTTTCATGATGCCTTCCACACAGTCAAGGCACCTGAGGCAACAAAACAACTCCACAACATCTTTGAACTTCCACCGTATTCTACTGTACCTCTATCTTAGTCTCATCTGTCCACAAGATGCTATCCAAGAAGAATTTTGGCTTCCCTGTCTATACTCACAATAGCTGAGCCAAGAAAAAAGTTACCTTGTCTTTTTTTCCAAAGAGAAAAAAATTAGTCGTATAACAGAATCACTAATGGTGTGTATTATGTACACAGCTGCTCACCTCTATCAAAAGGTTGAGAACAGTTGGTCTACATCTACATGATCCACCAATGCTGCCCCAGCTTCTACTTGGGGAAGTTCCTTGCACTCTGCTTGTGCATTATAACACAGATGAGTCCTGCACACAGAGAACAGGTCTGTAAGAGCCTGTTCACACCGCCAGCATAATTGGAAACAAAAAGCTATTGCGACAAAAAACAACAGTACACTGCAGTAAAAATATTAAAATGCAAGTGCAGTATAAAAATGGTATAACAAATACAGGGTACTTAGTTAATCCGTTTTTTTGCGCAGAAAAAGTTATTTTAAGCCACGTCACTATCTTCAAAGTGTACCCATCTCAGACGCGGTCCTAACTGTTGTATTAAAAACCTGACTGGTGTGAATACTTACCAGTAAGCAGGAGCCAGCATGACCTGTGTCTGAAGTGGAGTGAAGGTGACGGGGCTATGTGTGCAGGGCCCAGAGAGAGGCGGGAACTCCATCTCTTGCATGGGAAGAGGCAATTAATTATAACACAGATGAGTCCTGCACACAGAGAACAGGTCTGTAAGAGCCTGTTCACACCGCCAGCATAATTGGAAACAAAAAGCTATTGCGACAAAAAACAACAGTACACTGCAGTAAAAATATTAAAATGCAAGTGCAGTATAAAAATGGTATAACAAATACAGGGTACTTAGTTAATCCGTTTTTTTGCGCAGAAAAAGTTATTTTAAGCCACGTCACTATCTTCAAAGTGTACCCATCTCAGACGCGGTCCTAACTGTTGTATTAAAAACCTGACTGGTGTGAATACTTACCAGTAAGCAGAAGCCAGCATGACCTGTGTCTGAAGTGGAGTGAAGGTGACGGGGCTATGTGTGCAGGGCCCAGAGAGAGGCGGGAACTCCATCTCTTGCATGGCAAGAGGCAATTAATTATAACACAGATGAGTCCTGCACACAGAGAACAGGTCTGTAAGAGCCTGTTCACACCGCCAGCATAATTGGAAACAAAAAGCTATTGCGACAAAAAACAACAGTACACTGCAGTAAAAATATTAAAATGCAAGTGCAGTATAAAAATGGTATAACAAATACAGGGTACTTAGTTAATCCGTTTTTTTTGCGCAGAAAAAGTTATTTTAAGCCACGTCACTATCTTCAAAGTGTACCCATCTCAGACGCGGTCCTAACTGTTGTATTAAAAACCTGACTGGTGTGAATACTTACCAGTAAGCAGGAGCCAGCATGACCTGTGTCTGAAGTGGAGTGAAGGTGATGGGGCTATGTGTGCAGGGCCCAGAGAGAGGCGGGAACTCCATCTCTTGCATGGCAAGAGGCAATTAATTATAACACAGATGAGTCCTGCACACAGAGAACAGGTCTGTAAGAGCCTGTTCACACCGCCAGCATAATTGGAAACAAAAAGCTATTGTGACAAAAAACAACAGTACACTGCAGTAAAAATATTAAAATGCAAGTGCAGTATAAAAATGGTATAACAAATACAGGGTACTTAGTTAATCCGTTTTTTTGCGCAGAAAAAGTTATTTTAAGCCACGTCACTATCTTCAAAGTGTACCCATCTCAGACGCGGTCCTAACTGTTGTATTAAAAACCTGACTGGAGTGAATACTTACCAGTAAGCAGGAGCCAGCATGACCTGTGTCTGAAGTGGAGTGAAGGTGACGGGGCTATGTGTGCAGGGCCCAGAGAGAGGCGGGAACTCCATCTCTTGCATGGCAAGAGGCAATTAATTATAACACAGATGAGTCCTGCACACAGAGAACAGGTCTGTAAGAGCCTGTTCACACCGCCAGCATAATTGGAAACAAAAAGCTATTGCGACAAAAAACAACAGTACACTGCAGTAAAAATATTAAAATGCAAGTGCAGTATAAAAATGGTATAACAAATACAGGGTACTTAGTTAATCCGTTTTTTTGCGCAGAAAAAGTTATTTTAAGCCACGTCACTATCTTCAAAGTGTACCCATCTCAGACGCGGTCCTAACTGTTGTATTAAAAACCTGACTGGTGTGAATACTTACCAGTAAGCAGGAGCCAGCATGACCTGTGTCTGAAGTGGAGTGAAGGTGACGGGGCTATGTGTGCAGGGCCCAGAGAGAGGCGGGAACTCCATCTCTTGCATGGCAAGAGGCAATTAATTTTAACACAGATGAGTCCTGTGTGCAGGACTCATCTGTGTTATAATTAATTTCCTCTTGCCATGCAAGAGATGGAGTTCCCGCCTCTCTCTGGGCCCTGCACACATAGCCCCGTCACCTTCACTCCACTTCAGACACAGGTCATGCTGGCTCCTGCTTACTGGTAAGTATTCACACCAGTCAGGTTTTTAATACAACAGTTAGGACCGCGTCTGAGATGGGTACACTTTGAAGATAGTGACGTGGCTTAAAATAACTTTTTCTGCGCAAAAAAAACGGATTAACTAAGTACCCTGTATTTGTTATACCATTTTTATACTGCACTTGCATTTTAATATTTTTACTGCAGTGTACTGTTGTTTTTTGTCGCAATAGCTTTTTGTTTCTGCTTGTGCATTGTAGGATTAGATTGGCCATTGGTGATTCCGTTATACAATTAACTATTTTTTGGGAAAAAAAAGACAAGGTAACTTTTTTCTTGGTTCAGCTATGGCAAGTGTAGACCGGGATCTGCAGTAAGGACCCTTTATGCTTTGGGTTGCAGGCTTCCGTATTTTGGCCAAAATACAAACTAATATCTCACATTTTTCATGCAAATTTTATCATTTTTGCAAGGTGTAATGGGGCTTTCTGAGTTATGTGGGATACACACTCATGTAGTGTTTAACTTGCCCGCCATACTCAGCGTCACCAATAGGTCATTGTTCAGACACAGTGCATATAGTCATACAGTGTTAACTGGCCCGCTGCACCTGGCATCATTAATAGGCTCCTGTTCAGACACTGTATGTGTGTATGTTCTGGCACCCTCGCTCTGTACTCCTGAAGAACGAGTTGACAGACAGGTAAACTCTTTCCCATCAATGCATTGACATGGACGCTGGGGGTCCTTTTCAACTTTTATTAATGGGTTAAGTGTAAAACTAGAAAAAACAAATAGAAATTCTCAGTACAACATAAGCATATATGAAGTGTAAAACATTACATTGTTACAGGTCACACAATGTGATTGCATGATACGGCGAATACACAATATGTATAATGGCAGAAGAATGGTAAGATGATAATCATCAGTGTAGCTACATTGTACATATAGGTGGGCAGCAACATATTAAACTCACCGACTGTGCTATGTTGAGGGAAACATGCAGATAAGCTGAAATCTAGGGAGAGAAGGGTCAGCACATCAGGATGTCAGCTTGTATGAGGCTGTAATGGCTTCTGGAGGAGAAGAGGCAGAGCCTAGAGCACAGCCCCATGGGATTACATAGGTATGGAGGGACCAAATTAGACTATGCAGTAAACATAATGTAATGTGGGAACATTGTCAACAGATGGCGCTATGGGATAAGTCATCGCTGAACAAGCAAACAATATATTGTCTCAAGCAAACTAAATGCACATATTTCTAAGAAAGGCACGACGCTCCCCGTCTGGTATCCGGGGGATGCCACATAAACTTCAACTACAGCAATAGAATAAGTTCAGAAACAGGTCTGCTAGCATTTGAACTCTTTTCCACTGGGATTTGTACAAGCCTTTAGTAGTAGACTCTCCGGACGTCAGCGTGCTCACATTAAACTTCTGGGTAAGGAGAGTTGGAGGAGTAAGCAGAAATGAGTCATCAGGATCGTTGATTGTGGACAGGACGCCTCGTCATGTGAAGGGTTTTTTCTCTAGGTTGACTTGAAAAGTTAAACCATCAGACTCTGAGTCCCAATTAAACCCTAGACTGCGTTGTTCAGGAAGAGAGACTGTGGATGAGTCTAGGACTTTCGATTCAGTGGCGTTGTCTTCTCTGCAATTTAATTGTGCCGAGTTGGCCACTCTCCAAAGTGGTCGTGTAGAGAGAGTAAACTTTGTTTGACTTGTGAGCGTCTCTGAGGCAAACGTCCCCTATAACTCACCCATCCCAGGTCTAGCTTCTGAGTGTGGGGCGAGTTATGAGGACCGTTTATCTGTTTCCTCACCTTGTGGACTCTGATGATGTCTCTCCCTAGCAAAAGGACTAACTTGGCTTGGGGATTGAGTGCGGGAATAAGATGCACTATGCTTCTCAAATGAGGGTGATATAGTGCCGCTTCTGGAGTGGGGATTTCTTCTTTATTGTTCGGGATAGAATTACACTCAATTAATGTAGGAAGGGCTAAGGAGGTCTTCCCATCCAGGGATTCGATTTGATAACCTGTAGCTCTCCTCCCAGATTCTTCACTCACTCCTGTGCATGTTTTTAGTGAGTAGGACGAGCCGAGTCCCTCGATTTTAAAGATGTCAAAGAAAGCTGTGATGGCGAGTGATCTATTGCTCTGGTCATCGAGTATAGCGTAGAGTTTAACTGCCTTTTCTCTGTGGCCAATAGGGTAAACTGTAACCAAACAGATCTTTGAGCAGGATTTGTTAATAAGACCTTCTCCGCAGACTTGAGTGCACTGGGGTGACACTTCAGGAGGTGTACTGTCTTTCTCCTCCCTGCCGTGCTCTGTAAGTCGGTCTATGGATGAGGGGGTCTGCAGGGCTGGCCTTGGGTGTAGAGCTGTGCTCTTGGCTGTTACACTCCGAACAAACAATACCGGCTTTTCAGTCTTTAGCTAAATGGGATGTAGATGCGCAACATCTGTAGCATATGTTATTTTCTTTGAGGAAGAGTCTACGGTCTTTAAGGGATTTTCCCCTAAAACTCCTGCACTCTTGTAGTGGGTGAGGCCTTTTATGTAAGGGGCACTCCCTTTCCGGGTCTATTGTACTGTGGGTCTTGTGTGATGAGTCTGCAGAAGACACATTAGTTTTGTGTACGGTGACAGGTGAGTCTCTGGGGTTGCGAACTGGAACAGGTTTACTGGTTCTTGGGTTGACAGGGTCTACGGTAGAAAGGTTGAAGGTGGGATCGTTCCTGATCTTGGCCTGCTGGTGGACAAAATCTACAAAGATGTGGAATGGAGGGAACACCACGTTGTGACGCTGCTTGTAATCTGAACCCCAGTTCAACCATTTCTCTTGCAAACTATAAGGTAGTTTCTTCACTATGGGTTTGATGGCTCTGGCCGTGTCTAGGAATGCGAGGCCTGGCAGGTCTCCTTCAGTCTTGGCGACTTGGAGTTCTACTAAGAGGTCGCTCAATTCTCTTAGCATGTGAAAGTTCTTATTAGAGATTATAGGAAAGTCTTCCAACCTTTTGAAGAGGGATTCTTCTATCATTTCTGAGGAGCCATAGCACTCGTCGAGTCTCTCCCATAACGTGCACAAACCTTTCCTCGGGTTGTTGATGCTGATATCTCTGATGCGTTTCGCGTGTTCTACCGATTCATTTCCTAGCCACTTAACCAAGAGGTCGATCTCTTCGCTGGCAGAGATGTCTAGGTCAGCGGTGGCGTTTCTGAAGGAAGCTCTCCATGCTCTGAAACTTTCGGGACGGTCGTTAAACTTTAAGAGACCTTTGGTGAGTAACTCACGACGTGCAAAGAACTTGAGGAAAGCTGGTAGCTCTTGATCTCTGAGAAGGTGGTCCGGGTACCTGTTGCTGTGATGAGGTCTCAGTGAGCTATCGTTGCCGTAAAATGCATCTTCGTCACGATAGTCACCTTTCGGGGGTCCTCTATCTTGAAAGTGTTCTCTGTGTAGTAGGGATCTATAGGTTCGGGTGCTGGTCTCACTGATGATGGAAGGTGGACAGAATTACTTTCATGCTTAATGTGGGATGATTGATGAATGAAGGTTGATGGCTGAATGGCAGGATTCGGTATCTCTCTTGGAGCGGAATGTAGATGGTCATGTAATGAGGCATGCTGTAGCACGTAGTCTGAAGTGCGTTGTGAGATATCACGATGATTAAGCTCAGGTGCTAGCCTTAAGCTGAAACTTTCACTATCGCAGCGTGCTGCTTCTTCTAAAACCTGTATCTCAGCTTCTGCTGCCGCTGCTTCTGTGTCTATGGCGAGTTTTGTGAGGTCGGCTTCCAGACGTGCCTTTTCTTTCTTTAATAACTACTCCTGTTCAGCGTAAGCAGCTCTCACTTTGGCGGCTTCCGCCTTCGCCCTGGCGATGGCAATTGCAGCGCTGCTCACAGACTTCCGTGAAGATGCGCTTACATGGGAGCGTGTCACATAAACTTCAAATCCTATATCTGACATTGTGTCTGTATGTGGCTTGACTGTTCTCTGCTAGAAGTCAGTGTCTGTGCTTCGACCCCGTTTATAGCAGTCGTTTTACTGTTCTGGCACCCTCGCTCTGTACTCCTGAAGAACGAGTTGACAGACAGGTAAACTCTTTCCCATCAATGCATTGACATGGACGCTGGGGGTCCTTTTCAACTTTTATTAATGGGTTAAGTGTAAAACTAGAAAAAACAAATAGAAATTCTCAGTACAACATAAGCATATATGAAGTGTAAAACATTACATTGTTACAAGTCACACAATGTGATTGCATGATACGGCGAATACACAATATGTATAATGGCAGAAGAATGGTAAGATGATAATCATCAGTGTAGCTACATTGTACATATAGGTGGGCAGCAACATATTAAACTCACCGACTGTGCCATGTTGAGGGAAACATGCAGATAAGCTGAAATCTAGGGAGAGAAGGGTCAGCACACCAGGATGTCAGCTTGTATGAGGCTGTAATGGCTTCTGGGGGAGAAGGGGCAGAGCCTAGAGCACGGCCTCATGGGATTACATAGGCATGGAGGGACCAAAATTAGACTATGCAGTAAACATAATGTAATGTGGGAACATTGTCAACAGATGGCGCTATGGGATAAGTCATCGCTGAACAAGCAAACAATATATTGTCTCAAGCAAACTAAATGCACATATTTCTAAGAAAGGCACGACAGTGTATTTCACCTACTTATATGACTGACTCCCTATGCAGCTTCATTAATTTGTATTATGTAAGCAGCTGCTCATCTCTATGAAAAGGTTGAGAGCAGTTGATCCATCTTCATGAGCCACCAGTGCTGCCCTCAGCTCCTACTTAGGGAAGTTCCTGGCACTCTGCTTGTGCATTGTAGGATTATATTAGCCTTTGGTGATTCCATTATATAATAATATTTTTTTGGGGGGAAAAAAACACAAGACAACTTTTTTCTTATCAGCTATAAATACTTTCGGACACAACTATTTCTTTTAAAAAAATCTTCTCTATTAAAAATACACACTAGTATGCCAAATAGGTCACCTGTTTGTTTCAGCTGCGAGGGAAGAATAGTAAAGGAATGAGGTGGCAAGTAGGAGTAGTGGCAAATCTGGAATGAAAAGCAAACTATAGAATAAGTATTTTGCAATATCTTTACACACCAATGAGTTGTATAGTATTTGTGAGTGCACACAAAAGACCCTTTAGTATAATTGCCCACTATCAGGAGATGCTACGTTCTAGATACAATGTCATTCCTTTTGCGGAGAACCCAGTATTCTATGCGTACCCATGATCAGGATATTGGATGCAGCATATTTTTGCTGTGTTCTCCCACTCAGAACACTAGCATCTCTACAAGAATAAATTGAAATATGGCGGCTTGGGAAGCCGCGCCATTTGTCAGTTTACTCTGAGTAAAAAAGAAGCACTGTGGGTATAGGATTTCTATAAATCATATCTATTGTGCTTGTACTGTACAACACAGCTAATCCTGTACAAAAACGCCTAATCCTGAATGTCGCCACGTAACCTTACACTTCTTTCATATTTAGATCCATTGCGCAATAGTAGCTTTAATTGTGCCATGCAGCATAACAAAGTGTTTTTTTCTCAAACCATCTCTCCACATGCACACGTGATCAAAATTGTTGGTACCCCTCGTTTAATGAAAGAAAAACCAACAATGGCCACAGAAATAACTTGAATCTGACAAAAGTAATAAATAAAAAATCTATGAAAATGAACAAATGAAAGTCAGACTTTGCTTTTCAACCCTGCTTCCACAGAATAAAAAAAAAAATTAAACTCATGAAATAGGCCTGGACAGAAATAATGGTCTCTTAACTTAATATTATGTTTCACAACCTTTTGAGGCAATCACTGCAATCAAACGATTCCTGTAACTGTCAATGAGACTTCTCCACTTCTCGACAGGTATTTTGGCCCACTCCTCAAGAGCAAACTCCTCCAGTTGTCTCGTGTTTGCAGGTTGCCTTTTCCAGATGTCATGTTTCAGCTTTTTCCAAAGATACTCAATAGGATTTAGGTCAAATCTCATAGAAGGCCACTTCAGAATAGTCCAATGTTCTCCTCTTAGCCATTCTTGGCTGTTTTTAGCTGTGTGTGTTTTGGGCCATTATCCTGTGACCCATGACCTGCGACTGAGACCTAGCTACTGACACTGGGCAGCACATTTCTCACTAGAATCTCTTGATAGTTTTAAGATTTCATGGTACCCTGCACAGATTCAAGATTCCCTGTACCAGATGCAGCATAGCAACCCAAGAACATAACAAAGCCTCCTCCATGTTTCACAGTAGGGCCAGTGTTCTTTTCTTAATATGCTTAATTTTTTCCGTCTGTGAACATAGAGCTGATGTGCCTTGCTAAAAAGTTCCATGTTTGTCTCATCTGTGCATAGGACATTCTCCCAGAAGCTTTGTGGCTTGTCCATATGTAGTTTGGCAAATTCCATTCTGGCATTTTTATGATTTTTTTTTCAACAATGGTGACCTCCTTGGTCGTCTCCAATGAAGTCCACTTTGGCTCAAACAACAACGAATGGTGCGATCTGACAATGATGTCACCTTTAATCTCTTTAGAAGTTTTTCTGGGCTCTTTTGTTGCCATTCGTGTTATCCGTCTCTTTGAATTGTCATTAATTTTCCTCCTGCAGCCATGTCCAGGAAGGTTGGCTATAGTCCCATGGATCTTACATTTCTTAATAATATGTGCAACTGTAGTCACAGAACATCAAGCTGCCTGGAGATGGTCTTATAACCTTTACCTTTAACATGTTTGTCTATAGTTTTCTTTCTAATCTCCTGAGACAACTCTTTCCTTCTTCTGGTCCATGTTTAGTATATTCCATATCACCAAACAGCACAATGAGTATTTGTAGTCCTATTTGTGGTGCCCCTGTGACTAGGCGCCACAGGGTAGTATTGCACTTTAATAATAATGTGTTAACCCTGTAAAGTTGCCAGTTCAAGGTTCACCTTATGGAGTCTATTTTTACACCCACCTAGGACCACCCCACTTGGAATAGGGGTGGCGGTAATTTAGTAGGTCCCAAAAGGGTGGGGATAGAGCCTAGGATAGAGTAGTGGGAGGGGAAGTTTCAGTTTAGACAGTTAGTGCTTGGAGGCAGTCAGAGAGGACTAGCCTGACAGCAACTCTGCTGTGAGGAACCCCAACCTTCACGGGGGAACCAGGACAGAGGACAACGGGACAGGACTGGTTGGAGCCGGCTGGTCACGTTTGGGAAGTATCGGCAGTGCGGGTAGCCGTAGCAGTCAGACGTTCATCTCTGGCTGCAGACCGACGAGCTGCAGGCCCATCACTAAAGGGGTAGCTGACAGTAGCACAAGGTACCTCCACCCTAAGGACCACATTAGATCAAGATCACAGGAGTAACAGCCCAAGTACTGGTAGCGGGGGTAGTAGAAGCCCTGACTGAACCGGCAAAGGACACCCGTGCTCCACCGTGCGAGATCAAGGGACTGGCGGGAGAGCTCTGCAAGGGTGGTAGAAGTTAAAAAGAATAACTTTAACCCAGAAAGCCATAGATGGAAGAACATCTAGAGACTCCATAATGGAAACCTGGAACTGGTGACAGACCCCCCAGTAAACCAGACTGTACCGTATACCATCATCATCTGCTGGTACCCATTAAAGTGGAGTAAAGTTGAATTGGACTCAGTCATCCTTATTGCGGTGCCCGGACGGCTCAGCATCAGCAGCTGCTCAGCAGAGGGGTAAGAACTGCAATACCAATCACCTACCACAACTCCCCTCATCCAGATTACTACACCGCTGCACTGAGGTAATAGCTCCACCTGTAGGGAGCTGCACCACACTCTGCTGCACCCACCATTACCTCAGCGGCTGGCTTGCAGCACCGGTAATATATTACACAGGTGGCGTCACGATCCCCTGTAAATTCTCCCTCCTCCCCCAACTTCTACTCAAATAATAACCAGGGCACGGAACCGGGATCTCGACAACCTGTGATCCCCCACCCAAGCTGCCATCAGTCCCGGTGTACGAGTACCCCTCTAGCCCTGGCCATATCATATTTACATGACCACTGACTGATTACAAGATTGTAGACACTTATGATGCCAATTACTGGACACACCTTGATTTAACATGTCCCTTTTGTCACATTATTTCCAGGGATGGCATCATTTCTGTCCAGGCCTATTTCATGAATTTAATTTTTTTTTTTTAATTCAGTGGAAGCAGGGTTGATAAGCAATGTCTGACTTTCCTTTGTTCATGTTCAGAATTTTTTATTATTTATTATTACTTTTGTCAGATTCAAGTTATTTCTGTAAATATTGTGGGTTTTCTTTTATTAATCAAAGGCTATCGACAATTTTGGCCATGTGTGAATGTACAATACTGCAGAAATTCAGTGCTGGGTCCTTATTCTGTTCAGTTTTTTTAACATCTCTTTTAGTAACTTTAGTTTTTTTATTTATTTATTTATTTATTTTTTTTAGCAAAATAACACTGAATGCTGTATAACTGTATCATTGTAGAAAATGGAAAGCTCCAATAAAAAAAATGTGGAAATTAAAAAATATGTTAGGATTCATCATTTGTTATTCTTTTCATTTCCAAGATAGAATGTTTAAAAGCTTCATAATAATATATCAATTTATATGTAAGCTCACAAGTGCAGGGTCATCTCTCTGCACCAGTCTGTCATTGTTAATTTGGAAATGGTAATTTATATTTGTATTTTGTATGTAACCTTTCTCATGTACAGCACCATGGAATTAATGGTGGCATTTAAATAAATTAATAATAATAATAATAAAAATAATAAAAATATGGTATATACTATTGATTGTAAATAATGTTGACATTCAAAACAATTTATAAAAAAACTGAGTGCAAAAATCAGCACAGAAAATCACACAAAAACTCTGTTGTAATAAAAAAATCCAAGTTAGCAGCAAGTGCTGTCCAAAAAAGTATTAAAAACAGGGTTTTTGGTTTGTACATTATTTGCAAAGAAGGTACAGTGAGCTGCTTCACCAACGACATGGTAACCCTGATTGAAGCAGTCCCTAGCTGATGTATTTAAACCTACTTATGTGTGAACATACCTCTAGACAGGACTCAGGCAGGACTTCATATAATATGGGCTGTCTGTGAAACTAGCTTTTGTGTGCAAAACTCATAAGGGAGGGGCGGGGAACCTCCCTCTTCCTGCAGGGCAGGAATAATACTAGGTGCAGATAAATATGAATTGTGCACGCGATGAACGCGTCTGCATGACCGCGTCATTCACCACCAAAACTGAACTATAAAAAACTGAGTACAAAAATCTGCACAGAAAATCACACAAAAACTCTGTTGTAATAAATAAATTTCAAAACAATTTATTCAGATCTCTAATGGTGCTAATTAAATGCATACAATTATAAAAGCTAAAGAATTACATTTGAAATAAAACATTAACATGTCAAAAATGCAATACTAAGCAAGCATACACATACATAGGGTAGTTGGACAGAAAGGAAAATTTTACATTATGTTTCCATATTGATTATATTTTTATTAAAAGTTGTAGGTTTTGCATGGTTGTAAAATGACTGCTATTACAGTAGATATAAAGTCTACACACCTTTGTTATAAAGCCACATGTTTTAATGTAACAAAAATTAAACCAAGAAAAATCATTTCAGTACTTTTTCCACCTTTAATGTCACGCATAGTCTGTACAAATCACTCAAGACAAAAAGTAAAATCCTTTTGAGGAAAATAAAAATAACAAAACTAAAATAATGTGACTGCATAATTGTGAACTCTGTCTTAAAGTTGGGAACATAATTGTTTTCAGAATTGGCCAATCACATCTAAGCTGTTACTTAGTACAAAATTATCTTCATTTACAGTCATTCTGATTAATCACATTTAAAGTATGATTTTCCTGACATTTTTAGTTACATTTTACAACAAAATCCATGGTTCTTAAAGAGCTCACAACACAGCAAAGGAATCTCATTGTTGAAAGTTATCAGTCAAGAGAAGGGTACCAACAATTTTTCAATGAGTCCATGGAACATGGTAAGTATGGTCATCATGAAGGTACTTGAATTAGACAAAATAGTTACCATTAGTGATGAGCGAGCATTAAAATGCTCGGGTGCTCGATGCTCGGGTCGAGCACTGCAAGATGCTCGGGTGCTCGACCGAGCACGAGGCCAATGTAAGTCAATTAGTGCCAGGCTCCGCCCACAGACCTCCGGCTATAAAACGAGTGTTTCGGGAAAGGGTGGGAGGTTGGCTTTTTCAAATCATCGCAGCATATAACACCTTGCTGTGCCCCCCAGAGGGACCCTAACAATCAATCTGCTCTATGTGAGGTGCCAGCTCACTGTGTCCACTGAAGGGAGCTGTGTATTTGTGACAAAGCGATAATTATTAGTGAAGAGTCTGAGCATCTCGGCGGTACTCGGTGCTCGCCGAGCATGCCGAGTACACGGGATACTCGTGCGAGTACCGAGTAGCAGCGAGCATGCTCACTCATCTCTAGTGACCGTATCTAAAACTAGACATCCCTTAAAAACTCCTAAAAATACAAGAGGAAAATTGGTCCTGGAGGCTGCCAAGAGGCCTATAGCAACATTAAAGGAGCTGTAAAAATATCTAGCAAGTTATGATTGTATACTACATGTCACAGCAATCACTCATGTTCTTCATATGCCTGGTATGTGGGGTAGGGTGACAAGATGGAAGTGTTTTCTTACAAACAAAAACCTGCCAAAACCTATATCATCTGCCAAAAGCTTGTGGGAAAACATGTTACAGTCTTGAATTTTTTGGCCATAATTACAAAAGGTATATGGGGCAAAACCAACACTGCGCATCACCAAAACAACACTACAGCCTTAATTAAGCATGTTGGAGACAGCATTATGCCATGGGGCTGTTTCTTGGCAGCTGGAACAAGGGCTTTAGTCAAGGTGGAGGGAATTATGAACAGTTCCACTTATCAGTCAATTTTGCCTTTAGGTCTTTGCTAAAAGAGAATATGAAGATTAATTTCAACTTTCAGCACAACAATAACCCTAAGCATACCTCCAAATCAACAAAAGAATGGTTTTGCCAAGAGAAAGTCAAAGCTTTGGTATGGCCTAGTCAGTGGCGGACCTATGCCCGGGGCCCTGGTGCAGCCGTCGTAAGTCCGGGGAAGGGAGGGTGCTGGTGGACGCTGTTGGCGGGTCCGTCGGCTCTCCTACCTGCCCTGCTCGTAGTCTGCCTCCATGCTCCTGTATTGGCAGCCATGGCGGACCGTTGCAGCCATGCTGAGGAGCGGGGGAACTGGTGGCCGACGGCCGTCTGCGCTGTCCGGGTAGTATTGTGGTGCTGCTGGCCGCCAGCGCTGTCCGGGGAGGATGGGGTGCGATGTGGTGCTGGCGCCACGGAGAGGAGTTTGCGGCGGCACTCCTACCTGGTGAGCCCGCGCGATGCGCTCCAGGAGCCGGAGGGCAGAGGAGAGGAGGGCGGGATCAGGCAGGGAAGCAGGAAGCTTCCTGCTTCCCCTGCCTACCCTCCACAACTGACAACGTCTTACAGGGGTCGGCTGGAGGGCCCCCTGCAGACTTGAAGGGCCCCCTAGCCGGTCGGGACCTGGTGCAGCTGCACCAGCTGCACCACGTAGTTCGCCCCTGGGCCTAGTTAGAATTCAGATCTGAATCCAATGAAAATGTGTGTGTTGTTGACCTGCAGAGTGCTGTACACAATAGATTCTTCACAATCCGATGGATTTGGAGCATTACTGCAAGGAATGGGCAAAGATTGCAAATTCTACATGTATCATACTGATAAACGTCTACCAGTAAGTCTGAATGTTGTCATAATGTTAAAGGGTACTTGGACAAAGTATTAGTTTAAGGCAATGCACATTTATGCAACCACATTATTTTAGTTTTTTATTTTTCTTTATCTATCTGAAGAGATTTCAGTTTATTTTTTCAATTGATTTGTACAGATTATCGGTTTCATTAAAGGTGGAATAAGTTCTAAAATTTTTCTTCCTGTATGATTTTTGATATAAAAAAACCTGCCATTCTAACAGGGGTGTGTAGACTTTTTATATCCACTGTATAGTAGTAACTACACGTAGAACCATTGAGGCTTTAATCTGGGTCAGATTAACGTTTTTAGCCACGCTCCCAGGGGTTGCTCTAAAAACATAAGATTTGTCAGCAATAACGCGGTGCATGTTAGCACCGCGATGACGTTGCTAATTTTAACATATGGGGAGTCGACCTTACTGCGGCTCCCATGCCAGCATCTGAATGAAATCTCGCGTTATTTCCAAACACAATCAAAGATGCTGCAGAGCACATCTTTGATCACGTTAGGAAATAACGTGAGATTTCACTAAGATGTTGCGTGGGAGCCACGTTAACAGCGGGATCTCCATAGGTAAGTATTGGTAGCGGTAATGCGGTGCTAACATGGCGATAGCACCGCGTTATTGCTGACAAAGTCTAAGTTTTTAGCGCGACCCCACGGGGCACATCAAAAAATTGTAATCTGACCCTAGCCTAATGGCATTACCGTCCATAATATGTCATCATCGGTCTGTTTACACAGGCATTTAACAAACTAACTTTGATAGCCAAAATGCCATGTCGTGCAGTGATAGTCTATGAGCTCCTGCCTTCCTAGAAGAAATGATCTTGCAAAAATAACTTGAAGAATACTTTCATTCATTTGTACAATCTAGTAGTGATACACTGGACGTAAACTTTCAAATGTCCATGGTGATCCACAGCCATGATGATTTCTTTGAAAACCATAATTCTCCACATTAACAAATGGTATATGAGGGTACCGGGTGGATGTATTGACTTTGTGGTGGTGTGAAAAGGGCAGTGGCTGCATTGTAATGGACACAGGAATTGATATGCCATCTAAGGTCGAAACATCTGTAGTCGTAAAATCAGCAGGAAAAATTGTGCTGCTTATGATCGGAGATGGAGGGGAAACAGCAGAAAGTCCTGGAATAAAGCATAGAGAAATACAAAATATTTAAGTCAATTTATTTCTAAAGTTCATTTATACCAATTATGTTTTCTCTGAACCAGGCTTTAGAAAGTGTACAATAAAGGGAATTAGTCACAAGGTTTTTCCTATGTAATCTAAAAGCAGCGTGATGTTGGAGCACAGTGCACACAGAAAGCTGCCAATCAGTGGTAGGAGTAAGGTTATACAAAGCTCATGAGTATGGAGAACTTCAAGGCAGCAGAGATATACTATCCATCTAGCTATATTATAAAACAGTGATTTTATCAAAACTACAGCAAGCAGCCCACAATACTGGACAGGGTCTTTATCTCTACATCATATGTTAAGAAATTCCCCTTAACTAGACTTTAGTTAGCTGGTAGACCAAAATAGTTAGTGTTAGCAGGATGGACACTGGGGGACTGATTGTAGTGTTTGGAAAGTCCAGGAAACATTTTCCCCTTTCATGTGTATCCTATTAAAAGCTTCCTGGGAAGTGGCAAATTGTGGATAATGTACTAATTTACCATAATTCACCATAATTTACCATAATTTAGGCTCAATTTGGTGACAAAAAGCTGTTGTACATGTTGAGTATTATGTTTATTTTTTATTTTAGATACTTTTACTATGTCCATCATAAAGGAAACGTGTCTTATTGTAAAGTCACAAAACGTATAAAAAAAAGATGGTTTAACCTGAATTGCAAAAGTGTGCACCACAATTGCCCCAACTTTTTTTTTAATTACTGGTGCAAAATAACACAAGAAAAAGGTTTTGTAGTGTTAGACAAAAGTTTCTATAGATGTACCACATTTGTCAATCAGTATGAGTCAGTATAATAAATACAGACCATTTTAAGACTGTGAGTTTAGACAGTTAAGGGTGCTTTCACATCTGCGTTTTTCGTAATTCGCGGCAGATGCGGTGAAAAAACCGCATCTGCCGCGTTTACCGCATAACCGTTCCACTTGCGGCGCGGTTGCGGTTTTTTCTATGCAATGTATAGGGGGACTTGCGGCAGATGCGGCAAGTGCGGTTTTGCACTTGCGGCAGGTGCGGCCGCGAAAAAAACCGCAGCAAGTGCAAAACCGCACTTGCCGCATCTGCCGCAAGTCCCCCTATACATTGCATAGAAAAAACCGCAACCGCGCCGCAAGTGGAACGGTTATGCGGTAAACGCGGCAGATGCGGTTTTTTCACCGCATCTGCCGCGAATTACGAAAAACGCAGATGTGAAAGCACCCTAAGATAGTGTTTAAGAAAATCTGCCCTTCTGTTTCTATTAAAACACTTAAAATATCTTTTCAATTAGAAATACTATGTCACCTAACTGGATATGGCCATTTGTCATTTTTAATTATGTCTCTTTCTAATATTTTCTCAATTACTCTGGTCTCTTAAAATGTGCATACACAGAATGTTAGTGTTAACACATACATTGTTCTCAGTGGTACACCTGCACTTAATACCTAGTTTAATTTTTCCCTTATGGGAGCCGGATGCTATCGCACTGGGAGGGCAGTGATTTCACGATGAGGGCGAGCTTTGTGGCACCAGGAGTGGCAGCTGTTTCTCCCTCCCATGTGCTCTCTGCCCTGTCTGTTGTCTCTCTCCCCTCTGTGTTTTCTTTTACCCTCTGTGTCCTATGCTTGGACCTGTCTCCCCTCTCCGTGTGCTCTCCCCTGTATGCTGTCTTTTCTCCTCATGTGCTATTTCCTTTGACCTGTCTCCCCCTCAGTGCACTCTCCCACCTTTGTGCTGTCTCTTTCAACCTGTGCTATCTTCTCCCCTCTGTGCTCTCTCTTTTGACCTCCATCGGGCACCATATTTGCACACCATCACTTGGGTGTGCCAGTATGGCTGCCGCGGTGGAAGTGGATTGTGCGTGATAGGGAACATCATGGAATTGGATGACAGATGCGACAGCGCTATTATGTAAGTAGATATGTGATGTGTTCTTGGCTGGAAATTAGCCTTATATGACTCTCCAGTCATGTTATATTGTAAGCTTGTGGGCAGTGCACCATCATTCTCTGTTGTATCTTCTATATCAGTAGTTCCCAAACTCCAGTGCTCACAGCCCCCAAAAGATCATCTCTTCAGGATTTCCTTTGTATTGCACAGGTAAGGCTGGGTTCACATTTGCGGACCCCTCCGCAGCGTTCTGTGGAGGGGATCCGCAATGTGACCGCAGCGGCCGCCAGCTCCTATCTTTATAATGGGAGCGCACGGTGCTGCGCTTGACTGCGTATGACCGTGCGCACCCATTCACTCCCATATGTGATCTTTGCCCAGGCGGATGCCTGTGCACAGATCACCCAGTCTCGTCCGCACCAGGAATGCAACATGTCGCGTCCCTGGTGCAGACGAGGCTGTGTGATTTGTGCACAGGCATCCGCCTGCGCACAGATCACATATGGGAGTGAATGGGTGCGCACGGTCATGCGCAGTCAAGCGCAGCACCGTGCGCTCCCATTATAAAGATAGGAGCTGGCGGCCGCTGCGGTCACATTGCGGATCCCCTCCGCAGAACGCTGCGGAGAGGTCCGCAAATGTGAACCCAGCCTAATTCCTTGATCAGGATACCATCACCTGTGAAATACTAAGGAAATCCTGAAAACATGATCTGTTGGGGGCCGTGAGGACTGGAGTTTAGGAACTACTGCTCTATATTTTACAGAACTTTGGAATATGTTGGTTCTTTCAAATATATTTGAAAATTGTATATTACTACTATTTCCTAATTACAGCATAGTCTCAGTGCACTGCATTTCTCTGTTGTATTCATTATCTACACTAATAGCCTAGAAGACACGTATTCCGCTTTAAAAATTAATATTGTAGAAGGTAATTTTAGTGAAATATCTAGTACACTTGGCCAGTACAGGGTGGGCCATTTATGGTGAGGGCCACTTATATGGATACACCCAAACAAAATGGGAGCAGTTGGGGATATCAACTTCCTGCTTGTGGCACATTAGTATATGGGAGGGGGAAAACGAATGTGCCACAAACAGGAAGTTGATATCTCCAAATGCTCCCATTTTGTTTGGGTGTATCCATATAAATGGCCCACCTTATAAACGGCCCACCCTGTAATTATGTTGCTGTTAAACTTAATAATGTACTGCAAGGGTTATTTCATTATACAGTACTTACTTGCTGGAGCCTCCTCTGCTGTATAAGGGGAACTGATTGGGTGAAGTTTATATGAGGAGATTCTATCTATTCCAAAGGTTGTTGAATCCATCAATGGCTGTCTCTGCAAAGATAAAAAGGATGATAAAGAACAATATTTGATCTATTGCACCTATTTTTCATTACATTTTGTAGGAATGTAGGCAGGTGAGCAAACAGGCATGTGCCCTGGGCACAGTTAAGATGGAGGGCAGCCCCGTCATAGAGAAGAGGGCAATATTACCATCTACCATGACCATGGACACACAGAGCAGTGCTATCAGCTGTAATAGCCTATTTTTAATTTCTCCTCTCCATTGACATGATATTTGCTTGTAAATTTTAGGATATAATTTCAATAACCCAACTGGGTATTACTAGATATTTGTCTCTGTTGGAGTGGATCTCTTCCACTTGCTAGTTACAGATGCCAACTTGACTTTTTATTTTTTCTGAACAGCTCATTACAAAAATCACAGACAAACAATATATTCTGCGGATGCATTAGAAAACCATACAAAATCAGTGTAATAAGTACCGTAATACATGTCTACAGCCTATAATTCTTATATGAAGAGATGAAATGTCAAAATAAGCCTTATGAGTTTCTTCAGTGTTTAAAAAAAAAAAAAAATCACGGACACCTCAAATTTTTTTTTACAAGCACAGGAAAAATGAGCCCTATATTTACAGACTGTCCTGCTTTGTAAGTAGAGAGAAACCTGTATCTTGTGGCGCTGACCTTTTAGATCTTCGTTTGTATCAAAGTGATTTCACTGCTACTTTTCCCACATGAAAAAAAATTTTTATTGCTCCATATAAAACAAACAGGCAAAAAATTCATACAACAAGTAAAAAAAAATCATACAACAAGAAAAAATTATCCAACACATTTCAGCTAAAAATTGCAAGTTTACAAGTTTAGCCTTCTTCAGGTACATAAAAAGCTTCCACAAATACACAATAAACATCTACTCTTGATTCTGGGCAGCTAATTACCTCACCCAGCTAATTAGGCTACTTTCACATCAGCATTTTTGCCCGTTCGCAGCAGATTCGGCAGCTTTGCCGCATCTGCCGTGTAACGGATCACTTGCGGCAAACCTGCAGCAGGCCTAATTCATTCCCTATGGGACTTGCGATCATGTGTGGCACTTGCTGTTTCGCCAGTTTGCCAGCAAGTCAAAAAAAGCTAACAGTGCAAATAATGTCTATTGCCAGAGGTGCTATTTACATCTATCATACTCATGATCCTTTAGTAAGACATGTAATGACAGGCAATACTTACATGCCTTGGCATACTATTAGTGATGTAATTAATGTCTTTCTAAGGCTGGGGTCACACACACATATCTGGGCAGATATTGTTCACAGATCTCTGGTTGCAGTGAAATCATGGACAGATTGCTCCATTTATACACACCACAAAATGGAACCATGTGTCCATGATTTCACTGCAACCAGAGATCTGTGAACAATATCTGCACAAATATCTGTGTGTGTGACCCCAGCCTAAGGAATATTTTATCATGCTGAAAGTACTTAGGCACACAAATAATCAAGATCTACTTCTGGATACCCCTTTTGCAATTGCATACCAATGACGTCTCAGATGTGCTCAATTGGAGACAAGTCTGGAGATGTTGCAGGTCATAGTAACACGTTTAGGCCATGCAAGCGGCTCACAGTAGCACGAAGCCTGATATTGTCTTGTGCACTTTGTACGGCCTGGTATTGTATTGTAAAGTTGGACCATTTAATGGAATAGACTACTACTGAACACATCAATGTAACGCCAGGGTACAGGAATCCAGCTACTGCAAATTATACCACTCCACACCATAATCCTGAAAGTAGGACCAATATGACATTCCCTCATCATGGCCTTTTTATGGCATTACCAATATGGTCTAGTTAAATTCAAAAAACAATAAAATAGTAATCTATTCCGTACTGCAAGTAAAAATAGATGTCATCTATCAAACCTAAGGAGTAGGCAGTCTATGCATGAATTGGCCCACAATCCAGACAGCCAGGTATTCTATTGACTTCACATGACCACTTTCAAAGGCTATCATGGTGCAGAACAATATGGAATAGAGGCTGGAATGAAGGTTTATCCTCCTCAGCAATGAGTCCCACTTCTGTCTTGGGCACAATGATATTGGTCTGGGAGACCATGTGGAAAACTCAAGGAAGAGGCCTTCATTAGGAAACATAACACTGTCCCAGGGAGTCACTTTAATATATGACAATGCCAAGCCACATTTTACTCCTGTTACTCAGAGCAGCCTACATGACCTTAAAGTGCTACCATGTTCTGAAGCATCTCTGAAATTGATTCATATTAAGCATATCTAGGAGATCATTCGTCAGTAAGTGCAAAGGAAACTTCAAGCATATAATCTTGATGATTTGAATTCCTTAGTGCATTCAACGTGCAGATCATTTCTCATACAGCCATTAATAACATCAATGATCGCTTCCTAAAACTAAACATGGACAAAACTGAGTTCATCGTTATCCCCCCAAGTCCCTCCCCCCCAACCTATCCATCACTGTTAACGACTGCTAACTATCATCCATCCCCCGTGCCAAATGCCTTGGGGTAATCTCGACTCTTCCCTCGTCTTCAAGCCCCACATCCAAGCCTCGCCACCGCCTGCTGACTCCAGCTCAAAAACATTACCCGAATCCACTCTTTCCTTGACCATGACACTGCTAAAACACTTGTCCATGCTCTCATCATCTCCCACCTCGACTACTACAACCTTCCTGCTCACCGGCCAACCCGCTACATCCCTCGCACCTCTCCAAAACCATCCTAATTTCCGCTGCCTGACTCATCCACCTGTCTCCCTGCTACTCCCCTGTCTCACACCTCTGTCAAGCCCTTCAGTGGCTCCCCACTTCCCAGAGATCCCGGTTCAAAACCCTAATGATGACATACAAGGCCATACACAACCTGTCCCCTCCATACATCTCCGACCTGGTCTCCCGATACCTCCCCTCATGCAATCTGCGCTCCTCCTCTTTTCCCCTCGCATTTCCTCCTCCCGCAATCACATACAAGATTTCTCTCATGCATCCACCATACTCTGGAACTGTCTCCCCCACCACATCAGACACTCCCCTACCCTGGGAACCTTCAAGAAAAACCTGAAGACACACCTCTTCCTTCAATCCTATGCTGAGACCTAATCCGCCGCACCATCTCATCCTCACCTCTCCCCCTCTTACTGTCTCCACACCCACCCCTTATAGACTGTGAGCCCTCGTGGACAGGTTCCCCTGCCCTACTGTACCTGTACAATTTGACTGTCGTCATTTTACATTCTTGTCCTCATCTGCCCTTATACACTTAAAGCGCCATGGAATCTAATGGCGCTAAATAAATAAATAATAATAAGTACATGCATTTCTGCACATAGTGCTCATACTTGGTACTGAATAAAGCAACATGTTTTAAAAAATTTGATTTCATTGTTTAATCTTTGACTAAACTTCAACTTCTTTCAAAGTACATCTAAACAATATTTTGAAGGAATCAGCAGTGAGTGTTAACTCATTTGGGGAACTAACCTAAGATTCTGTGAAAGACTCACAAGCCATCTTTTGCTCATGATGCTTTTTGGATGCTAAAATACGGGTACTATTGATCAACAGTCCTTAGAAGTATTGTTTTTCATTACCTCAATTACACCGTCTACGATTGTAAGCTAGTAACCAACCGGAGCGTCGTTATGATCGCTGGCATAGCAAGGCAATACTCACAGTATCACCATGGGAGCCACCTCCCACATCGCTGAAGGCAATCACGTTCACTTTACGCTGCAGGCAGGCTAATACGAAGATACTGTACAGTGATTAACAAGTGGGATCCAGAGCCGCTCTGTAGATACCATGGGTTTATCTATTACCCGTTTCTCTTACCTGCCTGTAAGCATGAACGCTGGTAATATGATAAAATCTGTTACCAAAAATCGGACATGCACTCTTGTTGAATAATGCTTCTTATTCCTAGATATGAATTACGTCTTTAAAAGGAATTTCTTTCCCCAGTTCTTGAAACCGAAAGTTTAACAGATCCTGATATGGGTCCACATAATAAAGAAGAGTACTGATTTATGGCAACTAAGGAGTTGCATGTCCCTCTGAACTTATTACTGGTAAAGCTGTATATACAGCTGAAAATGTACTTGACTGGACATTGTCAAGAACCCCAGTTTGGCCGAATTCAGTCCTAGTGTTGCCTGCTTCTATTTTTCTAAGTGTGTTTGTTTCCATTGTATGTATAAAACATCGGGTATCTAGCAGCGTGCGCTGCCTGGATACCCGCTGTTTATCATAGTTACCAGCGTCCTCCCTGGCAGGCAGTGCTAAGCAGGGAGGACACTGGTAACCATGGTAAAACACTGCACATTGCCTAGATACCCGGTGTTTACCATGTTTACCAGCCAGTGAGGTCACTGATCGCTGGTTTCTCGCTGTCACACGCAGCGATGCGTGCTGACCAGCGTGAAACCAACAATGAAAAAATTACCCGCAGCACTTTGCAGCGATCACACCTCACAGCAGGGGGCCTGATCGCTGCAAAGTGTCAACAGAACGACATCGCTGGAGAGATCGTTGTAACCTCACAGTTACAACGATCTCTCTAACTATATTGTTATGTGAGACAGGGCCTTTATTCTACAGCTGGGCATTGACCTCAAATACACAGCCAATATTATTAAGAATTATCTTTAGAGTTAAGCCTTATTCACACAGTATGTTTGATCAGTATTTCATCAGTATTTGTATGCAAAAACCAGGGAGATCTCCTAAACACAAAACAGCTGTCAATCTTTCAATTATATTCTCTCTCTATAAATTCCACTTCTGACTTTGGCAAACAAACACTGATGCAAACATATGCACATGTGAATGAGGCCTAAAAAAAAAAGGAGCCCTGGAAGTGATGAGAGTGCCACCAGTCTGTCAGGAATTACATAAAGACGTTCATACCATTGGTGTGGTATTCCTGAAGCAGGGGTTTACCCCAAAACGCGCAAAAATAAACACCACCATATGAATTAAAATAATCCTTGACTCTTGGATTTTGTTTGAGCGGGAGCGTGGCCACAAGTCCCTATTCTTATATTTACTTTCCAGGAATTACATAAAGTAAAAGAAGGATTTGCGCAATTTACATCCACAGTTGATCTGTGGATAGTTCTCTTAGATGTTTGGTACAAACTCCCTGCTAAGTTATTTCTATGTCACATCTCCTCCAGGACCTGCTACTGTGACATCTGCTTCTATCACTAGACACTCTTGTATTAATTCCATGGGTGGTGTTGACGATAGAAGGGACATCGGAACTAGAAGTTATGGATGGCTCAGGCTCTGTTCAGCCGCTAAGATTAAGGCCAAGGACCTATAGCAATGTCCAGTCTGTCAGTATCCATGTGTGGGCTGTCCAGCTAGAGTAGGTAACTCCATACATTAGCATATTGGAAAGCACCACACTTTATTAAAGTTTTCAGCATAGTGCTGGAAGCAGCCAAATATAGAATGGTGTTCCCCTGGTTATGATCTGGTAGTCTCTTGATTTAAAAAGGCTACCAAACCATTGTCTTGCTTTCGTTCGCTTCTCCAGACAGCAGCCTTCTGTGGAAGCTACCCAGTAGACCTAATTAAAAGACCAGATCCCTGTACAAGGGTTAAAGGGTGAAGGTTAGGATTCCTCTGGTATCTGTCAGACAGACTGGCTTGCACTAAGTCATTCCATTGTAGCTTTTTTAGGCTTGTAGCCTTTGACAGATGTTACATTCAATTCAATTCAATTCAATTCAAATGAGCTTTATTGGCAGGACTAAGTAAATATCAGCATTGCCAAAGCAAATAGTAAAAATAGGGGGACGGGAGTGGGTAGGCATATTGAAGTCCATGATATATCGGGATCCTTTTAGAGGGTGGGGACATGTCCAGAGTGGGGTATATAAGTCCATGGCATATCAGGCTCTTAGTTGGGGGATAGGGAAGTGTTCAGGTTGGGGTACAGAAGTCCATGACATATCAGTCTCCTCTTAGTCTGTGGCAGGCACTGACATATTGCGCTGCTATGGCCGCTGCACTTTCTTCTTCCCCCAGTAGTATTGGCAGTTTCTCGTCCTCCTCCATGGAGGTGAAGTCTGGGAGGAGATCGGACAGTCTCTTGAAGTGAGTGTCCCTCACTGTGAAGTATTTAGGGCACCTCAGCAAGAAGTGGGCCTCATCCTCCACGACCTCCTGGGGGCACTGCTGGCACAGTCTGCTCTCTCGGGGCTTGTAGTTCTGTCGGTGCCGCCCGGATTCGATGAGTAGGCTGTGGGCGCTCAGTCTGTACCGGCTCAGGATCTGTCGCTCTTTGGGGTTTTCCAGTTTCTCTAGGTATGGCGCCAGTTTGTACTCTCTCTGTAGTTTTTGGTATATCGTCAGTTTCTGTGATTTGTTTATGTCGTTCCTCCAGATACTGAGATATTCCTCTTTGCCTTTGTGTACCATCTTCTGGATTTCGCCTTTTGTCAGGCCATGTGGGTTGGTGGCTTGGCCAGGCTGTCTTTGGGTACTTTGTGTTGGGAGGCTTACTGAGGCTTCCTGGTGTAGGAAGGCTTTGTGATGGTAGGAGTTGGGACTACTGATTTGTAGATGAGCCTTGAATGACAGCGTCTTCTTCTGGATCTCGAGGTATAGCGGGAATCTGCCCAGCTCTGCTCGGCAGGCGCAGTTTGATGTGCTCCGATGGACTTGGAGAAGATGCTTGCAGAACTCTAGGTGGAATATTTCAGTCGGCCCAGCATCCCACTTTGACCAGTTTGGGTATGAGACTGGACCCCAGACCTCACTGCCGTAAAGAAGGATTGGGGCAATGATGGTGTCAAAGACTTTTAGCCAGACTGTTACTGGTGCCTTGAGATGATACAGACGTCTTCTTATGGCATAGAAGGCTTTGGAAGCTATGTCTTTCAGTAACTCTATGGCTTGCTTGAAGCTCCCTGATTGGCTGAGTTCTAGGCCCAGGTAGGTGTACTTGTTGGTTTCTGTAAGTGGACAGTTGTCTATCGTGAAGGGAGGATGGCCAGCAGGTTTCTGCTTTCTTTTCTGGAACACCATGGTATTAGTTTTCCTCTGGTTGATTGGCATTGCCCATGTGCTGCTGAAGGTCTCTAGGATGTTCAGATGATCTTGGAGGCCTTTTGCGGTTGGGGATAGCAGCACGAGGTCATCGGCATACAGCAGAAATTTCACCTGGGTGTCATGGAGAGTGAGTCCTGGTGCTGAGGAGGACTCTAGGGCCACCGCCAGCTCATTGATGTAGATGTTAAAGAGCGTTGGACTTAGGCTGCAGCCCTGTCTCACTCCTCGGCTTTGTTGGAAATACAACAACTACACTGATGCGCAAAAAGGGAACAATGTTTTGAACTTTTGACTTTCAGGATACATATCTTACAAACCATTATAACTTTGAGCTTGAGGCTACCTTCATTTTATAGACAATCATCTTTGCTATCTTATGCTTAGTGTATGACCCTTGGGGTTTTTACCTTCCTTTGGATCAACATTTTTGACTATAGGTTGAGCTCCATGTACTTAAAGTCTACCTTCAACCCATAAAACTATTAAATAATTTTTTCAACTGTATTGGCATTCATAATGTTGAAAGTTCGATACCAGGTGAGGTGTCCCCTGACTCATGGTCCTCATAACATCCACGCCAATGATCGCTATTTCCTCAATGCCCAATGTAGTTACAGTACATTAATTAGTTAGGAAAGTGATCACTGTAAATTAAACGATTATGGATTTATAAATTATATTACCTGTGGTGAAAGGTAATCATTCACCATTGACGAATGAAGTGAGGTAGTTCTATGCGTTATACCTCCAAATTGTGGCAATAATAAAGTTTCCCTTGCACCTGTAAAAGTAAATGAAATAACTGCTAAACTCAATGTTTAAGTTACTTGGCCCACCAGCAAAGTACAAGCATAGTATTCAATTTTCAGTGTATGTGGAAAAACAGTTGTGTGTACTAGCACATTTTTTACAATTGTTAAGTGTTCTGTACCTGTGTGGTTTGTTACGCTTATGCACAGTACACAGAGCAAAAACATACTAGTCTAAAATAACTAGTTGAATAAAATAATAATAATAATCTTTATATAGTGCCAACATATTCCACAGCGCTTTACAAATCAGAATCATATACAAACAAACAGTTATAAACAGTTTTGGAAGACACAATAATTAAAAAGCAAAAAATAATAACGACCCTGCTCGCAAGAGCTTACAATCTACAATAAGGTGGGGGTGACACAAGGTATATGGGTATTTATTTACAATCATGGTCCAGCCATTTTGAGGAAGTGTAGAATAGATGAGAGTTAAGTAAGTGGCCACCAGCCAATCTGTGTAGAGCTTTTGGGTCTGATAGAGTTATACAGTTATGTTCAAGGAAGTAGTGAATAACCTATGTCTGAATGACTGTGATTAGGGAGAATGATAGGCCGCCCTAAAAAGAAATGTTTTTAGTGAGCGTCTGAAACTAAGTAAGTTGTGGGTAGTCCTAATTTCTTGGGGTAGACTATTCCAGAGGGTTGGTGCAGCTCAGGAAAAGTCTTGGAGCCAGGTATTGGAGGTTCGGATTAGTGCAGATGTTAGTCTAAAGGCACTCCCAGAGTGAAGAGAATGGGTGGGGTGATAACAGAGATGAGGGTAGAGAGGTAGGGAAGTGCTGCACCTTGAAGAGCTTTGTGGGTGAGAACAAGCAATTTGAACTTGATCCTATAATGTATGTGCAGTCAGTGCAACGACTGGCACAGAGCGGAAGCATCCGAGTAACGATTAGCAAGATAGGTGACTCTGGCTGCTGCATTAAGGATGGACTGAGAGGGGAAAGCCTAGTGAAATTAGGAAAGAGGGGAAAGCCTACAGCCAATTAATAGAGTGTTGCAATAATTAAGGCGGGAGTGTATCAGGGCCACTGTGATAGTTTTAGTTGTTTCCATGGAGAGGAAGGGGCGAATTTTAGAGATGTTCTTCAGTTACAGGTGACAAAAGCAGGCAAGAGATTGTATATAGGAAATGAATGAAAGATCAACATCAAATGTAACACCAGTACAATCGAGCCTGCTGCCAGACGTTATCGTGTGCACACCCGAGGGAGATGTCAGATTAGGAGAATAGTGGAGGGTAGGATCATAAAAAGTTCAATTTTGGAAAGGTTGAGTTTCAGGTATAGAGTGGACATGATATTGAACACTGCGGTTAGACAGTCATTGAAGTTCTGTAATACAGTGGGAGTAAGGTCAGGGGAGGAAGTGTATAGTTGTTTGTCATCAGCATAAAGATGGTACTGGAAGCCAAATCTACTGATGGTCTGTCCAATTGGGGCCGTGTAGAGAGAGAATAGGAGAGGGCCAAGGACTGAACCCTGAGAGACCCCAATAGTGAGAGGAGGGGAGAGGAAGTGAAGCCAGCATATGATACACTGAAAGACTGGATGGAAAGATAGTAAGAGAACCAGGAGAGAGCGGTGTCTTTAATGTCGTTGGAGTGCAGCATAGAGAGTAGATGATGGTGGTTAACAGTGTCAAAAGCTGCAGAGAGGTCAAGAAGAATAAGCAGAGAGTGTTCACCATTACGTTTTGCCGTCAGAAGTTCATTGGTCACTTTGATGAGGGCAGATTTTGTAGAATGTAGGGGACAGAAACCAGACAGTAAAGGATCTAGAAGAGAGTGAGTGGAGAGGTAATGGGTAAGGGTAAAACTGTGTAATAAACTCAAATTTCCTATGGCTGCACTTCTTTTGCTATTAGCATTATAGAAGTACTATTTATGGGGCTACATAGGAGCTAGTGCAATGTGCTCGTGGAGTCCCTCATTTAAAGGGGTTTCTTCCCCAGGAAAAATTAAAAAGCCTGTACTCGCTTCCCATGCTGGCACCGGTCCAGCGGTGTCAATATTCTTGTTCTCAGGGCTCATGTGACATTTTGATGTCACGCGATCCCCGCATCCAATCTCTGCCGTATTCTCGCTTCCTGCCTTCTAACCAATGAGTTAATCTAAAGAAAGTGAGCGCTGAAGCTGACAATCACTTCCATTTGATTGCTCCTGTGTGTGAAGGTGGGGAGAGAGAAGCTGGCAAAGGGGTCGCAGTTTTTACAATGTCTCATGAGCCCCAGGAACATGATTACCAACACCGCTGGACTGATGCTAGGTGAGTATAGGCCCTTTTATTGACCTGATAGTGACATAAATTTTGACATCTTTGAAGTTAAAATTGAGGGACTGGTGTTTTCACTAATTTTATGCGTTTCAGCCAGAGCCTGGTTATGTATGTCTGCCATGCAGGGCTGGGAACTCTTTGTTATCAATTGTGAATACTCCACTCTGTGACCAAGAAATGAGGATCCTAAACATGCAACTTACCTCATCAACTTAAAATTAAAGTAGTTCAAAATAAATGGACTAAACAAAACTTGTAATGATCAGAAATGAGGTGTCTAAATGTCCTTAAATGAAAGGAGTTTACCTTCATCACCTGAAAGCTTGACATCTCTTTTCATTTTTTCCTCACGTCTCCACTTAGCTCTCCTGTTTGAAAACCAGATCTGGAAAATATAGTAAAAGATATCTTTGGCAATATTTCACATCACATTAAAAGTAGCACTGTAAAGGGTCTCCCAAATATACTCTACTTACGATGAAGAGACTGTGACTTATGCATCCGGGAAGACATTGAATGAAAGACCACATCACTCTTTAATTACAGTGTAAAAATTTACATTTATCGTTGTGCTGACATGTCATGTTCAGGGGTACCACAATATACAAGATTTTTCAGCCTGTCCAGAACTTGGTAATGATCTGTTAGTAGCAGTTTGGTTCACACTGTCAACCGTACTTTACAAGATGTTCAATGTTTTAGCCTGTCCAAAACTGGGTAACAACCTGTTAGTAGCAGTCTATTACTCTATTATGCTCTCAGCCTCACTTTAAAAGGTAACAAGTTTTTCAGTCTGTCCAGAACTTGGAAATGACCTGTTAGTAGCAGTGTAGTTTATGCTCTTATCCTTACTTTACAAGATGGTCAATGTTTTAGTTTTTCCATTCTCTCCAAAAAGCGTACACCTCGCTGCTCCTCACAGGCCATGTCCACGGTATAGACAGATCAAAACTTTGTCTATCTTATAAAGTGTGGTACCTCTTAACATGTGCTAATACCTCAATAAATGTAATTTCCTTCACTACAACAAATATGTTCCATATATTATTATTGGGATACTCATCCAACCACTAAACACCGTTATCTATGTGGACTGCCTATCATAGCCTTTTATAAATCTTATGCGTTGATATAGGAATCCGGCTTGTAGATCGCGCTGTTCGAAAATTTGGCCAAGAAAATTACTCCAAGGACCTCGGATCTTTAAAACAAAGATCTTTATTCCTCCCAGACTCGACGCGTTTCGTGTACCCACTGTACACTTCCTCAGGAGTTTAAGGAAGTGTACAGTGGGTACCCAAAACGCGTCGAGTCTGGGAGGAATAAAGATCTTTGTTTTAAAGATCCGAGGTCCTTGGAGTCATTTTCTTGGCCAAATTTTCAAACAGCGCGATCTACAAGCCGGATTCCTATATCAACGCATAAGATTTATACAACTCTCCTGGCTGATTGCTGCGTTCGACAGGATCCAATTGTCTGGTTTATTAGTGGTTGTGTCACACACAACCCAACCAGGTGAGTGTGACCATACTTTTATATTGACTGATTATATCGGATAAGACCCTATTGTGCGCTTCCTCTCCATTTATCATAGCCTTTTGTTAGACATACAGCGGGATGTTCTATTAAACTATTATATAAATATCACATGATATTTATATTATATGATGTTATTCATGTTTTTACTGTATATATTTGGATGGAATAGGGTGATGATCATGCTACTTTATACCCACTGAAAAATTTAGGAAGATGTATACCAACTCAATGAAAGCCAAAATGTCGTGCTCTACATTTCTATGAGTGAAGCCATATAAATAACCATGACATAAATGCAGAAAGCTCTTCCCAGCCTATATGTCAAACTTTATGTAAAACAAAAAAAAACTGAGCCTTTTTGTATGCAATTAAGTTTTCTTGTTGTGATTGAGAAAAAACTGCATGTCACTTCGTAGAAGAATCTCCTGTTGGAAAACACTCCGAACTATGCACTGCCCAATCACAAGAATGCAAAAATGCAAAACAAACTCTACAAAAAAACTTGAAAAAAATCCTCAAATTGCTTCAGGAACTGCAAAACTCCTCTAGAATCTCCCACTACACTTGTTATTTGAGACCGTCTTATAACAAATTGTGTGTAATTAGCCTTGCTGTATGTCTGTTAATGATCTCACATACACTACTACATTGTCTACAATAAATACAAACATGGAATATGGTAGGGAATTATATACACATACTCTGATGGTAACTTCAGGTAGGTCAGTGTCAGCAGCAAGCTTCTCTCTGGTAGCCAGGTCAGGATATTGAACATGTAAAAACTCTGTTGCCATAAAAAAGAAGATAGTAGGCAAGATTTAAGCAGTCTTTGATGTCAACTTTAGATTAAAAATAAAAGATAGAAACATCATGCATTTTACAGTATATTGACCTGGCATTCCTCTAAAGAGGAAACCCTCACCCACCTCAACACAGTCCGACCTATCACACATTCAGAAATCTACAGGCCATTAACCCTCAAACACTCACAGACCCTCTACACTCATCACTGACCACAATCTCCTCATTCTCCTGTCCCAATCTGGCAGTAAACCACCCAAATGACTCTCTCAGAAGCACCCTGGACCAAGTAGAGCCCCTCACCCTCCAAACCTCCAAACACAGAGTTGAACAGGCCTGGCTCACATCACAAACTCGATTTCTCCAGCGATGCTCAAGGAGTGCTGAATATCTATGGAGGAAAAGCCGCACTCCAGAACACTTCATTCGCTATAAATTCATGCTGAGAACTTACAACTCTGCCCTTCACCTTGTCAAACAAACTGACTTCAACACCCTGATCTCCTCAATATCCAACAACCCAAAAAAACTCTTTGACACCTTTCATTCTCTCCTCAGTCCTAAAGTGCAGGCCCCTATCACCGACCTCTGTGCTGATGACCTGGCTTCGTACTTCACAGAGAAAATAGAAAACATCCGTCAGGAAATCAACTCCCAACCTCAAATCGCTGTTACCCCTACCTCTCCCCACATTTCCTCTGGCTCACTCTCCACTTTTGACCCAGTGACAGAAGAAGAAGTCTCCAGGCTCCTTCCTTCCTCTCCGAATAGGCTCGCTGTCCAGATGTTATGTTTGACTCAGATCTTTCCTTCACCCCATATATACAATCTCTTGCCGCTTGCACCTGAAGAACATCTCTAGAATTCGCCCCTTTCTCACCTTGGAAACCACAAAAACCCCATTGTGGCCCTGATTCACTCACGCCTTTACTATTGTACTTCTCTTTTAATTGGCCTTTCCTGCTCTAGACTCTCCCCACTCCAGTCCATCCTTAATATAGCAGCCAGTATCACCTAACTAGCTAACCGATACTTGGACGCCTCTGCTTTATGCATTACTGCACTGGCTGCCTATACACTATAGGATCAAATTCAAACTGCTTGTTCTCACCCACAAAGCTCTTCACAGTGCAGCACCCCCCCACCATCTCCTCCCTCATCTCTGTCTATCACCCTACCCGTTCGCTTTGCTCTGAAAGTGACCTTAGGCTCACTTCTGCATTAATCCGAACCCGGCTCCAAGACTTCTCCCAAGCTGCACCAATTCTCTGGAATGCTCTACCACAAGAAATGAGGTGTATCCACAACTTACCTAGTTTCAGGCGAGCCCTAAAAACACACCTTTTTAGGGCAGCCTATCATGATTCCTAGTCAGAGTCATCTAGACATAGCCTATCCGCTCCACCAGTCTCAAGTGGATCACAAATAGGTTTAGTGGCCACTTATGTTGCTCCTTTCTGATCCCCATCTCCTTAAGTTGACTATACCATCACTGTAAATAAGCGCCTGTTCTTTGTCACCCTCACCTCATTGTTAGATTGTAAGCTCTTATGAGCAGGGTTGTCATTATTTTGCTCTAATTAATTATTGTATTATGCTTTAAATTTGTTTTTTGTTTTTTTGTATTGAATCATATTTTCTGATAAGTGTTTCTTATGATCATTTAATATGATCTTCTGTATTGTAAAGCGCTGCAGAATATGTTGCCGCTATATAAATAAGAATTATTATTATTATTATTATTATTATTAAAGAGCCAATACAACTAACTCACAATGCCAAATAAAAAGCTTGTATATACCCCAATGCCTAGCTATTCAGCTTACATCTACACACTCAAATTAAAAAAATGTACGATTTCGTCTCTTTTCCTTTCCCTACTGCCTTCCTTTGATGTTAAAATACTTCTCATAACTTATAGGGTTACCTAGGAAGTTACAAAATTTGCTGTGAGAAGAGAATGTTTTTAAATGAGAAAATATTACTCATCAATTAAATCCCCCCACTGCTAAGGTAGTAATGGTGTCCCATCAATCACTCACAAGACTGATGCATCCATTCACTGTTCCACAGCTCAAGGCCAGTGCCAGGCCAGTGCTCTACAGTATACACATGGACAAAATTGTTGGTATCCTTCTCTTAAAGAGGACCTGTCACCAAACCAGGCATGGTGATCTAAATACAGCACTGGATGCAGCATGTCTGCTGCATCCAGGCAAGGGGTCCCCCAGCACTTGAGCAACACTGTACCCCGAGATAATACACTTAGAAAAACTTACATCCTGCAGCCGGAAAGGAGGTGGCTTGTGGCTGGGGCCGAAGGGCAGATTCACACCCCCTGCATGTGTAATCTGCCCACCACTGCCAATCATTGTGTCCGTCTTCGGCAGCATAATAGAGAGTTTCCCTACCCCCAGAAATGGCCGTTTAGCCCCCCCCCTGTGGTGACATCCCCACTTATACCCGCCCTGCTCTATGGTTAACATAGAGCAGGGCGGGTATAAGTGGTGATGTCACTGCAGGAGGCCGGGCGCCCCGCCTCCTGCTCTGACATCACCACCTTTCCCCGCCCTGCTCTATGTTAACCATAGAGCAGGGCGGGTATAAGCGGTGACGTCACTGCAGGGGGCGGGGCTAAACTGCAAGTTTTGAAAAAAAAACAAAAAACTCTGTGTTATAATGCTGAAGAGGGAGACAATGATTGGCAGCGGTGGGCAGATTACACATGCAGGGGGTGTAAATCTGCCCTTCGGCTCCAGCCACAAGCCACCTCCTTTCCGGCTGCAGGATGTAAGTTTTCTAAGTGTATTATCTCGAGGTACAGGGCTGCTCAAGTGCTGGGGGACCCCTTGCCTGGATGCTGCAGACATGCTGCATCCAGTGCTATAATTAGATCACCATGCCTGGTTTGGTGACAGGTCCTCTTTAAAGAATAACCCACAATGGTCACTTGTATGTGACAATATACATTTTCAATTTAAATTTACTGAATATGAATTAATAACAATCAGACCTGGTGTCAGTATTCCAGGTTTCCGGCTTGCCGTGTGACTATTTTGCCCTCAGTCAGCATGGAGATCATTGTTTTGTTTTGCCCTTCTTCCTGTCTCGTTTACATAAAGACTGCTCAGGTGAGCATTCATTGCTTGAGTATACTGGTTCCTGGTTTGCTCTTGCTCAGCTGTTCTCCTGGATTCACTCACTTCCCTGGAGTTCTGTGAGATCTCGGTTCACTTTACAGCTTCCTGCATTGTGCTTCTGGTGCTGCTGCTTCTACCTTCAGGCTCGGACATTCAAGTTGGTGAGCAACTTCCCGGTTACTACCGTATGTACTGTGTGCTTTGTGGAACTTGTGTTTTCATCACCTACTCGAACTGTGTTTAAACTTGTTACCGGTCATCCGGGTGTGGGGACCTTTTGCCACGGACTATATCTTCCGGTCGCTCCGGTACCAGGACTTGTGCTATGGACTACATGCATCCGGATTTACGGTTTTGGACTATTGGTTTTTCGGACTGCTTCCATAAGGACTGTGTTCGACGTTATATATATTGGGGTTGTGTTATGTTGTGTGCTTTTGCTGTATACTAAGTTCACCTTGTTTGCTGTGTGTTTATAAATACTTTGCACCCAAGAACCCGTCTCTGCTCTTCATTGCCCTTAAGCGATCAGACTCCTCAAAACCTATACAATAGTATTACACCTGGCTTTTTACATTTTTATGTTAACACACAACTCAAAAGCAAAAAATGTCCAAGACAAAAATGATCATACCTTTAACTTAATGCTATGTTGCCAAACCTTGAGGCAATCAGTGGAAAACAAACAATTTTTTGTAGCTTTCAATACGACTTCTGCACCAGTCTACACATATTTTGGCCCATTCCTCATGAGCATTTAGGCATATTTCTTGTGAGCGAAATACTCCAGCTGTCTCAGTTGTGAAGTTTGCTTTTTTCAGACTGCATGTTTCAGCTTCTTCTGCAGATGTTCAAAAATATTTCGATCAGGGCTCATGGAAGGCCACTTCAGTCAGATGTTTAGCTATTCTTGGATGTCTTTAGCTGTGTTTTGGGTCATTATCCTGGAGGACGTCTGACCTCCAACTCCAACCAAGCTTTTTGACAGTGCGCAGCACATTTTTCTCCAGAATGGCTTCACAGTCTTGAAATTTCATTCTACCCTGCACAGGTCCTTGACACACTGTGCCAGGTGTACAAAACAGCTTCAAAACATAACATTACCTCCTCCATGTTTCACAGAAGGTAGTGTTCTGTTTTTTCCATGCTTTACTTTTGCATCTTTGAACACAGAGCTGATGTCACTTGCCAAAAAGCAGCTGTTTTGTCTCATCTGTTGAAAGGACATTCTCCCAGAAGCTTTTTGGGTTGTCAATATGCATTCTACAAATTCTATGCTTTTTTTATGATTTTCTTGAATTTTTTTCAACGATGGTTCGTGTCCCATGAAGTCCACTTTGGCTATGACGGAAATGATGGTGTGATTTTCACTGATGTACCTTGACCTTGGAGCTCACTGCTAATCTCTTTGGAAGTTGTTCTGGGCTTTTTGATTACTATTCATATTACCCTTGTCATCAATTTATTATCATCAATGTTCCTCTTGCAGCCACATCCAGGGAGGTTGACTACAGTCCCATATACCTTAAACTCCTGAATTATCTGTGCAACTATAATGCCAGGATCATCAATCTATTTGAAAATGGTCTAATATCATTTACTTTTAACATGATTTTTTATCATTTTTATTCTAATTAAATGGGACAACTTAGTGTGCTATGTACCATGTTACCAAACAGGATAGTGACTACTTTTCGACCATTAAATAGTCATATTGACTGATTACATGTGTTTGGAAACTTGTGATGTTATTTAGACTTTCCCATGATGCTACAGAAAGAAGCAGTGTGTTTCAGGTGTGTCTCTAATTAACTCAGATGTTGGCAATAAACCTATCAGAAGTTTCCAAACACATGACATCATCATATGAGCTTTCCAAAATTGTTTAAAGCAATGTATTCTTAGGTGGAACCCCATAGCTGTCCACTTTATCTATGCTCAGAACCAAAAATTCCCCGAAGCGCTACATAATTTTTTTTTAATTATTTATTTACACCATTCTATATGTGTGACAGGCCCAACAGCCAATCACACATGCTGAGACAGAGAATGGGCGTCTGTGATTATTTGTTGGAGTAACCTGAAACCAGCCCATACTAGAATGTATGGGCTGATTTACCTTAATATTCGTAATCTCTATACTCGTTACGAGTACTTTTTAATAATCGTGTATTCATTCGCAAGAGCGAATACAACGTAAGTCAATGGGAAATGCAAGTAGTTTTCTGTTAGACCCTACAAAGGAGAATGGGGGCCTGAGGAAAAAGCTGAAATGGATAGGAAAGTGATGAAACAGAATTGGAAGAGCCTGGAGAATATGCCTGCATGCATTTCTAAAAAGGAAAAGAGGGGAGCGCACATTGGGTTTTATCCTTAGAATGAATTCGCTCCCAAGTTGATGGAACTCACCTTGTAAGATTGTGCGAGTCACAACCAAATGAAAAAGCTTTTGTGTAATGGCCACTGCAGATGCTTCGCTGTGAGAGATGCTTTAATGGAAAAAAAAGTCGGGCTTCTTATGTCCGTGCAGACCAAAAGAACGTCAGTCTGGTGTCACTCAGATCTACTTTATTTTTCCAGTGCGTTTTGTAGAAGTACCTGCCACTTCATCAGGGCTCTGTTTTATGATCCTTTGGGTAAGCTGTCTGTAAGCCACCAAAATAAAGTAGGTCTGAGTGACACTGGACTGATGTTCTTTTGGTCTGCGCCGTCATAAGAAGCCTGGCCTTTTCTTTTTTCATTAATGCATGCATTTCTGACTCACATATGATTTGTGGGAATAACGTTGTCGCAGCATTATGCCACTGTTACAGATACACCCCTGACAGAAGTTATGTCGCTTATCCATGTTATGTAAATAAAAGCTTATAACCTGACGTTATTCATCCATTGGTGGTATAAATTACTCTTTTGAAAGTTGAAATCCTCCGAAATTTGGTTTAGGTTAAGAAAATAGATTGGCATCAATGCTGAAATATTGACAGAATGGTCAGATTTTAGCAAGACAAAAGTTTTGTCGCCTGGTCATATAATTCATCCAATCCTAGTTTACATCCTCACCTGTGCTCAGTAAATGATCGGTTAATAAGTGGGTGTGTCCAAAAAGAAACCCAGCACCGCAGACCTTCACTTGAACTGCAACTTGTGCTCTGACAACATGCCAAAAATCCACCCTGCGACCAAAGCCTTGATTATCTAGAGGCTGAAGACCAGATCCACTGCAGAGGTGGCTGGCACCTTTAATGTGTCTCAGCGTCAAGTACGAAGAATTAAAAAAAGATTTGAAGAGACTGGAGATGTGTTTGACAAGTCCAGGTTCGGCAGACCCCACCACACAACTGCTCAGGAGGATCGTTTGTTGGTTAGAAAATCCAAAGCAAGTTCCTCTTCCACTGCAGCAGAGCTCCAACAGGCCTGGTCACCTCAAATTCCTGTGTCAACTAGAATAGTTTGTAGGATTCTGTCTCTAAATGGCCTCTATGCTCGAATCAGTGCCCAGAAGCCAGCACTAAACAAAAGGCAAATAAAAAACATGTGGCATTTGCAAAGTCCCACAGCCTGCTAAACAGATGGACGCTGGAAAAGTGGCAGAAGGTGGATTTCTCTGATGAATCTTCAGTAGAATTACACCACAGCCACCGCAAATACTGCAGGAGACCTACTGGAGCCTGTATGGATCCAAAATACACCCAGTAAACAGTTAAATATGGTGGTGGAAAGAATCATGGTCTGGGATTCCATTCAGTATGGGGGTGTGCGAAACATTTGCAAGTTAGAAGGCAATGTCAATAGCCTAAAGTATCAAGAAGTATTAACTACCTCTTATATTCCAAATCATAAAAGGGGTCAAATTCTGCAGCAGGTTGGTGCTCCATCTCATACATCCATCTCTACAACAAAATCTCTCCAGGCAAAAAGATCAAGGTGCTCAAGGACTGGCCAGCCCAGTCACCAGACATGAACATCATTGAGCATATTTGGGGTAGGATGAAAGAGGAAGCTTGGAAGACAAAACCAAAGAATCTAGATGAACTCTGGGAGGCATGTAAGACTGCATTCTTTGCTATGCCTGATGACTTCATTAATAAATTGTATGAATCATTGTTGAACCGCATGGATGCAGTCCTTCAAGCTCATAGAAGTCACACAAAATATTAAATATGACTCTAATAGCACCACAACTTCATTCACCAATGATATGCAACATATATTTGTATTTTCATTTTAAGTTAATTATTTGTTTGAATATCACATTACTTTCTGTGGGCAACAAAACATTTGTCTTGCCAAAATCTGACCATTCTGTGTTCATGAAAAGATCAATATTTCAGCATTGTTGCCAATTTATTTTCTTAATCTAAACCACATTGCAGAGGGTTTCAGCTTTCAAAAGAGTAATTTATACAACCAATGGATAAATTTAACGTCAGGTCATAAGCTTTTATTTACATAACATGGATAAGCGACATAACTTCTGTCAGGGAGTGTACACAAAAACAACTACCAAACCTAATCTAAATCACATTTAACAGGCCAAAAAGGTTCAAGAAACAGTTTTTCCTGTCTAATGACCTTTATACAAGCTAAACAAACCAGAGAAACAAAAAATATCGCTTTTAGTATTTCTTCACACGTACTGTTGTAGCTTTTTTTCACCTTTTACAATCCGGAGGGCCCCGACTTATATATTTTGTAGGTCCCTCTGTCATAGATCATTTTTAGTTAGCTATTCCCCAGCACTTTACAAGGCCAGCTACAACCTACCAGTAGGTATGTTGACCTTTGACCTCAGAGGCCTCAGGTGGTCCTGTAACATATGTGATGTTTTGGAGGGACTGCTCCTCCTCCTACTCCACTGCCATGTCATTCTGCGACCCTACATTCAATGTTTAGAGGGCCTGAAGTAGGCAGGAACCTGATTTTGCTAAGGGCCCAGTGATTGCACTGTAATGTACGTTTTGGAGGGAACGCTCTTACTTAGACATTTGGGTGGTCCCTCCCTCGTTGATACTGTGATAGTGGAATACATATTCCATAGCAGTTTAAAATGTGCCCATTGTAGCATTGGGCTTCACCCTGCTGCTCCTCTACCTCCATGACATTTTGTGGCCCTAAATTCAAATGTTCAGAGGGCCTGCAGTAGGCAGGAACCTGAGTTTGCTGAGGGCTCAGAGATGGCCCTGTAACATACATTATGGAGGGACCGCCCTTACTTAGACATTTGGGCAGTCCCTCCCTCATTGATATTGTGATAGTGGAATACATATTCCATAGCAGTTTACAATGTGCCCATTGTAGCATTGGGCTTCATCCTCCTCTTCCTTCTCCACCTCCATGACATTTTGGGCCCTACATTCAAATGTTCAGAGGGCCTGAAGTAGGCAGGAAATCTGAGTTTAGTGAGAGCCCCATATGGCTCTGCAACATACGTTTCAAAGTGCCCTTCTCTAGAGATTTTGGAGGTCCCTCTTGTGTACATTTGAGAGTGCTCTCACTTAATCATGTTGTAGGGCCGTTACTCTATTATTTAACTCATTAAAGGGCAGAGACTACATGGAAAAAGGGCAAGAGATATGGAGTAATAGAAGGTAGCAGTAAGTTTGGCCTGCAATCCTCAGGTTTGGCTGAACTATGTGAACTGGAAAAATAAAGCTACACTGGTCAACTGGATGATGAGCTCAAATATATCTCTTGTGCAAGTCAATGGACAAAGTATATATGGTACCCAACCTCCAGGATGGGTTGGAGAAGCTTCTCCAAATGGCTCAGAGATTGTGATTGACAATATTCCTCAGATTATACAGGAAGAGAAGACTTCTTGATCCTCTACTACTTGGTCCACTGCAGAATGTGCATCATATTTCCAAAAATGACTCCCGGCGTTGTGTCATAGGTGCAGGAAGATACCATGACAAAGGCCTCCCTTGACAAAAACATTATCTACGATGGACTACTATAGTAATTGTGGTCCTCAATTCAAGTTTTCAGAGGGCCATCAGTGGGTCATGAACGGACAGTGTAAATTTTGATTGAATATAATCCCTTATCTCATTCACAATGTGACAAAAGCCAGGCATGTTTTCTGCCAAATAAGGTGACTGACAGTAGATTTCGATTGAATATGTATCCCCCTATCTCAGTCACAATGTGGCAAAACCCAGCAATGTTTTTCAGCCAAATAGGGTGATTGACAGTAGATTTCAATTGAATATGTATCCCAATATCTCAGTCACAATGTGGCAAAACCCAGCAATGTTTTTCTGCCAAATAGGGTGACTGACAGTAGATTTCGATTGAATATGTATCCCCTATCTCAGTCACAACGGGGCATAACCCAGCAATGTTTTTCTGCCAAATAGGGTGACTGACAGTAGATTTTAACTTGAAATTTGGTACAGATGTGGCTAAGAGCAATAGCAGACACATGGGCAGTTTTTGAAATATTTAAAGCGCGCCGATTTTTGGAATGCGTTTAAAGTTTTGCGCTTGCGATCACATGGGTAAAATATTAACAAAGATCCTCTTGTGACATATCTGTTGAAAGCCTGCACAGTTCTGAGTAGATTGGTGTTTATTTGTTTCTCTATCTTATTTCTAGCCGAGATATGATAGAAAATGTAAAGCCATATCAGGCCAAAATTCGCACTTTTTTAAACTTTAAAAATCTGTAAAAAATTAACTGATAAAGAAAAAAATTCAAAACTTTTTTTTTGTAATTAACTAAAGTTGTTCTTCATATAGAAAAAAAATTAAAAAAATCAGAGGACGTCAGGGAAAAAAAATATTCATTTTTGGATCACTTGACATGGAATGACCCATACTGTCCTAGTTTGTCCCCTGCACAATGTGTATAGGGTTTGTATAAATTGGCCCTATGAGCTGATCATAGGATGAAAGAAAAAGGGAAAATGGGTTTTTAAAGGGAAAAGGGGGACATTAACCCGAACCCGCATGAATTTGCATTTTTGGGGAATTTTTTTGAATGGGTTACTATCACCTGGGGGATTACAAAAATGTGGAGATATCCAGTCCTTGTTGAAAATTTTAAAAGAGTACTCCCGGGCTGCATTTTCCAAAAGAGAGGCGTGTGCGCTTATCACTAATGTGGACACAGCGGAACTAAAAACAAAAACCCTGAAAATCACACTAGCGGCCCGGGGAGGGCCAGCACCCCCCCAAGGGGGTTTTAAAGGAAAAAAATCAAAACCTATTTTCAGCTTGGAAAACCCAATAATTAAAGGGAACTGAAGTGTCAGAAAAAGGGTACACATCTGGTCACTTACTTATCCCTTGACCATGTTCTGGGGGGGGGAAATTTTTTTCCCCCCTTGGCATTTTTTTATAGGCACAGATAACTCTTGCTGTTGTGCTGGTTTATTTAAAATTTTCCCAATTTGGGGGACAAATTTTTCCCCCACCTATGTTTGGGCCTGGTGGGGGTTTATGTCTCTCCCTTTTATCCCTTTTTTGTTGAAAA
>JARQOC010000004.1:234839368-234906519 GCA_033576535.1 Allobates femoralis
AGTGTATTAATATACACTGTGAAATCTTAATAAAAGTAAGCCAGATGTATTAAAAATAATAAACAATGAATACTTACCCTTCTGACGGCCTATTAGGGCTATAGGGAGCTGATCCAAGCACAGGAATGGAGCTGCCAGGACCTTTCGTGAAGTCATGGGTGCTGATTGGCCGCTCACATGACATCACATGACCGCGAGCGGCCAATCAGTGCCCACAGAGTCACGGAAGGCCTTGGCAGCTCCATACCTGTGCTTGGCTCGACTCCTCGAACACCCGGCGGAGGGCAAGTATTTAATTTTTATTATTTTTAACACATTTTCTTAACTTTAATTTGGGTTTCGCAATGTATATTAATACATTGCAAAACCCAAATGGGGCGGTTTCACATGTCAGAGGAGAGGAGGAACAAGAATCTTCCTCCCTCTCTGTGACATCAGATCCAGCAGCGCCACCCCTATGGGAAAAAGCGCTGGCGCTGCTGTGTAAAAATTGACATGGTCATTTTTACACCAGCACTTTTCCCATAAAAGCACTGCGTAAAATTACGCCGTGTCTGTACGGCAGAGTGAATTTCACATTCACTTTTCCACCAGACACAAGGCACATTGCGCATTTTTGAAAAGCACACGCAAAAAAGCGCTCACAAATGAGCAATATGTGAACGTAGCCTAACTGTAGTGAGATGGATAAGAGCAGAAGTGATAAATGCACGAGTTCCAGTCAAAAAGCGTTTCATCTCTGCAAACAGGAAGGTTCAACTTGAGTTTGTCAAAGATCAGAGAAGGAGACAGACTGATCTAAGATGTTGTGGTCATATAAATCCAAAGTTCAATCTGTTAGGTAATGGTTGCAAGCACTATGTATACCACCCACATAGAAGTTTAGAGCTGCTTTTCTGCATCTGTCATTGGTCCTCTGCATAGAATTGATGGAAATATGAATGCTACCATGTAGAAGAATATACTGGAGAATGAAATGCTGCCACATTGTAAAACCAAAGTATGCAGGGGATGGAAATTCTGGCAAGACAATGATCCTAAGCACAAATCCAATTTAGTAAAAAAAAAAAAATTGGTTAGCAGAGAAAAATGTTCGTCTGTTTCATTATACCACCTTTAGGCAATGAAAGTTGTTTGACCATTAGTTCATGTGCTAGTACAGTGTTTCCCAAGCTCCAGTCTTCATGGCCCTGGACAGATCACATTTATAGGATTTCTTGAGCACTGCACAGGTGATGGAATCATTATCAAGACACAAGAGATTTCTACATTCTCTCACCTATGCAATACTAAAAGTACCGTCACACGCTGCAACATTGCTTGCAATTTCACTGGCAATTTGCTGGTTGCAGTGAAATCATGGACATATTTTTCTATTTTGTTGCCGTGTACAAATGGAACAATGTGTCCATGCTTTCACTGCAACCAGCAAATTGCCAGTGAAATTGCCTAGCAATATTGCGTCGTGTAACGGTACCCGAAAACATAATTCTGTTGGGGTCATGAGGACTGGAGTTTGGTAAACACTTTGTTAGTATGACTCAATAAGCTGCAAAGATAGCAGTATGTCATATAACATTCCCACAAGTAATAGAAAATTACAGCACTACTGGTCCATATAAAACATCAAAAGGTCCCACTGGTAGAACTATTCAGTGTGAAAAAGGCAGTCGTTTCTGCAGCATTACAGATCTCTCCCCTTCCATGTTTTATCTTTTGTTGAATAAACCTTTTGATGTTTTATACGGACCAGGAGTGCCACATTTTTCTCTTTCCTGTGGATACTTACCAGCTTGATGTTATGCTGGCACTCGCGAGTTCTTGGTGTGAACCGGAGCTGAGCAGTCAGCAGTATTGTGAGCTGTCAGTAGTGCTGAAGGTCATCTATTTTCTATTTTTAAAATTATTTCATATAATGTGGTTAATAGTGAAGAGGGAGGGCTAACCTGTGTAGTAGTCATAGTTATATGGGGCACTGGTAATGAAGTTCTAAACAAGCCTGACAATTACAGTGTAAGGTTCTTAATCAGTGATGGGAAATATTTTGAACTCTGTGTCAAAATGCGGCAATTAAACAAGCATAACTTGGGCGGTGTGTCACTTTGAGAAAAAAAATTGCGATATTTATAGTTTAAATAACAAATGTATAATTGTAATATATAACTGAATTTAATAAACCAAAAACTAATTATTTAACTTACCTGCTTAGTGACATCTTTGTTCATTTGTCAGTCGGTGTCTTTTGTTGGGCTTGATATTATTTAAAGAGGACCTGTCACCCCCCTCCCCCCTCCCCAATGAATTAGAATCTAAGTGGAGCACTGAATGCAGCATGTATGCTGCATTCAGGCTAGGGGTCCCCCATGTCTCTGTGCCGCCATTTTTTACATGTGTTCGCTGACTCCCTCCTGCCGGTCATGTCACCCTCGCTCTGTGCCTCCTTGTGCTGTTGACGCAGGCACAGAGCGAGTTATTGCTGCTTGTGGTCCCGGCCGCCTTCTGCTCTGATGTCCTCCTTTCCCCGCCCTGCTCCGTGTATACAGCATAACACGGTCTGCGCCTGCGTCAACAGTACAAGGAGGCACAGAGCGAAGATGACATGACTGGCAGGAGGGAGGTGGCGAACACATGTAAAAAAGGTGGCATAGAGACGCAGGGGGAGTGAAATGCACCCGTGGTACGAGGTGGCTGCAGCACAAGGCCTGCCTCCATGGCTTCTAACTAAGTTTCTCTAAGCCAATATCTCAGGGTACCAGCTGCACAGAGACATAGGGGACCCCTTGCCTGAATGCAGCATTCATGCTGCATTTCGATTCTAATCCATGGGGTGTGACAGGTCCTCTAACTTGTGCCGGGTGCCGTGAACTAAGATAAGTGACGGAGAGGGGGAATCCTTTAACTAATCTGCCTATTAGTGATTTTTTTGTTGTTGAATTTCATTGGCCAACTTTTCAATTGAAGGTTGGTACTTCGTACACTTCAAGCCCAAGCATGCTCTACTAACTTCATCTGTCAATTTGTTTCTTTTTTGATTTTGATATCATTTTACGCTGAGAATAAGGTCTCACAAAAGTATGTAGTATGCAAGATGGCGTTTCCTTTATAAATTAAGGTGGCTGCTGCTATTTCTAATGGCAGGAAACAGCACCCATAGCACAGGCCCTCGCCTCTCCCAACGTCACCCTCACTTATCTTAGTAATAATGGTCAATTAGAAATCCATGACACCCCAGGACAGTAGATTGGATGATGGCTATGTGGTTGCTGGTAATGGCAATCACAGAGCCCCCAGAGATTCTGCTGCTCCCTGCTCCGCCGGCTGGAAGTGAGGTTAAAGAGATTCTAACCGGAAGTTCCAGAGCTAGATGCTCTGTGCCAGAGCTCTGTTTTGGCCTACAGACCTCCGGCACAGAGCATCCATGCTACACTACAGTAAATCCTCGGCTACTGCACCTGGCCGTGCAGGAGCCGAGGATGAAATGTCCTTCTGGGCATGTCGCCGCATGCAGCAGCGAAAATGGCTACGTGTGTCAGTGGTGACATGCGTGTCCATAGGTTCGCCGTCACGGGTCTAGATCAAGACTGCCGTGGATGCACCCCCTTATTTGTTTAGAATTTCTCTCATGCAATTCACCCTCAAGCCCTGCACAATGTCCAACAGGGCAGACAATTAAAATGGATCCTGTCAATTACTTCCCCCCCTTCCTAAACAGCAACAGAGAGCAAAATGGGAGGGATAATTAGTCTGAGGAAATCATCTTACCACTGGACTAGTAGTCCTCATATTTGCATGACAGGAGCGTGGATTTAAAACTTAAAAATGTATACGCTGGTTACTATTCATCTAATAATAATGTAGAGCAAGAGATTTTCAAATATACTTTATAAATTAAATCTGAAAGAGAACCTTTCAAAAATCTTCTAGATGTCGTCCCTCCTAGGCTGTTTCTGAACCAGGCACATGCTCATGAGGGAAATCAGTCTTCAGCTCAACACACTAAAAATACAGCCATATAAGGGTGGTGGTGGAGCCTATACAGCATTCACACTACAGCTGATCAGAGTCTCAGGTTACCTCAGGCAGGGACAGTGCTGACTATGTCAAGCTTTTAGGCTGGTTTCACACCACGATTTCGGAGTTTCCGAGTGTATCCGTGTCAAAGCGGATACACTCGGATCCGATTTTGCCTCCCATGTATTGCTATGGGGCACGGATTGTGCTCGGATGTGTCCTTTTTGCCATCCGATTTATGCATAATCCGAGCCCCATAGGGATACATGGGAGGCAAAATCGCATCCGAGTGTATCCGATTTAACATGGATACAATCGGATGCCTCAAAATCGTAATGTGAAGCCGGCCTTAGCAGTACACACAGCTCTGGTGTTCTTATCTCCTCTCCATTCACATAGTCTCTGCTCTGTGTTATCAGCCTATGGCCCCCTCAAAAGCTCCTCTTCATCTCTTCATGGAGCAAAGCCAATCTGAATACAGAGAAGAGAAGATCACAGGAGTGTGTGCACTGTTATCTCCTCTGCATTCACATCAGCTCTGTTTCGTGTAGTCAGCTGAGGACTGAGTAGGGGCAACAAGCTAACTGCACAGAGCAGAGTTGATGAGAATGCAGAGCGATAACAGGAGTTGTGTGCACTGCTGACAGCATGACGAACTCAGCACTGTAGTAACGCGAGATACTTTGATCATCTGTAGCACCGCTACACTGGCACGCTGTGTAAGTTCCCCCCATCCTTATAAGGCTGTATTCAGTGTGTGAAGCTGAATACAGATTTTCCTGACAATGAGCATATGTCTAGTTCAGAAACAGCCTAGGGGGCATCTTCTAGAAGATTTGAGAGTTTTCTTCCAGATTTCATTAATAAAGTATATTTGAGAGTTTATTATAATCACTTACTCTATATTATCATTGGAAAAAAATTTAAACGGCGGTTATGCTTTAATGTTAGAATGCTAGCGCAATTGCTAAGACATAAGGAGATTTGTGGAAATGTAGAAAGATATAGTAGAGAAATGGTGGCGGCTTATGGGGGGCTAGGCCAGCTGTCAGGTTTACTTTATAGAGGTCTTTACATATAGAGGTCTATCATTTAGAACATATTTACAAGATATGCCAGAAATCTTCAATGGATCAGATTCCAGAGTATAGAGGTTCTCTGATGGTGTTTGAAACTTTACCGAGATGTTGGGATCCATGAAACGGCATATTGGAGATATGGTCAAATCATAATAGCACTTAGATTAGGTAACCCCCAATAAAACTAACACTATTAGACTAGTATTTAAATCTTTAGCCGGCTTTCAAACCTTTCAGCTACAGACTCAATGAAGGCATTTTCTGGGAAAAACATACCTCCATTATATATTAACTAGAAAAGACTTGAGCCATAGACCCAGTAACATTAAGACAATGTACTTACGTAGTGGCTCTAGCTCCTTCACGTCGGGAGGCAAGTCCTTCTGCAAGTAGAGATTCTGCAATGTTCTCACCTGAAGTATCTAAGAACACCACATTAAAAGTCAAAAACTGACATGCTACCATTCACTGCTAGACATTAAATTGTTTGAAAAGCCAATTATGCAAATAACATCGTAATGACCAAATTATAAAATACAAGATTTCAGGTGGGTGGGGCATGGTATGGGTAAGTCCACACACCTTTTCCATCTTTATTTCTTAGCTCTTAATTCCACACATGTATGCATTTTTACTGTATTTTGGCCTGATTAAACAGATACCAATTAGTTATCAAAACATATATTATGGATGGCCTTTATCATGTCTTTCATTTTCTTATTATGTATCCTGCAGTACTATTTCTTCACCATCGCTCAACAGAGCAGCAGCTGACAGAATAGCTGTACAAGCCTTTACTGGAGTTTAACCCAAAAAAATGTAAGCACATCCCCCACTAATGTACCTATATTTCCATCTCATGGTTGGCTTAGTGCACAAGGAGGGGAGTATAAATTTCTTTATTGTAATCTCTTTCAGCAACAATTATTCAATTTTGAGTCAGACATTGCTTTGATAAAGAAAAAAACTCGCAATATGTCTGTGCCCACAATGAGAGGTAACTACATGAGCTACAAATACATTTCTATCTGTACTACAGAATTTAAGCGTGTACCCCCTTAAGGACCAAGCCTCATTTTTGCAATTCTGACCAGTGTCACTTTATGAGGTTATAACTCCGGAACGCTTCAACATATCCTAATGACTGATTTTTCATGACATATTGGACTTCATGTTAGTAGTAAATTTATGATGATATTGTCTGCATTTCTTTGACCAAATAGAGTGTTTATATGCAGTGACAGTTCAAAACCATGACAGGTATAACCGTCATTGGTCATTAGGGGGTTAGACAATGTTTACATAAAAAAAAAAAAAAAAAATTATATATATATATATATATATATAAAATTTGACACTAGCTGCTGTATAGATAAAAGGCAATCTGTCCCAAGCTTTTGCTACCTCATCTTAGAGCTGCATAATGATAGAAAAAGGCCGTGATTTCATCTATGCGCTTAGTTTTCTAGGTGCAGTAGTTGTGCAAGCTCTTAGATGTAGCAGAGCTCAGAAGGTTTGTGTACATTGTCTATTGACAATGTGCTGCTAATCATAAAAGTCAGCTATTCACAGAAATGAAAGTCCTAGTTATAAAAACCTTCACTATAAGTTAACAGAAGCACACAGCTTAATAAATGACATCGCTGAAATCTGTATCTTAGCCTCTAGCTCTGGCTGTCTTCAGATTATATAGCAAAAACCTGCTGACAGATTCCCTTTAAGGGAAACCAATAAATAGGGACACAAACAGCAACACTTCACAAAATAACATTTAATGAGAACAACCATGATCATTCGAAAACATACCTTTGCCCAAATAAACAGTCCCATAGTATCTTTCCTCATTAATCTTGTGATCTACAGTGAAGCAAACTTCTTTACCAATAAGCTTTCTCCTCAGGAACTCTCGAGCTGGAAAGGCCCAAGGCTGAAAAAGATTTCAGAGGTTAAAACTAAAGGTAACACTGCTTATTATTAGTATGTTACTAAATGTAACAACCCCATGTTCATTAATGTAGCACATCTAGTTGTAAATTTTTGTTACAACTGAACAGTTTTCATTTTGTCCCATCAGATATTTCCACAACACAATCCATAGAGACCATAGTGCTCGGATTGGCCATAGGGTCTCCTGACCAGAGCGCGACATCCTCATACAAATATATGAAACCGTCACGCTCTGGTTGGAATAGCCGCAGCTAGTCCGTGTATTTTGGTCTGTGTACAAACCGTATTACACAAACGTCTGAAAGAGATCTTATTAATCACTTTCTGGCATTTTCATGCTTCACTGAACCCTCTATAGTCACACAGAGACATATTGTGACTATAGCTTCAGACTTGCTGGAGGTCAGGAGCTACATCACATGCACTCAATACATCTATATGAGAGCCAGAACGAGGCCCTCATAGAGATGTATTGAAAAGTGACCTCCGACGCGCTCCATGAAACACTAGAGCAGCAGGTCACAAAACCCCACAGTCCAACTGGAGCACTACTGGAAAAGAATTATGGTGGCAGAAAGAATATAAAGACAGAGCTCATGAGGTTTACATTTTAAGCATGACTCCAGCAGTGCAATTAAAAAAAAAAAAAAAACGCTATAGTGCTGCTTTAACTTTATTAGTCCCTTGTAGGTATTCATATAACTTATGTCTTACTTTGCTGGAAATATCTGTATTACAGACACTAGTGTAAAGACTCCAAAAAGGTTAGCTTGTGTGTTAAAGAGCTATGTTAGCCATGGAAGAACACTCCATACCAATCTTCTCTAGTTGTCGTATTCATTTTGTTTAATCTATCTTTGTTAGTGCATAAACATTGGGATTCTGCATTTTAAACATAACTTCACGTTTTTTTCAGGCTCCACTGATACGCAGATGGGGGGAAAATGCATAGTTCTGCAGCATCTGTAGAGGGGTTTTGAGGTCCAAGAAGGGAAGCCAGCAAACAATCTGGGGAGTTCCAAATTGTAAGTTTGCGATATGTCAGGATTCTCCTACATTTCCCCTATGCGGGTGGGTGGTCACAACCATATTTATGTAATTTTCATAGTTATGGTCACATGCTGACGAGACTCACCACGATTCTCTTCTATTTAGAAAAGGCAGGTGAGACTGACAGGCACATGACCACAAGTATGAAAATCACATACATACAGCCACATGACTGCCAGCTGCATTAAGAATACAGAGGAATTGTAACAGTGGGGACATCACACATTGTCAATATCCGGTAGGCTATAGTCACGACTGAATGAAAACTGTTGTTCTTAGACCGATCGACACAAACGGAGCAGGAGTTTTCATTAAAGAAGCAAACCCTATTAAATGTTTAGCAGGCAAAACCTGTGTGAAGACATGTGCAGTGTATATGTATTAACACATTCTCAATCGCTGTCTTCCCCAGTGCTTAACGCCATATTATGCGACTGTAGTTCCAATACTCTGGGGTTTTTGTTTTGTGTCAAATCGTTTTTAGGCTGGAGTTACACTAGGCGAGCTACTTGCGCAAGTCCCACATGCCTCATCCAGCTGCAGGCTCTCGACAGGAGCGTGTAGCTCCATAGAAATACATGCAGCTGCATGCTCCTTTCCAGCGAGCTGACGGCCATGCCAGGTGAGGCACGTGAATATCTTGCATCTGTCACCCAGTGTGACTCAAGCCTTACAAATCTATACAGAGTCAAAACAAGTCTCCATAGGCTTACAGTAGTGCTCAAAAAGTTTACATACCCTGGTAGGTTTTTTTGCTTTCTTGGCTTTTTTTCAGAATATGAATGATAACACGAAAATCTTTTTCCGCACTCATGGTTAGTGGTTGGGTGAAGCCATTTATTGTCTAACTGCTCTGTTTTCTCTTTTTAAATCATAAGGACAACCAAAAACATCCTGATCAAACGTTCACATACCCCAGTTCTTAATAAAGGGGCCGTCACACGCACAGATATCTATAGCGATATTGTAAGCGATCACGTGCACGCGCGATCGCTTACAATATCGCTCACATCGCTGGTGAGATGTCACACAGACAGACTCACCAGCGATGCGGAGCCGCGATCTCGCTCGTTACTATGGTACACATCGGGTAACTAGGCGCCGCGCGTCGCTTAGTTACCCGACGTGTACCATAGTTACCATCTCCCAGCATAGGCGCGGTCGCTGGGAGATGGATCATCGTGGTGTTATACACCACGATGATGCAGATCGTTGCATCGTTCATCGCTAGATCTGAGAACCGAACCTCAGATCAGCGATGTCACGATCAAGCGATTTACCATCGTGAATCGCTTGATTACATGCAACGATATCTTGCCCGATATCGCTTAAGCGATCAAAAAGGAGATCGCTTAAACGATATCGTGCAAGATATCTCACCGTGTGACGGCCGCCTAACGTGTATTGCTTCCTCTAACATCAATGACAGCTTGAAGTCTTTTGTGGTAGTTGTAGATGAGGCTCTTTTTAATTTTCTCTGGCGGTTAAGCTGCTCATTATTCTAGGCAAATTCCTCCAGTTCCTGTAATTTCCTGGACTTTCTTGCATGAACTGCACGCTTGAGTTCTCCCCAGAGCGTCTCAATGATTTTGAGGTCAGGAGACTGAGATGGCCACTCTAGAGCCTTTACTTTGTTCTGCTGTAGCCAATTATAGGTCAACTTGGCCTTGTGTTTTGGATCGTTGTCATGTTGGAAAGTCCAATTACGTCCCATGCACAGCTTTCAGGCTGATGAGTACAAATTTGCCACTGGTATTTGCTGATTATGTGCTGCATTCATCTTTCCTTCAACTTTGACCAAGTTTCCTGTGCCTTTGTAGCTCACACATCACCACATCATCAGTGATCCACCTCTTTGCTTCACAGTACAAATGAGGGTTCCTCCCATCATAGGCCTTGTTGACACCTCTCCAAATGTAACGTTTATGGTTGTGGCCAAAAAGTTTGATTTTAGTCTAATCACTCCAAATTACCTTGTTTCAGAAGTTTGGAGACTCGTATCTGTGCTGTTTTGCAAATTGTAGGCGAGATACTTTGTGGCATTTGCGCAGTAATAGCTTTCTTCTGGCAAATCAACTATTTAGCGAATTTTTCTTAGTGTGCCTTCTTATTGTGCATTTTGAAAAAGCCACACCACTCATTTTTAGTTAGTCCTGTATTGCAGCTGATGTTATTTGTGGATTTTTCTATGCATCCCGAACAATTTTCCCGGCATTTTGTTGGTCTACCTGATCGTGGTTTGGTTTTTACAGAGCCCCTGAATTTCCATTTGTTAATCACAGTTTGAACACTGCTGACAGGCATTATCAATTCCTTAGATCACTTTTTGTAACCCTTTCCTGTTTTATACAGGTCAACTATCTTTTCCCATAGATCCATTGATAATTCTTTTGCTTTCCCCATGACTCACAAACCAGAAACCCCAGTGGCCAGATGAAAGATGCAAGAGTCTGTCTGGATCCCAGAAATTCACTCAGCTTTCATGCACACATTTATTACAAGCAAACAGGTCACGGATGTTCAAACCCATTTGTGTCAACTTCTGTGCATGTAATCAGGCCAAAATCACCAGGGAATGTGAACTTTTGATCAGGTGCATGTAAATGTTTTTGGTTATCATTATGATTTAAAAAGAGAAAACACATTAGTTTGACAATAAATGGCTTCACCCAACCACTAACCATAAGTGGAAAAAGTGTTTTTGCATTATCATTCATATGCTCTGAAAAAAGGCAGAGAAAGCAAAAAAATCTGCCATGGTATGTAAACTTTTGAGCACAACTGTCATTGTAATAGCAGCTTCTGGCTCACATAAATCTCAGTGTGAGCCAGCAAGATGGAATACCAGTTGTGTGGTCCAGGAGGCGTGCGGAGTGTTGTTAGAAATTGAAGAAGGTGATGATTGATGAGCATGTTAATACAAACAACAAAAATTATTTTAATGGGACTGCTTCTTTAAATCACACTTTTCTTCAACTGTTAAAACTGATTTTTTGCAAAAAAAAAACAAAAAAAAAAAACAAAACAAACGCAACACAGCATTTACGATATATAGTTATTTGACACAAGAACTCGGATTAGCAAGTTTCTGCATGATATGAAAAGTGACATAACTATCAGCTATTTAAGAGGGAGTTGGAAATGGGTGGAACGCCAATAGTTCTTCCCCAGCATATATGTTTGGAAATGTGCAGAAAATATCATCATCCAGTCCCATTTGCCGAAGGTAAATCCCCTACAAATTTTGAGCATTTGGAGAAGATCATTGGTAAACAGAAGAGGATCGAGGACCTCAAGTCATGGTTTACCATTACGTGATGCACTGGTAAAGTTATTTCACAAATTCTATTTTAAAATTACGAAACTACAGGACCAATGTTAAAAGATCTCAGAAGTTAACACAACATTTTTTATTAACTATGGTTGGGGGGTGGGAGGGGTATTTTTTGGATAAAAGGCGATTCTAAACATAGTGGCACCAAGATCTACAAATGTGTGAAACCTGATACTCATACTGGAAAATTATTTAGTATTTTCTGCCCAGGTCAGGTTTCTGTTGCAGAAAGATCTCACATGAATTGGTCATGAAAAAGGAAACATTTATAGGAAAAAGTTTAGATAGTTAAGGTCAAAAGGTGTATTTTGTAATCGGAATCTTTCTAGATTCATTATTTCCTTACTAGATGTGGGTCTGGGAGGGCAGGGACATGTGATGGGGGCGAACTCTGTGGTGCTGACCATCTCCCCTGTGTGTCTCTTTCCCCCCCCCTACCGTGGGCGTCTCCTAATATATGTAAATAAATGAATATATTTTTTAGTTAAAAATCTCTTTCTGTGGGGGGAGGGGATAATAACAAAGTGTCCATCTGACATCCTATTTAATTTCCTGGTTAAAAATGTTTAGGGCTTCGCTGTATTTTCTATTGACAGCACAGATAAACCAAGCAGCTACTGGGTGCCAACCCCCACTTTCTGCTGTTACCTTTGCTGGCAATGAAAAATATAGGGAAGTTTTTTTTTTTCTAGTTATTTAAATAACAAAAAAAAAACTTGGCGCATGCTTCGCCGTACTTTGTTGCCAGCTAAGGTAACCGAGGCAGCTGGAGGCTGGAATTCTCAGCATGATAAGACGTCCTGGGCCCCGCACGCTGAAAATTGCAGTCAGAAGCCATCCCAGATTTGGTGCCTCCATGAGAGACGGCAAAACTGGCGGTTACCCTGCTCTTCCAGCTGCTGTGTAGCGGTGGCACACTGGGTAAAAGGGGTTGAGGTCATCTTTTTTTTGGCAGCTAATATCAAGGCCATTAGCAATACCTTCAGTAAAGAGGAAAAAAAAGACACACACCCATAAAGAGCAAATCTTATTACATACAAATAGACAGACACCTTGTTATCCATTTTATTAGCTCCACCAACTTTCCCTTCGATGTAATCCTGTAATGTTGCAGTGGGGTGGTGTGATGAGTCACATGGCTGCCATCTTTGAATAACTGAGTGTCAAAGATGGAATCTGCGCATTTATGTGTGCATGTATGTATCTGCTTGTGTGTGTGTATGCACATGTGCAAGTATGTGTCTGTATGTTTGTGCGTGTGTATGTGCGTGATTGTGTGAATGTGCATGTATGTGTTTGAACGTGCGTGTAAGCGCGTATCTGCGTGTGTATGGACATTATACTGTGTGTATGCATGTTTGTGTGCATATCTGCATGAGTATGTTCGTGTATGTGTGCTTGCATGTGTATGTGTGAGAACATTATACTGTATGTGTCTGTGCGTGTATATGCATGTTTGTGTATATGCATGTGTGTAAGTGCATGGGTGTTGGTGTGTATGGGCGTGTATGTGCACGTATGTGTAACTACATGTGTGTATGCATGCTTGCATATATGTGCATATGTACAGTTGTGGCCAAAAGTATTGACACCCCTGCAATTCTGTCAGATAATACTCAATTTCTTCCTGAAAATGATTGCAATCACAAATTCTTTGGTATTATCTTCATTTAATTTGTCTTAAATGAAAAAACACAAAAGAAAATGAAGCAAAAAGCAAAACATTGATCATTTCATACAAAACTCCAAAAATGGGCCGGACAAAAGTATTGGAACCCTCAGCCTAATACTTGGTTGCACAACCTTTAGCCAAAATAACTGCAATCAACCACTTCCGGTAACCATCAATGAGTTTCTTACAATGCTCTGCTGGAATTTTAGACCATTCTTCTTTGGCAAACTGCTCCAGGTCCCTGATATTTGAAGGGTGCCTTCTCCAAACTGCCATTTTTAGATCTCTCCACAGGTGTTCTATGGGATTCAGGTCTGGACTCAGTGCTGGCCACCTTAGAAGTCTCCAGTGCTTTCTCTCAAACCATTTTCTAGTGCTTTTTGAAGTGTGTTTTGGGTCATTGTCCTGCTGGAAGACCCATGACCTCTGAGGGAGACCCAGCTTTCTCACACTGGGCCCTACATTATGCTGCAAAATTTGTTGGTAGTCTTCAGACTTCATAATGCCATGCACACGGTCAAGCAGTCCAGTGCCAGAGGCAGGAAAGCAACCCCAAAACATCAGGGAACCTCCGCCATATTTGACTGTAGGGACCGTGTTCTTTTCTTTGAATGCCTCTTTTTTTTCTCCTGTAAACTCTATGTTAATGCCTTTGCTCAAAAAGCTCTACTTTTGTCTCATCTGACCAGAGAACATTCTTCCAAAACGTTTTAGGCTTTCTCAGGTAAGTTTTGGCAAACTCCAGCCTGGCTTTCTTATGTCTTGGGGTAAGAAGTGGGGTCTTCCTGGGTCTCCTACCATACAATCTATTTTCATTCAGACGCCGACGGATAGTACGGGTTGACACTGTTGCACACTCGGACTGCAGGACAGCTTGAACTTGTTTGGATGTTAGTCGAGGTTCTTTATCTACCATCCGCACAATCTTGCGTTGAAATCTCTCGTCAATTTTTCTTTTCCGTCCACATCTAGGGAGGTTAGCCACAGTGCCATGAGCTGTAAACTTCTTGATGACACTGCGCATGGTAGACACAGGAACATTAAGGTCTTTGGAGATGGACTTGTAGCCGTGAGATTGCTCATGCTTCCTTACCATTTGGTTTTTCAAGTCCTCAGACAGTTCTTTGGTCTTTTTTTTGTCCATGGTCAATGTGGTACACACGAGGACAGAGGACAGAGGTTGAGTCAACTTTAATCCATGTCAACTGGCTGCAAGTGTGAATTAGTTATTGCCAACACCTGTTAGGTGCCACAGGTAAGTTACAGGTGCTGCTCATTACACAAATTAGAGAAGCATCAAATGATTTTTCTAACAGTTCCAATACTTTTGTCCACCCCCTTTTAATGTTTGGTGTGGAATCATATCCAATTTGGCTTTAGGACATTTCTTTTTGTGTTTTTTCATTGAAGACAAATTAAATGAAGATAATAATACCAAAGAATTTGTGATTGCAATCATTTTCAGGAAGAAACTGAGTATTATCTGACCGAATTGCAGGGGTGTCAATACTTTTGGCAACAACTGTATATGTTCATGTGTGGGGACTTTATACTGTGCGTGCGTGTATATGCACAGGCTTGTTTATATGTGCATATATGTGTTTCTGACGATTAAGTGGGCTAGACCCACGAAACGCGTCCAGAGCTCCTCTGGAACATGTGTGATTTTTAAATTTTTTTGAAATAAAAAGGAATTTTGTGGCACCGGATTCTACACCTTTTTCTACTGCTACAGGTGGTTGCCAAGCCACGTTCCGGTTTGCCTGGAAGTCCTGGGAATATTAGGTGGTTGGAGCTAATCCTTCTCTTGATTCTTTATATGTGCATGTTTGCGTATATGTACGTGTGTAGGGACGTACTGTGTGTATCTATGTACACGTATCTGCATTTGTGTATGCATGGGTGTGTGCTTGCGTGCATGTGGACATATACTGTGTGCATATACTGTGTGCATGTATGGGTTTATCTGCATGTGTTTGCACGGACGTGTGTGTGTGGACATTATACTGTGTGTGTATGCGTGCATGTGTGTGTGGGAACATTATACTCAGTGTATGCATGTGCATATGTACGCGTGTATCTGCATGTGCATATCTGCGAGTTTGCATGCATGGGGACATTATACTGTGTATGTGTCTGAGCATGCGTGTATGTGCATTTGGGGACATTATACTGTGTGTATGCATATGCATGTCTGTATAGTATGTGGTGTGTGTCTCCTTGCCAGACATCGCCGCAGTGCTGCCTGCACCCACCTCTGTGCAGCCACAGCTGCCAAAAAAGTCTGCGGCTTGTGGCCTATTATGAATGAGATCGGGTGCGGTGCCCTCAGCATCCACCAGAGGCGCCCACACCTCATCTAAACCACAGGCCGCAAGCCGCAGACTTTCCTGGCGGCTGTGGTTACATGGAGGTGGGTGCAGGCAGCGCTGCAGCGGTCGGGCAAGGCAGGGTGGTCCGCAGGCTGTACTGTGCAAAGTGCTGGTACCATCAGCGGAAGCCATTTTGAAACATCTAGGACTTGGATGTTCCAATATGGCAGTCAGTGTGCTTCCTGTCGGTGCAGTGGATTATGGGATTCCAGGACATCCAGACAGAAGTGGATGACTAAGGTAAGTACACTACCGTTCAAATGTTTGGGGTCATTTAGAAAAGTCCTGATTTTTGAAAAATTAAATGAAACAGAAATGCACTCTATACATTGTTAATATGGTAAATGACTATTCTAGCTGCAAACGTCTGTTTTTTAATTTATTATCTGCAGGCCCATTTCCAACAACCACCACTCCAGTGTTTTAATGGTACATTGTGTTGTGTAAGAAGGCTAATGGATGTTTAGAAAACCCTTGTACAAGTATGCTAGCACAGCTGAAAACAGTTTGGCTGATTAGAGAAGCTATAACATTGACCTTCCTTTGAGCTAGTTGAGAATCTGGAGCATTACATTGGTTTGTTCTATGAAGCTCTCAAAATGGCCAGAAAAAGAGAATGTTCGTGTAAAACTCGACAGTGTATTCTTGTTCTTAGAAATAAAGGCTATTCCATGTGAGAAGTTGCCAAGAAACTAAAGATTTCCTACAATGGTGTGTACTACTTCCCTTCAGAGGAGAGCAGAAACAGGCTCTAACCAGAGTAGAAATAGAAGTGGGAGGCCTCGCTGCACAACTGAGCAACAAGACAAGCAAATTAGAGTCTCTAGTTTGAGAAATTGATGCCTCACAGCTCCTCAATTGGCAGCTTCATTAAATAGTACCCCCAAAACACCAGTGTAAACGTCCACAGTGAAGAGGCGACTCCGGGATGCTGACCTTCAAGGCAGAGTGAGGAAAAAAAAACAAACATATCTAAGACTGGCTAATAAAAGGAAAAGATTAATATGGACAAAAAAAAAACAACACAGACAAACACTCCATTTTGCAACATCATGCCATACCCTGTGGACAGCTCTTGCTTGGAGCCAATTTCATCCTACAACAGGACAATGAGCTAAAGCACACCTCCAAATGATGCATGAACTATTTAGGGAAGAAGCAGGCAGCTGGTATTCTCTCTAACGGAGTGGCCAGCGCAGTCACCAGATCTCAATCCCATTGAGCTGTTGTGGGAGCAGCTTGACTGTATGATATGAAATAAGTGCCCATCAAGCCAATCCAACTTGTGGGAGGGCCTTCAGGAAGCATGGGGTGAAATTTCTCAAGATTTCTTCAGCAGATTAATTAAATGCCATGCTGTAATTGCTGCAAAGTGAACATTCTTTGACGAAAGCAAAGGTTGAAGGAGAAAATTTATTTCAAATAAAAATCATTATTTTTAACCTTGTAAATGTCTGGAATATATTTTCTATTTATTTTGCAACTCATTTGATAAAAAGTATGAGTTTTCATGAAAACACAAAATTGTTTGGGTGACCATAAACTTTTGAACGGCAGTGTATATATTAGATTATTTTTCCCCCCCAAACATCAAGGCTTTCCCTTATATATGGTTTCATTAGTAATTTATTCATTTATCTTAAAAAAACCAAAGACCTTTTAGTTACCTTTAAATCTGCCAACATTTCTAATTTGAAATGCTTATCATACAGAGAAAGATCTCCAAATTATCAGTTTTTGCTCAAATTATGAATTCACTTATACTTCCACCTGTAGTAGAGGAAAAGTCGTTGTGTCCACTATCAAGCTTTAAAGTGAACCTGTTACCAGTTTGGGGGGGTTCTAAACCCTGCCCACCAACTTTAACATGATGACATTGATGTTCCCGAAACTTCTTTATATCCCCAGATGTCCCACTGCATACTTTATTCTGTTCCGCTAATTTCTGTTGGTGGGGGGGTCTGCACATTGCGGTCAGTGCCGTCCCGCTCCATGGAAAACCCGTCCGTCCGGAGTGTGTGCAAGTGAATGACATAGCAATCAATGTGCCCTACTGAAGAGCCAGTCATTACACTGCACACAAGACTTCAGGCACTGTCAGCTGATGAGCGACCTCCTTACCCTTGGAAAATAGGTGGGTATGCAGTGTCTAAAAGATGTTGTGTGCACATATCCATAGTGTTCCAGTTGAATTATTAAAGTTCACAAGATATGTTACCACATTATGAAATTTATACTGCAGCACTGGAGAAAAGTGTGAAAATAAAGTAGATCACCATTCTTTCACCTACTAAGTAGGCCTTGCTTAAAGGGAATGTGGCACCAGAAAATCACACTGTAGTTTAAATAAGGTTTGAATCTCCAGAATACCTGATCCTTCTGGCACAGGCCCAGTGAGTTACCCCTTCCCCTGCCCCCCCCCCCTTTTTTTTTTTTTTTGCCCCCTGCTTTTCTCTCCCCCCACTACACCCCTCTTTCCTTTCTCTCTCTTTTCTTTCTTCTCTTCTTTTCTTTCCCGTTTGAGACGGATCTATAATATAGTATACTTTGCACATATGGCTGCAGTTAAGTGTTCCCCGGGTTTAGTTGGGGAAAATACCTGGAGGAAAGGTGAGGGCCTGTTGCCTGTGTAGGTGGGGTATTATTATACTATATATCTGCAAATTACTCAAATAAGACATTATGAAAAAAGGATCTTGAAAGCAGATATACATATAAAACAGGGATGTATATACACGTATGTAGACATGTATAACGAGGGTTTTGTTGCCGTGGTGATGTTTTATTGTAATTGGATATTTCAAAACAGAGTTATTGTCGGTGACATTTTGTAAGCTTACATTTGTACACGAAATGTTTTTTAATGTTCTGTTCAACATTCCCGATAAATAAAGAGAATTTTGTTTACGTACCGTAAATTCTTTTTTCTTTAATCATCAATGGGAGACCCAGACAATGGGGTTTAGGGCACTGCCCTCCGGAGGTCACACTAGGTACTACAAGTTTGTAGACACCGCCTCCTCCGCTTATAAACCCCTACCGCAGGGAACATCCTCAGTTTGGTCTACAAGCTGCGAGGAGGAAATAAACCACACCCGAAACATCGGGAAGAATGCCGTACACAAAACGGTTCAACAACCCGGCAAACACTGTCTCAACAGAGAACAGAGCAAATGCAAAACATGCAAAGGAACAACTGGGTGGGTGCTGGGTCTCCCATTGATGATTAAAGAAAAAAGAATTTACGGTACGTAAACAAAATTCTCTTTTTTCTGGTCATCATAATGGGAGACCCAGACAATGGGGATGTCCTAAAGCAATACCCCAGGGCGGGAAGAGTTCCTCAACAAGACGGAAAACACATGGTTCCCTTTAAAGGTGGGCAACCGCCGCCTGGAGAACCCGCCTGCCCAAACTCGCATCCGCAGAGGCATGGGCATGCACCATATAGTGCTTAGAAAAAGTGTGCAGGCTGGACCAAGTGGCCGCCTGACACACCTGTAGAGCAGACGCTCTATGTCGCAAGGCCCAGGAGGCACCTACAGCTCTAGTAGAGTGTGCCTTCAAACCCACCGGGAGAGGCAAACCAGAAGACCGGTAAGCCTCCTGAATGGGAGCCTTGATCCATCTGGCCAAGGTCGACTTCGAAGCCGCGGACCCCTTACAGCGACCCATCGTGAGGACAAATAAGGAATCCGAACTCCTAAAGGAGGCGGTCCTGGACACATAAATGCGTACAGCCCTCACGAGATCCAGAGTATGGAGATCGCGCTCAACCTGATGAACGGGAGCGGGGCAAAATGATGGGAGAACAATCTCCTGGTTTAGGTGAAACGTTGAAACCACCTTCGGCAAGAATTCTGGCCGTGGGCGCAACACCACCTTGTCTTGGTGAACCACCAGAAAGGGTGACTTGCACGAAAGTGCAGCCAATTCTGAGACCCTTCTCAGGGACGTAATTGCCACCAGAAAGACCACTTTCTGGGACAGACGAGAGAGAGAGATGTCTCTCAGTGGCTCAAACGGCGGTTTCTGCAGAGCCGCCAGGACCATGTTGAGGTCCCAAGGGTCCAGAGGTCGCCTGTAAGGCGGAACCACCCGAGCTACCCCCTGCAGAAATTGGCGGACCTTCGGCAGGAGCGCCAAGCGCCTGTCAAACAGCACTGAAAGTGCTGATACTTGACCTTTCAGAGAGCCAAGGGATAATCCCAACTCCAACCCCGACTGTAGGAAAGCCAACAATGTCGGGATGGACAATGGCCACGGTGAACGTCCACCAGAGGCACACCAGGAGAAAAAGATTTTCCACGTTCTGTGGTATATCTTCCTGGAGACAGGTTTCCTAGCCCTATTCATAGTGGCAACCACTGTAGGAGAGAATCCTCTGGACGTCAGCAGCCAGGCCTCAAGAGCCATGCAGTCAATCTGAGGGCCCTGGAATTGAGGTGGAAGAATGGGCCTTGCGCGAGTAGATCTGCGCGTTCTGGAAGAGCCCACCGGTGTCCGCCTGACAGTTGCCACAGGTCCGGGTACCAGGACCTCCTGGGCCAATCTGGAGCCACTAGAATGGCTACTCTGCATTCCATCCTGATTTTCCACAGGACCCTGGGAATCAGAGCCAGAGGCGGGAACACATATGGCAGCTGGAAGCTGGACCAACTCAGGATCAGGGCATCCGCCCCCAGAGACTGAGGATCCCACGATCTTGCCATGTATTGGGGCACCTGATGATTCAGCCGTGAGGCCATCAGATCCACGTCCGGAGTGCCCCATCTGCCGCAGATGTCCCGGAAGACGTCTGGATGAAGAGACCACTCTCCGGCGTCCATGCCCTGTCGGCTCAGGTAGTCGGCCTCCCAGTTCTCGACCCCTGGGATGTGAACTGCGGAGATCAGGCAGCCGTTTTCCTCCACCCAGGCTAGAATGCGGTGGACTTCGGCGAGGGCCTGAGCACTTCTGGTCCCTCCCTGATGATTTATGTAGGCGACGGCCGTCGCATTGTCGGACTGCACCCGAATGGGGTGTCCTGACAGGAATTTCTGAAACGCCAGGAGCGCCAGATAGACCGCCTTGATCTCCAGCACGTTGATCTGCAATGCCGACTCCGACTGAGTCCAGAGGCCTTGAGCCCTGTGGTGTAAGAACACCGCACCCCAGCCCTTCAGACTGGCGTCCGTGGTCACCACTAACCATGACGGTTTTAGGAAGGACCGGCCTCGTGACAGGTGACGTGGCTGGAGCCACCACTGTAGGGAGTCCCTGGTCGGTTGTGACAGTGTCACCAGCCGATTCAGCGAGATCGTCCTCTTGTCCCATCTGTGAAGAATCTCCAGCTGGAGAGGACGGAGGCGAAACTGTGCGAACGGCACCGCCTCTATCGCCGCTACCATGCGTCCCACCAGTCTCATCAATACCCGTAGGGATGAGTGTGGTGACAGGAGGACTGCTTGTACTCCTGATTGGATCGCCATCTGTTTGACTCGTGGCAGAGACACCAGGGCTGAGGCTGTGTTGAAGTCCATGCCCAGATATGTCAAAGACTGGGTCGGAACTAGCGTTGACTTCTGAATATTGAGGAGCCAACCGAACTGTTCCAGAGACCGCATGGTCACATCCAGGCTCTCTTGACAGAGGTGTTCTGATGGCGCCCTGACCAGCAGGTCGTCTAAATAGGGAATGACGGCATGTCCCTGCATGTGCAGGAGAGCCATCATGGAAGCCATCACTTTTGTGAACACCCGCGGTGCCGAGGCTAGCCCGAATGGCAGTGCCACAAATTGGAAGTGTTCTTCCCCCACTGCGAATCGCAACCAGCGCTGATGAGCCGGTGCAATGGGTACGTGAAGGTAAGCGTCTCTGATATCTATGGACGCTAGGAAGTCCCCTGTGACACAGCTGCGATCACGGAGCGCAGTGATTCCATACGGAACTTCCGAACCAACACGTGATGGTTGAACAACTTCAGGTCCAGTACTGGGCGGAAGGATCCGTCCTTCTTCGGGACGATAAAGAGGTTGGAGTAAAAACCCCTGAACCTCTCTCCGGGAGGTACCGGGACCACCACTCCGTCTCTGCAGAGACCCTCCAACACCTGGTAAAAAGCCTGAGCTTTTTCTGGTGACGGGACCGACCGATGGAATCGGGATATCGGTTTTGACGTCAGCTCTATCCTGTACCCTCGCGAGATCACGTCTCGAACCCACTGATCTTGAACGTGAAGCAGCCACTTGTCCTGAAAGCGAGACAAGCGGCCCCCCACCTGTGGGGAGGCAGGATGAAAGAGCGAGTCATGTAGAGGCGGGTTTGGGGGTGGCAGCTGCCGCTCCCGCCGGCTTCTTTGGACGACTCTTAGAGTGCCACTGGGAAGCGGGCTTTCCCCCTCGGTCCGTGCGAGCGGACGGTGCTGATGACTGCGAGCTGGAACGAAAGGACCACTGTTTTGGGTTCCTTTTAACGGTATACCGTGGCTTAGGCTTATTCTGCGGTATCTTAGACTCAGCAGAATCCTTAATTAGCTTGTCCAGTTCGGTGCCAAAAAGCCTGTCACCAGCGAACGGAAGATTCTGCAAAATCTTCTTGGATGTGGCATCTGAGTCCCAAAGACGCAGCCACAACAACCTGCGGATCGCTATAGCATTGGCCGAAGCCACAGCTGAGCGAGTGGCAGTTTCCAGAGTCGCCGTCCTGGCGTAGTCCGCATAGGCCCTTGCCCTTTCGGTAAGTGCTAGGACCTCTGGACTGGATCTTGCCATGTCAGAGATACCATCCAAGCAGGTAGTAATCGCTTGTAAGGTCCAGACCGTGGCAAAATTAGGGGCAAATGAAGACCCCACAGCCTCATAGGAAGACTTGGCGAGCTGCTCGACCTGTCTATCAGTAGCATCCTTCAGTGAGGAGCTATCAGAGGCAGAGAAAAGGGAGCGTGCAGCAATCCTGGTCATGGAAGCGTCCACCTTCGGGGACTGCGACCACTCCTGTAGCACCTCCTGGGGGAAGGGGAAGCGATTGTCCTTGGTTTTACGGACATAACGCCGCCCAGGATGTAACCTGGGAGCTCTAACCACCCTTCCAAAATTAGTGTGGTCCATGAAGGAGCCACTTGGTCTAGCCTCCGGCCGCAGCCATTGATAGACCTCCTTCGGGTGCACCGTCACCTCCTCAGGGGGTGTCACGAGACGTAAAGTCTCGTTGATAGAGGACACCAGATCCTCCACCCCGTCTGGTGGTTCAGATACAGACACAGACCCGAAATTTGAACCCCCATCATCTTCCTCACCATCAGAGGAACGCTCCTCCTCAGAGAGAGTATGGAGCTCGGGTGAATCCTCACGACGAGCCCGCTTAAGGGGTCTCGCAGCAGAAGAGGGGGACACCCGGGGGTAACTGGATGGAGTAGCTGGGCTATCCAGTCTCCTATTAAGTGCCTCCAGGGATTGCGACATGGAGGACAGCTGAGACAGCAGAGATTCATTGATCTTATTCTGAGTCTCCCATGGCCCTGAGATCACCTGAACCTCAGGGTATAGCACCGGAGCTGCTGACTCAACAGTGCCAGCCCGGGCCTCTGGGCGTCCGCAGTTATTGCAGGACCCCTCCACCAGTGTACCATTGCATGTAGCACAGGTAATGGTGGATACTGCCGCCTTAGCAGCACACTTCCCAGCTGAGGACATCGCCACAGTAGGGGAAACTAAGCCAAATTGCCGACAACAAAACCGGGAATCCCGGTGGCTTACCGACCGCAGTAAAGCGGTATGAGGAAGCGGTGTGTGTGTGACCTCCGCGACGGTTTCCGGTCTCCCCTCTGGAGTGCAGACGCACGCTGCATAAGAATCCCAACCGGGAAGTGAGGGTAAAGATGGCCGCCGACAGTGAAACTGTGGGCGGCGCCGAAGAGACGCGGGAAACACACACACACGCCCAGCGATGACGTCACCGCACGGGCTGCTTCCCATCCTCCAAGCATCCACAGCATGAGGGAGCCGGAGCCCGCAGCGCGGGAAAGAGTGTAAAAACATTATACACAGACTGCATGTACACCATCCACAGCATGAGGGGACAAACATCCGCAGCCTACGGCCTCAGCCCCTGTGACACACAGGGCGGTCAGCCAGGGTGACCCCAGCACAGGGTACACCCGCAGAACCGCGGACCCGAGGGTAACGCGCGGTCTGAGTGTCCTGAAACACATAAAGTGCCAGACACTACCCCCAGGCACGCAGGAGACACAGAGTGCCTCAGTGCCGGTCCGGTCTGTAAGCACCATTTAGGGAGGCCTCGGACGGGGGTGCAGCACCAGTCTGGTCTGTAAGCACCATTTAGGGAGGCCTCAGACTGGGCCGCTCAGCACCAGTCCGGAGTGTAAGCACCATTTAGGGAGGCCTCGGACTGGGCTGGCTCCAGTCCGGTCTGTAAGCACCATTTAGGGAGGCCTCGGACGGAGCGGAGCTGTGCAAGGCTCCCATCTCCCACTCTCCAGAGCCCCCCAGAGAGGGATGGAGAGGAGCGTAACAGCGTACCGGGAGAACACGAAGTGTCCAGGCTCTAGGCCCTCCGGTACCTCCACCAGCGTGTGCCACTAAGGGTGAGCGGGGAGGCTGTCACCGGTCCCGATAGGACCGTATTACCTTGTCTTCAGACGCCATCACGTAAGTAGTGAGAATGCAGTGAAGTGCAAGCAAAGCGTGATCCTCCGAGCACACCAAGTTTAAAACTGAGGATGTTCCCTGCGGTAGGGGTTTATAAGCGGAGGAGGCGGTGTCTACAAACTTGTAGTACCTAGTGTGACCTCCGGAGGGCAGTGCCCTAAACCCCATTGTCTGGGTCTCCCATTATGATGACCAGAAAAAAAAAATTAAAATAAAATAAAATAAAAATAAGGTTTGTATATTGAATGCCCCTCCTTCCCCCAATATCGCAATGTGTTAAAAATAGATATTACAAATGTCACAATTTTCAAACTGACCCTCAAGGCTTAGACTCCACTTTTTTCAAGAAATCCACTTTTGCATTAGACACAATGGACAGACTCTGACCCAATGTTTTGCATTGAAGCATTTAAGGAGTGTGTGAAAAGGTCATTTTGAAGGGAGGACGAGCAGGGTCAGCTGAGAGACATCTTCTATTGTGAATGGTGGGTAACTAATGATGAGCGAGTAGTTCAGTATTCAAGTTCAGATAAGTCTAGCCCAATACTTTTTTGCAATTTGGATATTTGTCCCGACTAGTGTAAGTCAATGGTTAATTTGGATATTTTTCTAGGGACGTTTTTACACAAATAATATTTCTGTATAAGATTCCCCAGACATATATTTGAGTTTCCCATTGACTTGACATTACATTCACTAGTCCGGTTTAATGTCCAAACAGTACTTGGTTAGTTATTCGAACTTGAGTACTGAACTATTCGCCCATCACTATGGCTAACCTAAATTTAAATGCCAGTCTAGTTTATGCCTATGGTCCTTGGTCGGCAGTTCCAATGGTTTTATTTTCAAGTGTCTCAGAGTAACGTTCCTGGATGCAACCATGAAGCCAAATAGACTGATGCTGCTTGAAGTTTACATAGAGTTGACTATAAGTTTCTCTTTAAACAAAAAGCAATTTTCTGATTGTGCATTTCCTTTAAGTGGGTATTTTGGAGACATCAGTTGTGCAAGTGAGGGCTCACTAAAGAACTAAAATGTATTGCACCCTTTAGTAGTCCTGTTAATGTGTATATTGTATGTATCCGGTTAGTTGCTGTTAACGTCTGGGCAAAAAACAAGCCAAAGGAACATGCACAATACAAAATCTGAAGTAGGCTGCCATGCTTTATTTGTAAGAGCATAATAGCTACAGCCATACAAGACTGTAGGAGTGTCCAACTTTATGTAATGTAACTACACACAGTTCTAATGCGCATTTTAGAATAAATTCTGATCCAAAGACACAGAGGAAAGGGGGAGGGCACAAAAAAAAAATGCTTTGATGTCATCTTTCAAGTGTGTAAGAAACATAATTCAACACAATCATTTTTATTACAAGCCCTTCTCATTTACGTTTGAGCTGCAAATAGAAAAACACGTGGCTAAGTCTGTCCATCCATCTCCCAAAACTGATTAAAACAGCACTTTAGAAACTAGCTTTGCACTTGGAGGAGGCTAGTGGACTGTTTTGGTCATGTCTCTCCTTTAGCAGTTATTTTATTAACTCACCATCTGCCACCTTTATTCTTTTCTAGCGGCACCCAGTGAGCCTGTGGTGAAAAGTGATGAAGTAGCAGCTCCAATGTTTCATAAGGCTCGCTGGCAGACACTTTTCAATACATATCAATGACTCTTGTTCTGGCTCTCAGAGATGCATTGAACGCCTCGGACATAGCAGAAGTTGCGGGCACAAGATGGCACCACAGGACCAGAGCAGAGTTGGCAAAGTGCTGGCAGGGGAGAGCTTATTACATTTAAAGCACCACTACAGCAGTGAAGTTAAAAAACAAAAAACAAAAACCCAACCACTGTAACGATGCTTTAACATGCCACACTATTACATCTCCAGCACAATCATTAAATCAAAGAGAACATGGCTGGGGAAGTGGAAAAGTGGCAACAGAGGAACTGCCTATTAACAAATGTGACAAGATTATTTTTGGCTTCAAATGCATGGAAGGGGATAAAAATAAATAAATGACATAAATCCATTGAGTGAACATACCAGTGGGCATCAATTCTGGTCCCTAAAATAATTAAAATCTATAAATCTGCTATTGTTCTTCAGTGGAGTTTAACATGTTTACAGTGTTTGGATCCTTCAGGCAGCACACTTTACAGTTTGAGAATTTAAGTACCGTAAAATGATAAACTTGAGCCTTTAAATAAGAATAAAACACAGCAACAATTAATCACACAAATATGCACAGCTATCCTGTTCAATAGTCCCCACCATGACTGCCACTTTATCAATTATAGATTGATTATGAAGTTTGGATTGAGCATTACTATGAACACAACTGCACCCACAAGTTACCGTATATACTCGTGTATAAGCCGACCCCCCTACTTTTGCCCCCAAAAACTGGGAAAACTTGACTCGCGTAGAAGCCGAGGGTGGACTCCAGCACAGGTATACAACCTCCAGCAGTGAGGTATACAGGCCCCAGTAGTATCGTACACAGCAGGCCCCCGGGAGTACATCCAGCAGCCCCCAAATGCTGGCACTCACCCCCCTTGTAAGGGCCCCCCCCCACTGCTTCTCTTACCATCCCGGTCTTCTGCTCAGCGCTGCTCCGTCCTCGCTGCTCCCGTCCTGCTACATCCCGGATCCCCAGCCGTCGCGCGATGACGTCATATGCCTGCGACGGCCGGAGATCCCGGATGTAGCAGGACGGGAGCAGCGCTAAGCAGAAGACCGGGATGGTAATATAAGCAGCAGGGGGGGGGGGGCCCCTTACAAGGGGGGAGAGTGCCAGCATTTGGGGGGCATATATGCACTGCTTCCCCCTGCCGCTGATTGACAGGGGGAAGCAGTGCATATATAATGAGCGGCCCCACGTGACGGGGCCGCTCATACAGCAGCCTCCCCCCACCACGCAGCCTACCGTATAGACCCGTGTATAAGCCGAGGGGGAGACTTTTCAGCCCAAATTTTGGGCTGAAAAACTCGGCTTATACACGAGTATATACGGTACATGTTTTCTGCTGCTTTCACTGAGCTAGTAACAAAGAGTAATTTAAATACTTCAAGAAAACAAGCGGTTCTCAAAACAGTACAAAAATACTGCTTATAATCTCTCCATGAAAAGCATTTGGGTAGTTAGTAGACCACATTTTCATTATGAACTCTGCAGCAAACATGCTTTGCTACACACCAGTCCTGGGGTGTTTGAGGAAGTGTAGCACATTCTTCTTGGGCAACAGGTCACTATTAGCTTGTCCAGAGCAGCACAAGAAGTGGAGAACACAGCATGCAAGAAACAAGGAAAATAAAAAAAATTATGTACACAATTTTTTTTTTAAATGTTTTCATTGTTTATAGATGAAGGTCCAAATTTTAGGGGACACTGTGTACACAACCTGGACATAGGTGGACGAAGAAACTTTCCATGGCTGGTGGCAATTTTGAAAAGGCAGATTGTCAGATACCTTCAAGACTGCAGCACACCTGCAGCAAGATTTGGTGGCAGCAGATATATTATTCGCTACACGTTGAAATCACTGTAACGGTAAAGGTTTCCATGCAAGACATGTAATACACCTTTCCCAATAAGCTACAATCCATACAAATAAACCAGTGACGTTTTTGGATTCTATTCTGTAGAGTGAGAGAGACAAAACTAGAATTTATCAGCCCCATGAACCAGAAGCATGTGTGGTGAAGGAGAATGAGGTATACACTGAAAAGACCACACCTACAAGTCATCTGGGACTGAAAACCAGAAGGATGTGGAAGGCAAGTGCATGATGGATTAAATCAAAGATACATTTTATGAAGAAAACCTCTGCCTTCTCAGGACAACAAGCCCCAGCATTCCTTCAAGTCCACAAAGTCTTTGTTTCAAAAGAAGTCCTGGAGTAGCCCTTTGACACCTAAGGGTACTTTCACATCAGCTTTTTTTTTTTAAATTGCGGCAGATGCGGTGAAAAAAAAAACGCATCTGCCACAAGTACCGCATACCGGCTGCACTTGCGGCAAGCCCCATACAATGTATATGCGGGCTTGCGGCAGGGGCGCAAATGCGGTTTTGTCACTTGCAGCAGGTGCGGGCGCGAAAAAAAAAAAACGCGGTCAGCCGCGTTTTTTTCGCGGCCGCACCTGCCGTAAGTGTCAAATCCACACTTGCCGCACCCCCGCATATACATTGTATGGGGCTTGCCGCAACTGTGCCGCAAGTGCAGCCGGTATGCGGTTTTTCACCGCATCTGCGCGATTTATAAAATAAAATAAAAAAAAAACCACTGATGTGAAAGAACCCTAAGGCTGGTTTCACACTGCAGTATTTTCCCTGATCAGGTTCCATCCAGTTTGCAAGTTCCTCTCCTGGTTCTGGCACACAGAGAGAACAGGTGTCAATCTTTCAATTGCCGTATATACTCGCGTATAAGCCGAGTTTTTCAGCCCAAAAATTGGGCTGAAAAGTTACCCCCTCGGCTTATACGCGAGTCACTGTATACTGTATACAATGTATACAGTATACAGTGCCCCGATCTATATACAGGCCCCCCCCGCCGCAATCCTGTAAAGGAAGAGATTAGTATACTTATCCCTCCGCTGTCCCGCAAGCCGCTGCCCCGCCGCCGCTCCTCCATCTTCTTCCAGCGTCTTCCGGGTACCTCCGATGGTCGCAGGCAATGACGTCATTGCCGGCGCGACAGAGGAGGAAGCTGAAAGAAGACGGAAGACGCTGGATGAAGATGGAGGAGCGTGATGGCGGCGGCGGGACAGCGGCGGGATAAGTAAACTAATCTCATCCTTTACAGGATTGCGGCGGGGGGGGCCTGTATATAGATGGGGGGTGGGGGGCTGCATATACCTCCTGGGGCTGTATATACCTCTGGGGCTGCATATGGGGCTGTATATACCTCTGGGGCTGTTTATGGGGCTGCATATACCTCCTGGGGCTGCATATACCTCTGGGGCTGTATATGGGGCTGCATATACCTCTGGGACTGCTGCTGTATATACACCACTGGGGCTGCTGCTGTATACTACCACTGGGGAGGCTGCTGTATACCTCACTGCTGGGGGTTGTATACCTGTGCTGGAGTCCACCCTCGGCTTATACGCGAGTCAATACGTTTTCCCAGTTTTTGGGGGCAAAAGCAGGGGGGGGGGGGTCAGCTTATACACGAGTATATACGGTAATAGTGTTTGAGTTTTGTGTGCCAAAACCAGATCCGGGGGGGGGGGGGGGAAACCTGTAGTGTGAAACCAGCCTGACTTGGATCCAATAGAAAATTGTTGGTGTGAATTGAAGCAGGAAGTTGCAGCTGCAAACATATTAGTGATCTGGAGAACCATGAGAAAAGGGTTAAAGGGCCCGTTACACACTACAATATCGGTACGTCACAGCTTTTGCAGTGGTGCAGCAACATAATAACGTCATTGCTTGTGACACCAACGATAAGTAGGCTGATTGTTGATCGCAGGTTTATGAACAGTCGTTGGTCGTCCGTTCAACCTGCAGCCTCGGCGTGTGACACTGATAACGATGTAGTTTACGACTTCCCCTATTCAGAACTGAGGAACAAAGGCTTCCATACAACTCCTAATATCGTTTGCTTGTCGGGGAGTCTTTGCTGCGTCGTTCACAATAAGATATCTGTACGTGTGACATCTCACTAGTGATCATTGAACATCGTTCAAGCGATCCAGGTAAAGTCAGATCGCTGAGACATTGAAGCGTGTAACAGGCCCTTAAGGATGCTTAGGAATGCTACTGAGACGTGCCTGCTGTACACATGATTCAGAGTTCAATAACCAAAAAGGTGCTAAAATGCTCATCATAAAGAGTGAACACACCAAAAGACATTTTATGACGAAGTTGGAAAATTACTTTTAATATTTGTAGCTAAACAGATCGTAAAATATTTTATTAAAGCAATTTTCATAAACCAGTAATTATATAAAGATATATTAGCAGTGTAAATATTTGGCCAGTAGGTGGCACCAAACTACAAAATATGCGCTGATAAATGAGGATAGCAAATTATAGGCCAAGATACATGCAAATCACACTACTTCTTTAATACCAAAAGACCAAGTGGTCAGAGGATGACTAGCAAAGAATCTGGAGACACACAAATCCTGTTTAAATTAATTAATTTAATTAAACCATTTCATTGACACCGTGCCATAATGCTATATGTATGGTCAAAATATATTGAGACATTGATGGGAAAAAAAAAAAAACTATTAAAAGCAAACACTAGTTATCAAAATGTAAAAACCAATGAGTATGTTTAATTACAACTGCACATATTGGCATGCACAGGCTTGTTTGTTCTAGGTACAGTAGCAACATTAAAAAAAAAACAACTTTGTACCAAAATATGGGTTTTGATGGATGTTTTCAAAATTGCAAATTTTAAGACATTAAGAACAAAAAAAAAAAAAAAAAAAAAAAATTTGTGGCATTGCACTTTTGCAATTTCAACACTTGGAATTTTTTTCCCCAGTGAATCACACAAAAATGAATGGAGTCAAAGTACAACTCGCCCAGCAAAAAAAAAAAAAAGACAAAACAAACAAAATAGCTTTATGCTATGGGAATGGAAAATAAAATATTTATAGCTCTTGGAATAAGGGCGGAAAAAAATTAAATCACAAAATATATATATAAAAAAATAAAAAAAAGGCTGCAAAGGTGTTAATTTTAAAAGCACTCAATGGGTTGTCAATAGTGAGGCGCGAGTTTAATCATTACTATTCGCTACTTGCAGAAACAGTACAGTATTCATAATACTTGCCGAATAACGAGCATCACTAGTGCTCGTGAGTGATGTGTCAATGCTGAACAATCTGACACAAATTGCCAGCTCCCTTCAATGCACAAAGGGAGTTGGCATTCCAGTGAGAGCAGATTGAATATTAGGGTCTCTCTGGGTGGGTGGGGGAAGGGAAACAGCAAGGTGTTTTATACAATGCCCACCCTCACGCCCTGTCCCAGAAACTCAATTTTATAGCCGGATGAGTGTGGGTGGAGCCTATCACTAATTGACCAACATTGGACTCGCTATTCGGACGAGATCACAAATATTACAAAGTACTCCTAATGACCATAGCAATTACAAATATTTCACTACTTCCTCATCACTAATTACACTGGAGAACAAATTTTAAAAAAAAATTTGTCGAGTTAGGTTTTTGAGCTGATTTATACTAAAATTGGCATGCAGATTCCAAAAATGGTCAGTTTTTTTTCTAGCACGTCAAGTTTTTACTCCACAACTTACCTGCCAGAGAAGCACAATTGCACCGATATCTGTAATAAGACTTATCTGATTACAATTCGACTCATATAGAGCTACGTGGCAACTTGTAAGAGTAGTCACAACTGAGACAGTGTGGTGAGAGGTGTGTGCAGCTCCCAATACGTCATAATTATCAATATCTTTACACAAAAAATGTATCATAGTAGGAATAAATAGGATTTGTGATAGCTTTTCTCTTAACATTGGGCACTTAATTGTAATTTATATATCTTATGATTTTTTTCTTTGTTAGTTTTCAAAGCTTGTAACTTTCCATCTCAGTGTTTTATTTACGTATGTACATATTTCCTTTGTTTCAGATCATGTCTGCTCCTTCTTCCTCTCGTCGTAAATGTCAGCTATCAGACCAATGCCTCATTCAACTGAAATTCCAGTGCCAGTTTTCGAACAGCTATCATCTCTAGAAGTTCTGAATGATGTTGACGAACACAGTGACAGCAATGATGCAGAATTTGAAATTCACAAGGATTCAGTTCGTAAGGGATTTGATCAGCACGAGTTAAATGATTTAGCACGTGAATTGGGCTTATCAAAAAAAGCTTCAGAATTACTAGCATCAAGGCTGAATGAGAAAGTTACTTGAACAAGGAGCGAAAGAATCATACTTTCGTACTAGAGAAAGTACATTTTTGCAGTACTTTCGGTGTGACAGCGGTTTTGTGTTTTGCCATAATATTCCTGGTTTACTACAAGAATTAGGGCTTTCAATGTACAATCCAAATGAATGGCGACTGTTTATTGATAGCTCAAAGCAGAGTCTTAGGGTAAGTGCACATTACCCGGCGGTTCGGTCGGCGGCTGCTGGCGGGACCCGCCAGGAAGCTCCGGCGCCGTGCACCGGCTTCTTGGCGGGTATGAGCTGCGGGAGCCGGGCGGTATCCGGCGGCTGCCCAGCGGGTTCTCGGCGGCGATTCTGCAGCGGCTGGAAGCAGCACATGATTCTGCTTGCAGCCGCTGCAGAACCGGCCGGTTTTTAGAACTTGGTCATTCTTTGCTAACCCGCTGGGAAACCTGCGGGTTAGCAACGGATGACGCTGGGTAACCGCCGGTATGTGCACAGCCTTGGGCGGGTTACATTAGTTTCAATGTTAATCCAAACGCCGGTTTGGATTAACATTAATTTAAATAAAACTAATGTATGCAAAACGGCGGTTTACACAGGTAAACCGCCGAAAACCCGCCCAGTGCGCACATACCCTTAAGTGTGTCCTTCTACACAATGGCAATTTATTTGGTGCAGTCCCTAATGGGCATTCTGTCTCTCTTCGTGAAGAACATAGAGATGTAAAGAGAGTTATTGAAATATGACACACAATTGGATCATCTTTGTTATCTTAAAATGGTTTGCTTCCTTCTTGTTTAGCAACGTGGGTACACAAAGTATCCCTGCTTTCTCTGTATGTGGGATAGCAGAGCTTGAGAAAAGCATTGGGTTGAGTCGAATGGTCCTCCAAGATCTGGTCTTAAACCTGGAGATCCTAACATTCTACATCAGGCACTTGTTGACAGGAAGAATATACTATTCCCACCTCTGCACATAAAACTAGGTCTCATGAAGCAATTTGTAAAAGCATTGCCAACTGACAGCAACTGTTTTAAGTACATCATGTTGGCACTTCCTGGACTGTCCATTGAAAAAAAAAAAAATCAAGGCTGGTGTGTTTGATGGTCCACAAATTCGACAGCTCAAAGATGAACATTTCACCGGGACTAATGTCAGATCTTGAGAAGAATGCTTGGTTATCATTCAAAGCCATCGTCAAGAACTTTCTTGGAAATACACGTGCAAGTAATTAAAAAGAAAATGTTCAGAAACTATTGGAGCGCTACAAAGCGCTTGGTTGCAACATGAGTACTAAACTACATTTTCTGCATTGCCATCTTGCCAACTTTCCGGAAAATCTTGGTGCTGTTAGCGATGAGCAAGGTGAACGATTTCACCAAGATTTGAAGGCTATGGAAGACCGTTACCAGGGTAGATGGGATGTACATATGATGGCTGACTATTGCTGGAGCATCAAGCATGATTGTCCTCAAATTAAACACTCCAGAAAAAGCTATAAATGTAAATTTTTACCTAACACACACACACCCCTTGTAAAAAACATGATCGTGTTAAACATATTTGTTATGCCTATCTTATATATTTCATTTTTTGTTCATATTTGTACTGTAAAAAAAACACTTTTTAGGTACAGTAGTTTACATATTTGAGAAGACAAAAATCCTATAGTTCAAAAACTTGACGTGATAGAGAAAAACAGATCATTTCTGGATTCAGCATCCAAAAAATTAATTAACTACTAACAAAATTGTGTTCCCCAGTGTTAATTGAAAAGGCTCCAAAATATCAGAACGAAGATCAGATTAAAGCTGCTTAAATGAAACTATTCCCACCAACCTCCCAAGCATTCACGCTGTTTATTAGATAAAGCAGTTTTGTACATTATCTGGACTAAAGCTCCTGGGAAAGGGAGACGGGAGAGGGGAAAATAGAATGTAAATATACACATATTAGATACATACACACTGCCATTCAAAAGCTTGGGGGGGGGAGAGGGGGATTGGAAGAGGCCAGACTATCGTGTTTTCTATGAAAACCCATACACTTATTAAATGAGTTGTAAAATAAATAGAAAACATAGTACAGACATTGACAGTTAGAAATAATGATTTTTATTCGAAATTATTTTCTCCTTCAAACTTTGCTTTGGTCAAAGAATGCTCTCTTTGCAGCAATTTCAGCATTGCAGACCTTTGGCATTCTAGCTGTTAATTTGTTGAGGTAATCATAAGAAATTTCACCCCATACTTCCTGAAGGCCTTCCCACAAGTTGGATTGGCTTGATGGGCACTTTATGCGTATGATACGGTCAAGCTGTTCCCACAACAGTTCAATGGGGGTTGAGATCTGGTGAATGCGCTGGCCACTCCATTACAGAGGGGATACCAGCTGGCTGCTTCTTCCCTAAATAGTTCATGCATCATTTGGAGGTGTGCTTTGGGTCATTGGAGCCAATTTCATCCTGCAATAGGACAATCAAGCACTGTCCACAGGGTATGGCGTTGCAAAATGAACCGGTTGTGGGAGATTTGTCAAAGGGATTATGAATAAGAGGCTATCAGCACCAAAGCAACACCAGACCATCACATTACCTCCATGCTTAACAGATGGCATTTGGCACTCTTCCAGCGTCTTCATTTATTCAGTGTCCCAAATATATTTCTGGTTGATTCAAACGTCAATTCGTCTGTCTATAAAACATTTTTCCCAATCTGAAATTAAGCTGCCAGTTGAGGAGCTGTGAGGCATCGATTTCTCAAAGTAGACTAATGTACTTGTCTTGTTGCTCAGTTGTGCAGCAGGGCCTCCCACTTCTACTCTGGTTAGAGGCTGTTTGTGCTCTCCTCTGTAGGGAGTAGTACACACCATTGTAGGAGATTCAGTTTCTTGGCAACTTCTCACATGGAATAGCCTTTATTCTAAGAACAAGAATTGACTGTCAAGTTTCACATGAACGTTTTTCCTGGCTGATTTTGAGTGTTCCATAGAACAAACAAATGTAATGCTCCAGATTCTCAACTAGCTCAAAAGGTAATTTTATAGCTTCTCTAGTCAGCCAAACGGTTTTCAGCTGTGCTAACATACTTGTACAAGGGTTTTGTAAACATCCATTAAGCTGGTTTCACACTGCAGTTTTTCCCTGATCAGGGTTCATCAAGTTTGATACCAAAACCAGGATTGCCTTTAAAAAGCAAGAACAGGTTTCAATATTTCAATTATACTTTCTCTGCAAGTTTCACTCCTGATTTTGGCACACAAAAACTGATGAACCCTGATCAGGGAAAAACTGCAGTGTGAAACCAGCCTAAGGGTATGTGCACACTGGCCGGGTTAGGGTCGGATTAGGTGTGTAAACCGCCGGTCGGTTTACATAAATTTCATGTAAATTTATGTGAATGCAAACCGGCGGTTGGATTAACATTAAAACCTATGTAAACCGACACCCGGTGTCCACACACCGGCGGTTTACACATGCTCATCCGTTGCTAACCCGCTGGTTGCCATGTCCGCCCAGCCTCTGCCGACCAACCCGCCCACCAGTGTGCACATACCCTAATTAGCCTTCTTACACAGTTAGTAAACACAATGTACCATTAAAACACTGGAGTGGTGTTGGAAATGGGCCTACATGCACCCTTGTAGATATTGCATTAAAAACCCACACATTTGCAGCTAGAATAGTAAGATACCACATTAATAATGTAGAGTAATTAGGATTCATTTAAATGTTAGCTTCATTGAGGAAAAAAATACCGTATATACTCGCGTATAAGCAGAGTTTTTCAGCCCAAAAAATGGGCTGAAAAGTCCCCCTCGGCTTATACGCAAGTCATATACAGCCCCAGTGGTAGTATACAGTCGCCCGCCCGCTACCCCCCTCCGTATCCAGGCCCCCCCTCCCCCATCAGTATCCAGGGCCCCCCCCCCCCTGCTCCGCAAAACCTGCAAAGTAAAATTATTATACTTATCACTGGCCTGTCGCCGCCGTCCCAGCCGCTGCCATCACGCTCCCCAGCTTAATCAGTCTTCTTCCGGCTTCCTGTGGTCGGCGCAGGCAAGGACGTCATTGCCTGCGCCGACCACAGGAAGCCGGAAGACGCTGGATTAAGATGGAGGAGCACGATGGCAGCGGCGGGGACAGGACAGTGATAAGTATAATGATTTTACTTTGTAGGTTTTGCGGAGCAAGGGGGGTGGGGGGGCCCTGGATACTGATGGGGGTGGCGGGCAGGCTGCTGTATACTACCACTGGGGAGGCGGCTGCTGTATACCACACTGCTGGGGGCTGTATACCACACTGCTGGGGTCCACCCTCTGCTTATACACGAGTCAATAGGTTTTCCCAGATTTTGGGGGCAAAAGTAGGGGGGGGGGGGGGGGGGGGTTCTGTATTTTCAGGACTATGAAAAATTGTAGATTCACACTGAAGGCATCAAAACTAAGTATATCATTCCACATGGGTTAATCCATAAAGTGTGTGAAACAACTGAAAATATGTCTTATATTCTAGGTTCTTCAAAGTAGCCACCTTTTGCTTTGATTACCGCTTTGCACACACTTTCCATTCTCTTGATGAGCTTCAAGAGGTAGTCACTGGAAATGGTCTTTGAACAGTCTTGAAGGAGTTCCCAGAGATGCTTAGCACTTGTTGGCCCTTTTGCCTTCACTCTGCAGTCCAGCTCACCCCAAACCATCTCGATTGGGTTCAGGTGTGGTGAGGCCAGGTCATCTGGCATAGCACCCCATCACACTCCTTGGTCAAATAGCCCTTACACAGCCTGGAGGCGTGTTTGGGGTCATTGTCCTGTTGAAAAATAAATGGTCCAACTAAAACACAAATGGATGGAATAGCATGCCGCTGCAAGATGCTGTGGTAGCCATGCTTGTTTAGTATGCCTTCAATTTTGACTAAATCCCCAACAGTGTCACCAGCAAAGCACCATCACACCTCCTCCTAAATACTTCACAGTGGGTACTAGGCATGTAGAGTCCATTCGTTCACCTTTTCTGCATTGCACAAAGACATGGTGGTTGGAACCAAACATCTCAAGTTTGGACTCCTCAGACCAAAGCACAGATTTCCACTGGTCTAATATTCATTGCTTGTGTTCAGTCTCTTCTGCTTGTTGCCTGTCCTTAGCAGTGGTTTCCTAGCAGCCATTTTACCATTAAGGGCTGCTGCACAAAGTCTCCTCTTAACAGTTGCTGTAGAGATGTGTCTGCTGCTTGAACTCTGTGGCATTGACCTGGTCTCTAATCTGAGCTGCTGTTAACCTGTGATTTCTGAGGCTGGTGACTGAGATGAACTTATCCTCCACAGCAGAGGTGACTGTCTTCCTCTCCTGGGGCAGTCCTCATGTGAGCCAGTTTCTTTGTAGCACTTGATTGTCCCCAAGTGCAGTTGCAAAAACACTTTCAAAGTTTTCCCAATGTTTCAGATTTCTTAAAGTAATGATGGCTACTCGTTTTTCTTTACTTAGAATTTGTATTATGGCAAGAAAAAAAAAAAAAATGCAGCTAAGGCTGGTTTCAGACTTGCGGACCCCTCCACAGCCTACTGCGGAGGGGATCCGCAAGCTGAGAGCAGGCACCACGCGTCCATAGGTTTAACATGGGGACGCAGGTGTCTGCCCTCGGATGCAGCTTGGCGTGCGCACCCATTCACTGCAATACATTGTTTGTGCACAGGCATCCGCACAAATGACACTCGTCCACACCCTGAACGCGACATGTCGCGTTCCTGGTGCGGACGCGACAGATTTGTGCACAAACATGTGCACAAAATCACATATTGCAGTGAATGGGTACACAGCCATCTGCACCTGAGCACAGGCAGTTGCGTCCCCATGTTAAACTTAGGGACGCGTGGTGCTTGCGCTTCCCCGCCACAATACACTGCGGCGGGGAGCGCAATTCTGAAACCAGCCTAATAGTCTATTCAGTAGGACCGTCAGCTGCGTATCCACCAGACTTCTGCACAACACAACCGATGATGCCCAACCCTATTAGGCTGGCTTCACATTTGCGTATGGGAAGGAAGCGTATTGCTGCGTTCCCATACGCAGTCAAACGCATGCGCACTGCGTTCCTATGTTTAACATAGGAACGCATAGTGCTTGCGTTTGCTGCGTTCGGGTGCGGACGATATCTGCTCCTTCCGGTGTCCAGCATCCGCACCCAGGACGCAGCATGTTGGGTTTTTTGTGCGCTTAGGGACCTTGGAAAAGCAGCAAGCGTCCAAGCGCACAAAAAAAATGCATTGGCTTCAATGGGTCCGCAGTGTTCTGCACTTGACAGCGCAGGAGAACGCTGCGGACCCATTGAAAAATCTCCCGGTGGCCGCCGGTGATGTCACAGACGGCCACCGGGAGATCAGCTGGAGCCACTGCTGTCCTCTTCCTCCCTGCCGCTGGTAATCTGCTAGTGATGTCGGCGGGGAGAAAAAGCTGATTTGACAGCTGTTTGAATCTTCCCGCGCAGACATCTCCTCTCGGTGTCGGCGCGGGAAGATTCAAACAGCTGTCAGATCAGCTGTTCTCCCCGTCGACATGTCCCGGAGCTTACCGGCGGCCGGGAGGCGGAGATCTCCAGTGCTGATCTCCCCGGACACCGCTGATTGGCTGCTGGGCTCCACAGTGATGTGTCTGCAGGCGGACATTCTCCGCTGTGGACACATCAAAATGTCCCTGCTTTGCACTGCGTTTGATCGCATGCAGACACAAACGCAAATGTGAAGCCAGCCTAATAAGGCAAGTAATCCCACTTGTTAAAGTTGACAGGGCACACCTGTAAAGTGAAAACCATTTCCAGTGACTACCTCTTGAAGCTCATCAAGAGAATGGAAAGAGTATGCAAAGCAATAATCAAAGCAAAAAGGTGGCTACTTTGAAGAACCTAGAATATAAAAACATTTAGTTGATTCACACTTATTTGTTAAGTATATTATTCAATATGTGTTAATTCATCGTTTGGATGCCTTCAGTGTGATTGTACAATTTGCATAGTCATGAAAAAATAAAACTCTGAATGAGAAGGTGTGTCCAAATTGTCTGTACTGTATATCTGATTTCAGGCAGACACAGTGGAAGCCAGGAGACGTAGGGATTGTATTAATCTCCTTGCAGTAGTTTTCTGTTAATAAAGTTTAGATTTTTAGATCAGATAGGAAACAGCACATTAGCTAACCCATGCTGGCTTTAGTTCCTAAATAGAACAGAAGAGGGCACTGTACGCAGTCAAATCTTTCTGGACGATTGCATTGTATTTTTCACTGTAGCCAAGATGTATCTAGAGTTTAGATGCAAGATACTACTTTGTATTTATTGCAAATCTAAATATTGAAAGTTATAAAAATTATGCAAGTCAGAACCATCAGCACTACTTGTCCTGTCTAGAGAGCAGAGCTTCAGTGTTCATTGTCAAATTGCATTAGCCTGCAAGTCCTGGATCCAGCATCACCGGGCAATGCGACTACATACGACCATTAGAGAGCAGTAGGGAGATGTGAAGCATTGTGGACAATTACAGGCATAACTTACCTCAAAGTCTCTAACCATTCTGCTCATTATCTGCAGGCAAGGTATTACTAGAACTTCTCACTTTTTTCCTTCAAGTGTTTTATTTTTACCCTACCCCTCATTCCAACAAATGCAAATGTTTATCTACCATTTCCCAAAATGGTTGGTGAAAAGGAATCAACATATTGTTCAAGTTAAAGGGGTTGTCCAGAAATTTGTAAACATTGCTAGTTTCTTTCAAAAACGGCAAGGCTGTCTACAGGCTGTGTGATATTGCAGCTCAGCTCCATTTAAGTTAATAGTCCTGTGATGTAATACCACATGCAGCCTGTAGACAGGGGTGGTGCTGTTTTTTGAAAGAATCAAAAATTTTATCAATCTTGGATATCACCTTTAAGAGTAGAAATGATTTTATTGGACATGCATCCCAACTATAACAGTATGTTCTCCAAAGCTACAGAAACTCAAAATTAACTGTTCCAAATTATTATTTACATAGTTTCCAAATATTTTATAAGCTGTAGATAACTGAAAATTGGCATTTGTTGGTTGTGCAGAATAAAGAAGTCACACATAGGCCTCGTTCACACAGTGCGTATTTTGCGCGCTTTCCCCCCAAAGCGCACCTGCATTTCACAGCGAAGTGAATGGACTTTCATGTTTCACACGCAGCGTTATTTTCGGATGTGCATTTATGGGAGAATGTGCTTAAAAAGAATGAACATGTTCATTCTTTGTGCTCTCTCCCATAGTCCCCATGATAACCGCTGGAAATCTGCATCGCTGTTCAGACAATTAGTAATTTCAGCGGGAATACGCCGGCACTGATGTTAGAGGGGAGGAAGAATCCGGTTCCTCCTCCCCGCTGACATCTGTCAGAGCCCCCCATTTGATTTCACAGTACATTATACACTGCGAAATCAATTTAAAACTTGGCCAAATGTATTAAAATAAAGATTGTTACATTTACCCTCTGCCGGGTGATCAGTAACCAGGAGCAGACATTGACCTGCTAGGACCTTGCATGATGTCCGAATGACATCAGCGCTGTGATTGACCCGCTCACGGTCATGTGATACGCGTGTCACATCACCGCGAGCAGGCCAATTACAGTGCCGAACGCCAATGTCATTCTGACATGTAAGCAGAAATGGTTATCTGCCGTGACACTACTATTTCATGAAAAATGTAAATGAATGAGTGGCACTAGAAACAAGAAGATCAGTGGGTATAATGCATGGGTGTATTGCAGAAACTGCCCTGTGCTAAATATGAAAAACCGGAGACCTTAGTCTCAATAGTGACCACTAAAGATTAAGCCTGACACCCACTTACAAGGAGCCTCCACTGCCAGGTCCTGACACTATGCCCTCCGGTTTTTCATATTTAGCAGTGTCGCGGCAGATAACCATTTCTGTAAGTAGATTATTTTCTGCCTGCACCTACGCTTGTGGTGATGCCAGTCATACACCGACACACATTCTGACATGTAAGGTCCTAGCAGGTCAATGCCTGCTCCCTGCTGGGAAAAAGTGCCCAATCACTAACAGGCAGGTTAGCAGCCACCCACCTGCCTATGGAGCTCAGTGTTAGTCATCTCTGGAACACAGCGTGCACAGCCCACTCCTACCGGGAAAGCCATTAAGCTCTTCAAACATGTCCCTGCAGCATATCAATAATCCCACTCCTTTTTGCTCAGAAAAGCACCCAGTAAAACTGAAGAAAAACGTTATATTACCTACTCATTATGGATGTTAATGAGTGGTGGCTATATGCATTAGTCACCCAGGCGGGCCATCTTTGTCCTAATAGCACGCCTTAATAGGTGTGATCTGCAATGAATATTGTAATCAGCACCTCCCTCCTCTGCACTGTAAAGGCTGTAATGGGGCTCTAATGACGCGAATTTGGTCATTTCCGGCAGCGGGTGACGTCAGTACACCCGTGCCGCTCTGCAGGCTTCAAGCACCGCATTGCACATGCAGCGTGGGTGTACTGATGTCACCCGCTGCCGGAAATAGGGGGGAGGGAAAAAAAAAACCACAAACACAAAACGTTTAGGTGTATGGCAGGACTAAGAAGGGAAGGAGCATCATTTGACTTCAGAAACACAAAATTGGCTGGAATCATTATCGGACACCCTAGCATGTTTGCAGTGGCCCTGATGTGCCTTGACAGTGGAAACACCCTACAAGTGATTTTATATTGGAAACTGTGCACACCACCCATCAAGTTAAATTCCTTTGGTGTACAATTATCCTTTTAGCCCCAAATTTTGTATTTTCTCAAACGAACAAAAAAAATGCACCATGCAATTTATGCAATTTCTCTTGAGTACACCAAAACCTCATGTGACTGAAAACTAGTTTTGACGTAAAGTGCAAATTTTCAGAAGCAAAAAAAAGCATCACATTGGATTTCAGATTTAGCTGGGGTGCTTTGGGGGGCCATGTCACATTGGCAGAGGCCCTGAGGTGCCAGAATAGCAAAAATCCCCAACAAGTGACCATTTATCAAACGGTATCTCAATAAATTTATCTAGGGGTGCAAGTGAGCAAACAGACACCAAAGGTGCGTTACAAATTGTTATACTATTGGGTAGTAAAGCTAATAGAATTTCATTTTTACTGCTAAAATTTTGATTTAAGCCCCCAAACTTCCACCATTGACAAGAGGAATTGGAGAAAAACCAATGCCCCAAAACGTGTTACACAATTTCTCCTGAACGTGGCAATACCCCACATGTGACTGTACAGTACTTTTTTGCCGTACCAGGAGGGAAGGAGCGCCGCTTGGCTTTTTTGGAGCACATGTTTTCTTATAAAAATAGTTTGTGGACTCCATTTGCAGAGCCTTCATATAGAAACCTCCTCAACTGACCACATTGTGAAAATGACAGCCCTCTGGAAGTTAGTCTGTGGATGTAGTGACTATTTTATCTATGGAAAACGCAGTGCAAGTTAATTAAAAACTCCAAGATTGTCGTGCCCAGCTTGTGCTCCCGGAGATGCACACCCTGCAGATTAAGCAGGCTTCCTCACAAAAACAATGCCAAATATGTGGACATCAACTATGGTTTACACATTATGGGGCTCAGAAGGGAGAGAGCATTTGAGGCTTTTTTTTGTGTGTGTGTAGGGGGGGAGGGGGGGGAGAGAGACTGGGGGCAGGTCAGAGATTTTACATAGCCTTTGTGCTGCCAGTAATGTGGAAGCCCTCTATTTCTGTTGACAGATGACATTCGAGTGAGGATGTTTTTTGTGGGTTGAGTTGAATGCTATTTTTAGTGATTTAGGTACAGAACATTTTGGATCAGTCCACATTTATGCTGTGCTTTATGCTGAGCACTTATTCGGGTTACCAGCTACTTCTCCAAACACCAGATTCAGGTGAAAAGGCTGACCGATCCATTCACTATAATGAGGCAGCAGAGTTACTCTAGGTTCCATTAGGCCTCTGTTCAGCGGAGTCCATTTCAAAAGGTGGCACAAAACTGGTTGACTGCATTTTGGCACACACCTAAAGACACACAAGATGGACACCGCTAGACCACAGGTCAGAGAGGTGTTCAGTGACTCCATCTGCCTCGTTAGTTGTCTGAATCACGTTTTTTTCTGAGATGTACACGTAATACCCGTTAAAATGGATCAGTATAGAGCATTTACCAATCAACAGCATAAACACAAACAAGTTCCTTTGTACTCATGACAATTCTCATACTATTTCTCATTTACACTGGTGCACTATTATGCTATAGTTTATTGTCCCTAGAATGTTAAAACCTAAATAAAAATGATTTGAAACCAATTCAGCACCACTAGAATAATTGTCTACTATTTTTATGCCATTTACCTTGCGGTATGCGTGGAGGTGACATTATTCGTCAGGTCAGTACAATTACAGCAATACCCGATTTGTGTAGGGGGTTTAACTACTATTACACTAACCATACTTTTTCACAATAAAGATTTTTGAATTACCGAATTTTGAAGGTTATGCTTTATTTTTCTGCCGACAGACATGCAAGGGGCTTGTTTTTTGTGGGAGGAGTTGGGCTTTGTGCTTTAACTTTTTCACTATAAAAACAAGTTTCAAATATTAATATTGATTAATAGTTGTTTTCACTGCTGTATTCTGAGAGATACACAGGCAGGAAGGAGGGCTTAACTTTTAACTCTACTTAGTGACGCCTCCTAGTAGCAGAAAAGCATACACCCATGGTCCCGTGTCCCCCAATGATGGAGAAAACTTTGTGAGCTTTGTTTCTCCAGTAAAGGAGGGAGCTGTGTTGGCAAAGAAAAAATTTTTTTTTTTTTTCCCCACACACACATCATTCACTATAGGGGTTAGCTTGTGACCGTTTTATCGAGTGGATTGTGGTGGATGTGGCAATATCAAATGTGCACTTAACTTTTCACATTTTTTCAATATTTCCACTTTTTTTACATTGTCCCCTTATGGGACAATCACTTTAGTCCCTTGCAACGCACCAGATAATCAACGTATGCATCTGGCATAGTGGGCAAAGTTTTCCGTAGCCATAAGTCATAACAACCTTGGTTTACCATGGTAGCGATTGGGTCCTTGTGATCACCAAGAGGGTCCCGATCACTTGGGAAAGGAGCACTCCTCTTGCCACCTAAATGGGTGTTAAACGGCACTGTGTAGTACAGGCACCAATCCTGGCATTGAGAGTCAGGTGTTGGCTTTAACATACGCAGCGCCCACAAAATAGTCATGACGTATCTATACTTCTTTGGTCCAGAACACCCTTCCAGGATGTAAAGATACGCCCATGGTTATAAAGGGCTTAAAAATGTGTTCTATGTGAACAGTTAGCCACTTATTATATATAGTATACTTTTTATTGAAAAGAACATAGAATTCACACATGTTAATAGGCCACATCATCTATGTACACACCTCATCAGGGACATCCTTTGAATCTTGTTGAGAAGCCACTGCTCTGCGTGCAAGTGCTCCAGCACGGATGTTACTTAAGTAGATGTTACGCTCTGGGGGTGGACCGCCACGTGGTTGGCCTCTTACAGTAATGGCACATCCTGAGAGGACCTGTAATTTAAAAAAAAAAAATATATATATATAAAACAAAAGAAAGAACGCGCTTTTCATAACACCTGTTCAAGAGCTTAAATTAAATGTACCTCCAATTACAAATGAAAGTAATTATTGTGAATTACTTTTCTTCTAAATACCCATTAGCAATTTGTCAAACTCGCAGCATGGACCTCCTTAAGTGAAGTATGTAGTGCATCCCACTTAACTCCTTTGACACTTGCTATTGCTTGGAAGACCAAGTTAGACTAAAAGAAGCGTTCTTCTCTTGCTCCTAACCTACAGCACAGACTTCAGCCAGTCTGTAGGTAAAGTTATCGACAAATGACCAAGAGCGAATTAGAAGATTGTGGTGTACCACAGAGTCCTGCCCGGCAATCATTTTCTAGTGAACCTAGAGCAGAGTGAAGGGGGGGGGGGGGGGGGGGGGAACCTCAGGACCCAGGTCCAAATGCGGCCCTCAATTGGTTTTTTGCAGCCCCCGGGCAGATTCCTGGGGACCGCAGTGCTCAGGCTGGCAGGCGCCTTTTGCTGACTCTCTGCCCTTTAAATCAAGCTCTCAAGTGATCTTTATGCCCCAGCCTCTTCAATGAGGTATATGCCGCCAGCCTCTCCTGTGATGTCTAGGTCTCTAGCAAACCTTGAAAAGCAGTTGAGAAGCAACATGACCAATATCACCCATGCCAAAGAGAAGCTACTCCAGCCACCACAGTAGGAGAGAGTTTATTGTTTAAACTAATATAGTGGGGAACTTTCAAAGTTGATTATTTTGTACGGCCCTCAAAGGTTTGTAGAAATTTCCAAATAGTCCTCAGCAGAAAAATGGTTCCCTGCCTGAGCTAGAGGTACACTTTTAAAGCAGAATTAAAATGATTAAGCCTAGCGTCATTTGAAAGTTATGTAAATTATTGGGGGCTCTTATTTAAAATCTCGGATCAAGGGAAAGCTTTTATTGCAGGATGTGTATGTCGAGTGGTGAGGCAGCAAGAGCTGAAGAACATTAGTAAACCACAGCCTGTCCCTGTCCTCCACATTGATGACAGTCCTGTCACCCCACTTCAGGTAATCAGCCCGTAAACCCCCAGAAAGGCTATGCGCTCCTTAGTGTCCCATTGCAGGTAGTGTATCGATTTAAATTCAGAATATGAGCACCAAGATATTAAATACCTGCACCTTCTGAACCAAAAGGGTCTAAACATTTTTTGGCATCTTTGAAGCACTGGTAAGTGTACACGTCAGTGTATGTAGACAGACTTTGATTTTTAGCAGGCTTTGTGCATATCAGGATGTGTTGAAGTCAAATTTAGATATACATGAAGGATTTTTATTTTTTACAAAATCTTACGCAGTGTTGCAAAATTATAGGAAATGTGGACTGTGGAAATGCCATCCGGCATTTTACAAAAATATGTACTGCTTTTGAGTGTAATGTAAATTTGCATTTACTGTATACATACCCGAGTATAAGCAGAGTTTTTCAGCACAATTTGTGCTTTAAAGTGCCTCTCTTGGCTTATACTGGAGTCAGTGCTTAGTGAAGGGAGAAGGGAGCTGCCACGCACAATAAAGTAACTGTTAACTCACCCTCTGATGCTTCTCTGCAGGCTCTATGGCATCCTCCCTCTGGTCTTTCTGCTTGTCCTCTGCTTGTAATCTGACCGGCACATCAGTGAAGTAATCGCTGCTGCGTCGGTCACATGATTAGAAGCCGTAAGACCGGGAGGGAGGATGCACGGTGCTGGCAGAGAAGCATCGGCGGCAAAGTTAAAACGGTTGTTTTTATTGTGAGCGCCAGCATAGGGCCCATGTACCAGCGTTTGGGCCCATATGCTGTAATAACTATATACCTGTGATGGGGCAGCTATATACCAGAATGGGTGCTGCTGCATTTCCCACCCTAGGTTTATACTCGAGTCAATAAGTTTGGGAAGTAAAATTAGGGGCCTCGGCTTATACTCTAGTACAGTGATGGCGAACCTATAGCACGCGTGCCAGGGAGGGCACGCAGAGCCGTCTCCGCTGGCGCGCAGCCTCTGCACTGACACTTTGAACTGCTGGCGCTATGGTGCCGGCAGTTCAAAGCCGTGTCGGATCAGAGCGGGGAGACATTTCTCCTCCGTCTGATACTCCCTCCTTGCAGTGCCCGCCCACCCGGTGTCATGTGACACCCTCAGTGCGGGAGAAGACAGAAAATGTGAGAAGAGGAACCTGCAGCGGTGAAAGCATGAGCAGGAGCAGGAAGGAGAGTGGGTCATTCCATGTCAAGTGATCCAAAAATTAATATTTTTTTTCCCTGACGTCCTCAGATTTTTAAAAAAATTTTTCTATCTGAAGAACAACTTTATCTAATTACAAAAAAAAAGTTTTGAATTTTTTTCTTTATCTGTTAATTTTTTACAGATTTTTAAAGTTTTAAAAAAGTGCGAATTTTGGCCTGGTATGGCTTTACATTTTCTATCATATCTCGGGCTAGGAATAAGATAGAGAAACAAAATAAACACCAATCTACTCAGAACTGTCCAGGCTTTCATCAGATATGTCACAAGAGGATATTTGTTAATATTTTACCCATGTGATCGCAAGCGCAAAACTTTAAAACGCATTTCCGAAAAATCGGCGCGCTTTAAATATTTCAAAAACTGCCCATGTGTCTGCTGTGCTCTTAGCCACATCTGTACCAAATTTCAAGTTGGGATCGCAATGGGATCATATTTTAACATATTTTACTAGTAAGAGCGTCAATGGGTCATTCATTATCAAGTGATCTAAATATGAATATTTTTTTTTTACCTGACGTCTTTAGATTTTTTTTTTTTTTTTTCCTTTATGAAGTACTACTTTAGTTAATTACAAATTAAAAGTTTGGAATTTTTTTCTTCATCAGTTAATTTTTTACAGATTTTTAAAGTTTAAAAAAAGGGTGAATTTTGGCCTGGTACGACTTTACATTTTTTTATCTCAGGCTACAAATAAGATAATGAAGTGGGAGAGGCGTCATTTTACTCAAAACGGTAACAGCTTTCATTTGAGATGTTACAAGACTATGTTTCTTTATATCAAATTCAAACTATTGACGGGCAATTGTGAAAAAATGACTGATTGTGTTCTTGGTGACTTTTGAATTGACACTATAATAGTTAAATATTTTGCACTTAGGTCCAATGAATGCATCCATGGGGGTCAAGCTGGGACAGAGTCATCACAAATTAGCCTTATTTGCAGATGACCTGCTACTTTACATCTCCCAGCCCCTGGTCTCCATCCCTTCGGTCTTAATGGAGTTTGAACGGGTCGGACAATTGAGCAACTTTAAAGTGAATTGCTCCAAAACCGAGGCACTCAATATTTCTTTGCCTGGAGAATTGGTTTCTCATCTATCTAAACAGTTCCCATTTAAATGGAAAGTAGAAGCCATTAAGTACTTGGGAGTCCTTATACCAAAAGATCTTAAACAAATATTCAATTTAAATTATCAACCCCTTTTGACTAACGCGGAATTGGCATTTACCTCCTATAGACAATTAAAGCTATCCTGGTTCGGGAGAATAAAAACGTAGTCAAGATGGATGTCTTGCCCCGACTCTTATATACTTTTCAGACAGTTCCTGTTCTATTGGATAGAGGTTTCCTCTCCAAAATGCAATCTATGATCCTTAGATTTGTCTGGGGGGGCAACAGGTCCAGATTGCGAATGAATATCCTATCCTTGCCCGAGACCAGAGGAGGGGTTGGACTACCCAACATACGAGCGTACTTTGAGGCTTCCTCTCTTGTTAGAGCTCTAGATTGGCATTATCATGCGTCCTCCAAGAAATGGGTAGGGGTGGAGCAAGAGGGTTTGGGGATTCCGCTGAAACACCTGCTTTGGATTTCCCCTAAAGACTCCACAGACCTAGTACCTTTGACAGACATGACCAGAAACACCTTGAAGGTATGGCACCTAGTGACGAAAACCCTCCGCTTAAACGACAGACTTAGCCCTTTGACTCCCCTTTTTTCCAACCCATCTTTCCCACCCAGATTTGACAGGCAGAGATTTTTATGTTGGCGGATTGTGGATGACACCCGAGTAGGACAGACTCTGTCCAGTGGTGGTTTGCCCCCGATGGCAGAGCTACAACTCAAAGAACCTACGAGACCTCTTAAGTGATTCGAATTTCTCCAATACAGAGCATAATTATATTCAGCTGACCACTCTTGCAGGGTAAGATGGACACCCAACGTATTGGAGAGGTTATTCCAACTGGAGGCTCCACCGAGGCGCAAAATATCAGTTCTATACCAGGCCTTAGGGTCCATGAGAGAGCAGGGCACCCTTTACTTCCAACGCTTGGGAGAGGGAATTGGGGTGTAGCATTTCAGAAGCTAATTGGCAGAAATGCTTTATATTTACTCACTCACTAGCTAGCGCTTGTTCTGCACAAGAAAGAAGCTATAAGCTGCTCACTAGATGGTACTTGTGCCCGACGACACTCCGGAACATGTTCCCTGGAACCCCTGATACCTGCTGGCGCTGTGGGGAAGAGAAGGGTACAATGATACACATTTGGTGGACTTGTGGGGAAATCCGGCGGTTCTGGTCTGAGGTTTTCAATGCATACGCCCGGATAACAGGTAAACAAGCCGAATGCTGCCCAGAATCGGCAATGTTATCCATTTTTCCAGGTCCTATTGGGCTACAGAAGAGGGATATTCTCCGCTTTTGCATCTCGGCTGCTCGTGCTGTGATCCCGAGGTTCTGGAAATCAAGCCGGGCTCCATCTCTACTTGATTGGTTCAAAGAATTGATGGACACATATCGAATGGAGGAGCTCGCAGCTGATGCGTCGGGATCTCGGAACAAATTCTTAGGGATTTGGGTTGAATGGATTCTTTTTCACGACTCTGCAGAATTTAGGAGTATCTTTTCCAGCACAGACAATATGGCTCGACCTCTGGCTGATGGGGAGCCAGTGGGATGAGTACCCTTTCTCCTTCCCATACCTCACCCCCCCCCCCCCCTCCTTTTTTTCTTTTTTTCTTACGTGGCTTTTCTTTCCCAGTATAACTTTTTCTAATGGTTTTTGTTTCTCTTCTCTCTCTTCTTTTCTATCTCTCTTTTCTTCCCATCTGATACATTCAGTCTAGGTATTTCCTTTCTACGCCTATACCTTCAGAATTCTAGTGAACATTAGACAGGTATCGAAAACTCTGAGCTGTGAGTAGATCATTAATATTTCGGCCTTCCTTTCCGGTACACCAGTCGCTAGACTATTCCAACTAGGCCTCAACGGGTAATGACCCACTTACGTGGTCAACCTGTTAAAAGGGGCCAAGTAATAAAAATCATTCTGCTGGGGCTGCTTGTCCCCTTGACATCAGAACATCTCAAAACCCTGAGAAAGGTTGTATACTTGAGTGTTTGGAATTATATTTAGATTGTAGTATATATTGCACCAGAGATAAGCGCAAAAGTAAATTTGCAGCTTATCTTAAAGTTACTAATAACTTTGTGAATTCTCTTTTTGTATATTTTATATGTCTCAAGATTTTGTTAAAAGATTGAATGTATGTCTTTCATATGTTTTTTCAAAATTTTATAAAAATGAGATTAACCATAGTTAAATATTTTAAAATATGATCCCATCACGATCCCAACTTGAAATTTGGTACAGATGTGGCTAAGAGCATAAAAGACACATGGGCAGTTTTGGAAAATTTTTATTAAAATGTTTTTTTCGGAAATGCGTTTCAAAATGTTGCGTTTGCATTCGCATAGGTAAAAAATTAAAATTAACAAATATACTCTTGTGACATATCTGGTGAAAGCCTGGACAGTTCTGAGTAGAATGGTGTTTATTTTGTTTCTCTATCTTATTTCTAGCCCGAGATAAAAAAATTTAAAGTCGTACCAGGCCAAAATTCACCCTTTTTTTAAACTTTAAAAATCTGTAAAAAATTAACTGATGAAGAAAAAAATTCCAAACTTTTAATTTGTAATTAACTAAAGTAGTACTTCATAAAGGAAAAAAAAAAAAAAAAATCTAAAGACGTCAGGTAAAAAAAAATATTCATATTTAGATCACTTGATATGGAATGACCCATTGACGCTATTAATAGTAAAATATGTTAAAATATGATCCCATTGCGATCCCAACTTGAAATTTGGTACAGATGTGGCTAAGAGCACAGCAGACACATGGGCAGTTTTTGAAATATTTAAAGCGCGCCGATTTTTCGGAAATACGTTTTAAAGTTTTGCGCTTGCGATCACATGGGTAAAATATTAACAAAGATCCTCTTGTGACATATCTGGTGAAAGCTTGTATAGTTCTGAGTAGAATGGTGTTTATTTTGTCTCTCTATCTTATTCCTAGCCTTAGTTATGAGGAGAAACGTAAAGGCAGGCAACAGCGAAATTCACACTTTTTCCGAACTTTGAAAATCATTTTAAAAAAAAATAAATTTTTTAAAAAATTTTTCTCTTCACATTTTGCATTGTCTGACATGCTATTATCAAATAACAAAATCTCAAAAGAATTAAAAATATAGAGGTAATAATCATTGGTTCACTTGACATGGAATGACCCGAGTATGAACTTTTTTTTTAAAACATACTTAACCAGAATGGAGCAATGCTATTACTATCCAAGCACCAAGATTCAGGCCCCGGCCCCAGACCATCAGGGCACTGCCCTCAATGACTAGCTCACACTTTTAAACAAGTTTTGGCCGCTCACTTACATGCAGGGATTGCCGACACTGCTGTGCACTGCACAGATCTGTGACCTCAGCAGCTCCTCCAGCACACTGGTCTCCCTGACCCCAGCTTTGGACAAGGATTCCTCCATCCTTCTGCAGAGACTGCACTGAATCATTGAGAGGAGCGGCACTTCTGTAGCAGAAGGTGAGGCAGGGCCAAATGTATGTATGTATGTATGTGTGTGGGGGGGAAGAATATGGAACACAAGACAGTCGGCCCTGAGGAAAGGAGAAAAGTGCCTGCTCTCCATTTGTTGCCACTGCTACTCTTACAGGAGCCCTCTCCTTCTGTAATGTCAATACTACCTCAGCAGTCAGGAGGAGGGAGAGAGAAGGGGTCTGACAGGAGACTCCTGTGCTTGTAGCCATCCTCTACTGAAGACTCCAACTTCAGGCCTCCCCCTCTCCTACCACTGGGTACCTTGAAATGATGAGGAAAGTGAGTATATATGTGTTCATACCTATATTATGTATGATGTGCTTGTGGGTGAGGGTGATGCATGTGTGGGTTATGCATGTGGTGTTTGATGGTGATGTGTGAGGGTGATGCAAGGGTCAGGGTGATGCGTGTGTGTGAGGTTGGTGAGGGTGATGTGTGTGAAGGTGATGCGTGTGTGAGAGTGATGCATGTGGTGTGTGAGGATGAGTCATGTGTGAGAGTTATGCATATGGTGTTTGAGGGTGATGTGTATTAGGGTGATGCAAGTGTGAGGGTGATGCTTGTGGTGTGTGAGGGTGATGCATGTGTGAAGGGGATGTGTGAGGGTGATGTGTGTGGTGTGTGTTGATGAACTTAAGCCTGGATGTGTCGGGATGTATATATATATGATGGTGTACTTGAATGAGTGTGATGTATGATGGTTCGCCTGGGTTTGTGCGTGATGTGTGTATTGGTATGCATGATACTGTGTGTGCTTTATGTGTGACTGTCGCCTGGATGTTTGTGCGATGGTGCTTTTCTGACCCTAGCAAGCAACTTCCCTGCTGAGGACAAATTGGGGCATTAATACCTGAGGACAGTGAGGGTGATGCATATGTGAGAGGGTGTTGCATGTGTGAGTTATGCATGTGGTGTGTGAGGGATAATGCATGTGGTGTGTGAGGGTGATGCGTGTGGTGTGTGTTGATGATATTAAGCCTGGATGTGTCTGTGTGTATATGATGGTGTACTTGTGATGTAGCATGGTTCGCCTGGGTTTGTGTGTGATGTACGTTTGATGGTATGCATGATTCTGTGTGTGCTTTATGTGTGACAGTCACCTGGATGTGTCTGTGTGATGGTGCTTTTCTGACCCTAGCAACGCCACTGCTGAAGACAAGGATGGGCCAATACTACCTGGCAACAGGATGGGGCCAATACTACCTGAGGACAAGTATGTTGCTTATAACTGCAAGGGGTCAATGATGGGGCATATAACTGCAAGGGGTCAATGATGGGGCATATAACTGCAAGGGGTCAATGATGGGGCATATAACTGCAAGGGGTCAATGATGGGGCATATAACTGCAAGGGGTCAATGATGGGGCATATAACTGCAAGGGGTCAATGATGGGGCATATAACTGCAAGGGGTCAATGATGGGGCATATAACTGCAAGGGGTCAATGATGGGGCATATAACTGCAAGGGGTCAATGATGGGGCATATAACTGCAAGGGGTCAATGATGGGGCATATAACTGCAAGGGGTCAATGATGGGGCATATAACTGCAAGGGGTCAATGATGGGGCATATAACTGCAAGGGGTCAATGATGGGGCATATAACTGCAAGGGGTCAATGATGGGGCATATAACTGCAAGGGGTCAATGATGGGGCATATAACTGCAAGGGGTCAAGGATGGGGCATATAACTGCAAGGGGTCAAGGATGGGGCATATAACTGCAAGGGGTCAAGGATGGGGCATAAAAATGCAAATGGACAAGGATGGGGCATAAAAATGCAAATGGACAAGGATGGGGCATAAAAATGCAAATGGACAAGGATGGGGCATAAAAATGCAAATGGACAAGGATGGGGCATAAAAATGCAAATGGACAAGGATGGGGCATAAAAATGCAAATGGACAAGGATGGGGCATAAAAATGCAAATGGACAAGGATGGGGCATAAAAATGCAAATGGACAAGGATGGGGCATAAAAATGCAAATGGACAAGGATGGGGCATAAAAATGCAAATGGACAAGGATGGGGCATAAAAATGCAAATGGACAAGGATGGGGCATAAAAATGCAATTGGACAAGGATGGGGCATAAAAATGCAAATGGACAAGGATGGGGCATAAAAATGCAAATGGACAAGGATGGGGCATAAAAATGCAAATGGACAAGGATGGGGCATAAAAATGCAAATGGACAAGGATGGGGCATAAAAATGCAAATGGACAAGGATGGGGCATAAAAATGCAAATGGACAAGGATGGGGCATAAAAATGCAAATGGACCAGGATGGGACAAATTACTGCAGGATGGGACAAATTACTGCAGGATGGGACAAATTACTGCAGGATGGGACAAATTACTGCAGGATGGGACAAATTACTGCAGGATGGGACAAATTACTGCAGGATGGGACAAATTACTGCAGGATGGGACAAATTACTGCAGGATGGGACAAATTACTGCAGGATGGGACAAATTACTGCAGGATGGGACAAATTACTGCAGGATGGGACAAATTACTGCAGGATGGGACAAATTACTGCAGGATGGGACAAATTACTGCAAGAGGACAAGGATGGGGCATATTACTGCAAGGGGACAAGGATGGGGCATATTACTGCAAGGGGACAAGGATGGGGCATATTACTGCAAGGGGACAAGGATGGGGCATATTACTGCAAGGGGACAAGGATGGGGCATATTACTGCAAGGGGACAATGATGGGACACATTACTACCTGATGGGGCAGGATGTGGCATTACTACATGATGGAAGCAGGGTGGGGCATATTACTACAAGGGGAGAAGGATGGGGTATTACTGCAAGGGGACAAGTAGGGGGCATTACTGCAAGGGGACAAGTGTGAGGCATTAATCAAGGGGACAAGGAGGAGACATTATTACAGGATGGGGGCCAGGATGGGGACCAGGATGGGGACATTACTGCTAGGAGGAGGGTGAGGATGGGATACATAGCTAGAAACTATAAAAAGAGTGTCAGGATGGAGCACATTACTGCAAGGAGAGGGTCAGGATGGAGCACATAAAGTGCTCCATCCTGACCCTCTCCCTGCATTTATGTGTTCCATCCTGACACTCCAGTGTGAAATTTGCTTACATTCCATGGTTTTAAATCTAATATTCTGCATTTTTTTCCATACAGATCAATCCACCTCCTGGGTCTGGAAAGGGCAGTCAGAGGCTCAGCTTCAATGTGCACTCAGCACACATCAGCTTGATGACCACTGCTGAAAAAAAAACACAAGACTGCAAAAGTTTAAAATCAAATATTTGTTAAAATAATAGAATTCATCATCAGGGTGTCAGGATTGCAAGTTCTGTACAGGGAAGAGAATCTGCTGACCCTCCCCCTGTGCTGCGTTTGTGACGGCTACTGCTGTTACTTACGTTAAATTACCCTGTTGGCACTTTGCCATAAATAATTAGGTTTTGGGTTGCAATTTGGGCACTCTGCCTTGGAAAGGTTCACCATCACTGCTCTAGTATATATAGCAATTCTGGATTTGAGAAATATTTTTTAGTTTTCGAATATTGTTGGGTTATTCCATGCCTACTTCAGTAGCCATGACCTGGCAAATTGTAGTTTAGAGATCTGTTTAACAAAATACAGATGTTACTGAACTATTATCTCCACCCACCAGAGTTAAGCAAGGAATTTGCAGGAACCACAACAAGACAACCAGCAATGTCAGTATTCCACAGACACTAGACCAGACACCTGCAAATCTCAACAGCACTGACATCATGAGATTTATTTAGTGGGCTGGAATAAAGAGTCACCGGGCAAGAGGAGGTTCGCAGGTCTGTGGTTCAGCAATCCACGAAAACTGAGGTGGCCGCTAGACCAGATACTTGCAAAAACTGTTTAAATATATGGTCTACAATAAAGTTACTATACCCGATTCATGGCAACACTTACCTCATTAAAATAAAAATTAAAAAAAAGAAAAAAAAAAAAGTGTGTGCGCTTTCACACTGGCAGTTTTGATCCAGATCCAGTAGATCCAGACAAAAAAATGCATCTGCCACAAGTGCCGTCTAACGTCAGCACTTGCAACAAGCCCCATGCATTGTCTATGGGGCTTGCGGTAAGTGGACGGCAGACACTGCAAGTGCAGTTTCGACCACAAGAAAAAAAAAAAAAAAAAAAAAAAAAAACACGCCGCTGATTGTGTTTTTTTTTCGCAGCCGCATCTGCCGAAACTGCACTTGCCGCAAGCCCCATAGACAATGCATGGGGCATGCAAGTGCAGCAGTTATGCAGAAAATGCGTTTTTTGACCGGATCAGCTGAATTTTTTCAAAACCGCTAGTGTGAAAGCACCCTTAGGGTATGGGCACACAGTTTATAAAAGCTCCGATTCTTGGATCCGAGAGTAGAACGAATGTCATCTGCCTTTTGGTCAGTGTGGCTTGCGAGTGCTGTCTGAGTGCAATCAGTTTTTTCCTCAGCAGCTAGTTACTGTATAATCATTCACTGGTGCATTTTGTACAGTTGTCTGAGCTACAGAATGGTAATCTATCAATTAAAACTCGCATCAGACTCGGATGGTGCGAGTGTGGTCCGAGTGCAATCAGTGTTTGTCGGACCTATAGACTTGCATTGGTGAGTCTCGTCCGTGACTCGCATAGAATCTCAACGTGTTGTGATTGACTCGCAATCCAAGAATCAGATGCAGAAAAAGCATATGAGACTCGGAAATGTGCTCTCGGACATTAGTTAACATTGGTCCGAGAGCAATGCAATTTTTTCTGCACAGAAAACTCGGACATGTTTCACTGATGTGTGTCCGAGCCCTTACATCGTTTTTTCTTAAATACAAACAAAAGCCTCAAAGTCAAACTACTAGAACCCTATTCCAAACAAGAATAGAAGGGTGGAGGAAGGGATAACTAAAAATTCAGGACTTGGGTGGGGTAATAATAGAAGCATTGTAGACATTTCATAATTATCCAATCCACATAGAGAAGGTAATCCACAAGATAAATACTGGAGCTATTGATTTCAAATCCAAACTGGCAATTTAAAGTGAAAATTTCATTCTTTGGATTTGCCGCTTTTCAGTTTTAATGCCAAAGTATTTTAATAAATCTAATTTGTAGTAATTTCCTATAGAGAATTGTGTGCAGATAATGTATTTAACCCCTTCACCACCCATGAATTTTTAGTTGGTTCTTCCCTCCCCTGCTTCCAAGAGCCATAACTATTTTTCCGTCAATATAGACATGAGCGTTTGTTTTAATGTGGGACGAGTTGTACTTTCAGATGCTATCATTTAGTTTACCATATAGTGTACAGGAAAATATGAATAAATCCAAATGCAGTGAAATTGCAAAAAAAGTGCAATTACACTTTGTTTTTTATTCGCCACGATCACTATAAGGTAAAATAGTTAAACCTACATGACAGTGATGCCTCAGGTCACTTCAAGTTCATAGATACCAAACATGTATACTTTTACTGTTATCAATGGGATGAAAAATTCAAAAGTTTAAAAAGGGGAGAGATCTGGTGTGGAGAGGAAAGCAGGAGTTTTAGTCTTGATCCATAGATCTTTACCGCATAGGGTCCTGTCCACACAAGTAGATGACGTGGGAAGGATAATCCAAATGAACATCCAGATTCAGAAAGACGTCTTCTCTATATATAATATCTATGCACCAAACACGAATCAAAAATCTTTCTACCGGGGACTGCAAGCTAGACTCCTGACAGACAATGGGCATAACAGGATAGTAGGAGGCGATTTTAATATGGTGCTAACGCAGAGGAGGATAGGAGACACTCAACGCCTTTGGGAGGGAGATGTCAGACACCAGTGGGAGCGCTCACTGAAAGCTTCCTTGACACTTTTCACAGCTGTAAATATGACTGATGCATGGAGAACGAGGCACCCTCTTGATAGAGAGTTTACCCACCCCCATGGGTCTTGGTCTAGAATAGACATGTTTTTCACATCTCCTACTGTATTACAGAGGTTAACTGAAATCAAAATTGAGGATATGGTGATATCTGACCATAGCCCATTGGTGTTGGAATCCAAAGACACTTATGAAAAAGGCACGGATTATCTGTGGAGGTTTCCAGACACGTTCACCAAAGATGAAAATTGTTTCCCTCCTTAGAGAATGGTGGTCAGCTTATTCAAGAGATAATGAAAACCATCGCTCCGACCCATGCTTGTTTTGAGAAGCAGCAAAATCTGTGTTGAGGGGACATGTAATGGCTTACAGCATGGGGATAAAGAAAAAATTAAAAGAACAATTTGTAGCGGCCAGCTTGGAGGTGAGAAACGCTTACTCTCGCTATAAAAGGCACGATGACTGACCCCGATAAGGAAACCTGGCAACAGGCTAAAGAAAAATTTGATGTGGGCAAGACGGAAGGAAGACATGTATAAAAATAGAATAGAACTTAGTCTCCATAAATTTGGCGATAAAGCTGGCCGATTGCTAGCACGACTGTCACGTGGTAAACAACTCTTCCCCCATCCAAACTATAATTGATAAGCGAGGTAACACCTGCACCAACCCTAAAGATATCAGCCAGGCATTAGGAAAATTCTATGCATCTCTATACTCAGATACCGATTCTGACACACCCGTACAATCTGACTTGTTACACTTGATACGTTTGCCGAGTGTGACAGAAGAGGACAAACAATTATTGAATAGTCCTATCACAGTGGAAGAGATAGAGGATGCCATTAGGAATATAAATCCGGGCAAAGCACCTGGCCCGATGGCTACAATGGTGCATTTTTTAAAGCCCTTAAAGAGCAGGTTTCCCCTGTCTTGGGAGACTTATTTAATGCAATACTTCAGGGAACTCCTATCCCAGATAGAATGAACTTGGCCCACATAAAACTTATTCCTAAACCAGGAAAGGTACTAACAGACCCTGCAAGCTTTAGACCGATCTCCCTGATAAATCAGGACCTAAAACTTCTCTCCAAAATAATGGCAGACAGATTAGTGACAATCATGCCTAAACTAATACCTCCCCACCAGGCGGGGTTTATTAAAGGGAGATGAACTGCTACCAATATTAGAAGAATGATGCTTCTGATTGATGTCATGGGAAGGAAAGTGGGAACGGAGAAAGGGGACCCAGCCGTGATCACCTTGGATGCAGAAAAAGCGTTTGATAATGTACGGTGGTCATGGCTGGGAAGGGTCTTAAATTCCGTTGGGATAAAGGGTCATTCAGGCAATACCTCCAATCTCTGTATAACAATCCAAAGGCATGTATCAGTACACCTGGCTACTTGTCGGATTCTTTTTTTTTTTTTTTTTTTTACAGAAGGGAATGAGACAGTCACCCCTGCTTTTCAATTTGGCCATAGAGCCTCTTGCTCTATATCTGGAACAGAGTTCCACATATGAGGGCTTTAGAGTGGGAACCAAAGAAGTCAAACTATCGCTTTTTGCAGAGGATATTGTTTTATATGTCCAAAATCCAGAAAGGGACCTCCCTCGCATACTTGAAAACATTGAAACCTTGGGCAAACAATCAGGCTTTTGCCTAAATAAAAGAGAAATGTGAGATAATGTTCATTAACCCTAAAAGTAAACTTTCACAACATTCACAATTTTGCGATATCCCAGTCACTAAAGAGTATCAAATATCTAGGATATCTAGCCAAATGGATACCTAATCAGACTTAGACTTAATTTTGTCCCAATTCTCTTAAAAATTGAGAAGGAGCTTGTGGGCTGGGCCAATTTGCCACTTTCTCTGATGGGAAGATGCCATCTACTTAAGATGATCAGTTTTGCCAGGCTATTATATCCGCTTCAAAATATCGCCATGCTGTTAAAGCATACAAATTTAACTAAATTTAACAGGACCATCTCGAGATTCCTATGGAGGGGAAAAAACCTAGGCTGGCTTTTGGTGTCTTGATGCAGTCAAAACAAGAGTGTGGCCTTCAACTCCCAGATGTCCGTGGCTATAACGTGGCATGTATCTTACGTAATGTCCTTGACTGGATCAAGGGTACTAACATACTCAGATGTAGCTCTGGAGGGAGAGTTTGTTAGACCCTGGGACCCATCGGCTTTGTTGCACTCACCAATGCCTCATCTACCTAAGACTCTTAAGAATACTATAATATATAGGGACACGATAGCAACTTGGAAGGGGGTGAGGAAAAAATTGAATTTATCCTGGAAAATTTCTAAATCACTCAACCCATGGAAGTGCCCGGCCTTCCCGCTAGGCCGTGAAAACTAACTGTTCATGGCGTGGAGAGAGAAAGGCATTAGAACGTTGAGTGACCTTATGGTAATAAGAGAAAAGGTGGATGACTGAAAGTGAGGTCCTGCATACTTATAATCTTCCTCGGTCTCAAGCCATGCAATACCGCCAGATACACCACTATCTACTCTTTCGATTGAGAGATCTCGGGAGATGCCAGTAACAAACTTATGGTTAAATTGCTGGCTATGAACGAGGGAGATATATCCATTACCACTCTTTACGCTAATTTGCAAACAGTTTTGCGACCAGCAAAGAAGGTGACTCTTCACAAAGTGGAAAAAACATAGAAGACCCTGACCTCACACAGAAAATACCTACAGACGATTTATACATAACGAACGCTGGAGAGACTCCCAATTTAGGATTATTCATGGGACAATACAGGCGTTCAATATACCCTCGGCACCAGGTAACCAAGAGAGATGGGTAAATTGTCCTAAATGTAAATCACACATGACAGATCTAGAGCATGTTCTTTGGTCCTGTCCTGCCTCTCAAATATTTTGGAACTCTGTTGAAAAGTGGGCGAGAGGAATGTGTGAAGGGCTAGAAAAATTGAACCCGATGCTATGGCTTTTCCACTACCAGGGAGACTTGACAGGAAGGGCACAACCACATGTATTGTTTCATTATATTGCTATAACTGCAAAGAGACTCTTGCTACAGTTCTGGCTTAGTGATAGACCCCCTGAATTATCAAAAATCAAGACTTCATTACGAAATGTTCTTGCAATTGAATCCTTAGACGCAATGCGCAACCCCAGCAAATTAACACCAAAATTTTTTCATAAATGGAGACGATTCATTGAACAAGAATTCACTGATGCTGAAATAAGGACTCTTATGATGTTCCATAGATCTTCAACATGGTATGCCATTGAAGACTTAGGTGTACAATTCAGAAATGAAATTACATCTAGAAATCCACAGTAAAATCAAATAAATGCAACGACTGCTGAGATGTTCTCTAGAAAGGGAGGAGGGTGGGTTTAAGGGGTACTAGCTGTTATTTTCTAAAACGTTGATATTAAACTGCTACTGATGTTACGTGGCTATGACACAATATGTTATGACTTTTCAATGTTATCTTTTGATATTTAATGTTTTCCCACTGTCATTTGTCAATGTACATATACAAATATTAAATAAAAATGATGGTTCAAAAATAAAAGGGGAGGAAGAGAATCCCACACTTTTGTGCCATGTTCTAGGAGCTGTAGCATTCTCATTTTGCGGGATGTGGCGGCTTATTTTTTGTGGCTTGAGCTGACGTTTCTAATAACTTATTTTGGATGAATGCGCTGTTTTGATCGCTCGATATTGCATTTTATAGCTTAGTTGCAGAGTCAAAAAAAAAAAAAAAAAAAAAAATATGTATATGTATAATTTTGGCGTTTGGACCTTTTTTTCTGTTACGCAGTTTACAGCTCTCAATTGATTTTATACATTGATAGATCGGGCATTTCTGAAAGCGGCGATACCAAATGTGTATGTTTTGTTTTCTTTAATACTTTTATTTTGAATGGGGGAAAAAAAAAGGGTGGGGGCCCATTTGACTTTTTTTAAACTATTTTACAATTAATTCTTTGTTTTACACAGCCCCATAGGGCACCACAGTACTGCAGTGGCCATCACTTCTGACAGGTCCCAAGGAGCTGCAGACATCAGGACCTGTCATAATTGCGTACTGTGAGTGGTTGGCAGCGCTAGCCAACCACTCACAGGAAGAGATCCATGACAGCTTACGGGGTCAAGCCAAGACCCCGGGCTGTCACAAGAGCACTGGAGATCTTCTATAAGATTGCAGTGATCTCCGATGCAGGCAGAGAACAGCACACTCCCAGTCGCGGCCAATTTCAATCCCACCGTCAGTGATTGACAGCAGGATCCAAGGGGGTTAATGGCACTGATCAGGTCCAGGATTTGATCGGTGCTGGAAGCCAGACATCTCAGCTGATAAGATCAGATGAGATATTGGGTGATTGATGTGAGCGCTGCACCGGAACTCACATCCAACACCAGGACCTGACCCATGACATCCTCCTAAGTCATTGGTCGGGAAGGGGTTAAACGGGATTTAATGGGGAAATAAGCAATGCAAAATTGGGCAACCTCAAACCCATTCACTATTTATTGCACCCCATTGTCTAGCTATTCATCTTTTAAGATTCTCAGCTTTAAAAGGAAAGCAGTCAGATAGTCTGTGCACATATCTATATTCCCTGCCCAACAGTCAGTTTATGTGCATAAAGCTCTTTAGAAAAAAAGGATTTCTAAAGTTAATTTATGATATGCAAATTAGTAATAAACGCTTTACAACAGCAGGCATTTTTGCCAGCACTCACGCAAGCGCGCAGCTGTGTTCCCCTCATAACATCGAGCTTTTGAACCCAGATATGCATCCCAGCTTCAGAGACTCTTTGCGCATAATCAAAAGTGCAGATGACGTCCGATCAATTGCAGGGAGCCCTTTTGCAGCTGGGACGTGTAGACACTGCATCAGAAGCTCAAAGTTGAGGGGAGCAAAGCCTTCCAATTTCCAAGCACAAGCTGCACTGGAGTAGTTTCCAGAGAAATCTGGAAAGAACTCAGGCTCCTCCTGCAAGGTCTTCTGCTGTGGCGTCAGCCTCTATCTCCTGATTACTATGGCCACCTGCCGCCTCGCAACCACAGGATTGTGTGCTGATTCAGTCCAGGGCTGTTAGGTTCACCCCTGACCGGACCTGACCGCAGTGTGAAGCCACCCTTAGACTCCTAAAATATATTGAGTACAGTAGTTCAATGCAGAATATGCTGAATATTATGAGTTATTATGTTCTATTTAAATATCTTGATTATTGTATCATAATTATAAAAGCCTGATGTTCACATTGTACCACAATACATTTATCACTTAATCATGAGCCATAAAGGAGTCTGAGTCGAAGGTGTCGGAGACCGGGAAATTCAGGACTTGGAGTTGGAGTCTGTGGATTGACATGCCTACTCCACAGCCCTCCTTGTAATCTTGTTCGCTCTAGATATTCTGAGATGAGTGCAGGCCTTCCTTCTTTCAGAGTGTTTACTTTTTACCCTTGCCTGTAGAGGAGCTACACTGGTGCTGAAGTGCAGTACAGACTTCTCAGCTAAAGGCCACTTTACACGCTAAGATATCGTTAATGATATCGTTGAAACGTCAGATTTGTGATCATTCAAACGATGTTGTTTCTGCATTGATGCGTGTAAACAACGATAAATTGTTGGATCGTTCAAAAATTTGAGATCCTGACCTCAAATCTATCGTTAGTCATCCAATTAACGTTCTGGGAAGCAGCAACATCGTTCAGTGAGACCTTTTTGAAAAATGCTATTCATAATTCTCCTATTCCTGGCGATTTGTAACATAGTTCACTTGTTTTTCTTCAACTAGCTGGCGCTTTGCCAAATTTCACATAGTTAACGATATCCTTGCTTGTGACAACGCACTAACAACGCTGAAAGGATCGCGGTCAAGTGACATAGCGAGTGATATCGTAGCGTGTGAAGTGGTCTTAAGGCTGGCTTCACACCATGTTTACTTGCTGTCAGGTTTTGTCCAGTGTTTTGCAGGAAGCACCGGACAGAACCTGACAGCCCCGGACAAAAACAGAAACTGAGGGCAAATATGTTCTCTGATCCTGTTCTCTGCCGTAATCAGCAGCTGCCGCTGTCCAGGTGCTGAAATTCAGCGGGTATCAGTCAACAGTCCGATTTTGTTGGATCCATCGCCGGTTCTGCAAAAAGATGCTGCAAGCTTTCATTTTGTGTCCGGGGCAAAAAAAGAAATCCCCCAGATGCAGCCGGACAGACAGCAAAACTGATGGCAAATAAGTTGCCATCTGGCCCCATATGGATACAATATGGGCCACACCAGATCTGGGGGCTGTCTGGTTCACACCGCACAGCCCCGAATCCAAAAAAATTGCAGTGTGAAGCCGGTCTAAGAAAGCCTAGATACTTAGGCTACATTCACACAATGTTTTGCTGCATTTTTTACGGATCCTTTTTTTGCAGTGAAATGCAGTGACTTTGGGCATCCAAGCAAAGTCAATGGGTTTCAAGATCGGACATTCAGACGTTTTGTGAGGATCCGTTTTTGGGCTCAAAAACGAATCCTCACAAAGAATGAGCACGTCAGTTTGTGTGGTGTTTTTCTAATCTGCTTTTGCTATTGAAACCATTATCCAAGTTAAAAAAAAATGCAAGTGTGTAAAAAAAAAAAAAAAAAAAAAAAAAAGTATCAGCTATTAGATGATGCTTTTTTTTTAAAAGCTGATCTGCTTTTGCAGCCGAGAAACATCCTTTAAAAAAAAAAAAAAAAAAAACACACGCAGCAAAAACTGTGTGAATTTAGCCTTAGATCAGGAATAGATGCCATTTATAGGACGTTTCATAACTTCCCCAAATTCCTAGGAAAAAAAAAAATATTCACCACATTCTGCATTGACCTACTGTACCCAATTAATTATACATTTTAGACGGAGTCCGTCCATCTTATACCAACTCCACAGCACTGATTTACACACCCATTTCAAGGGCATTTCCTATTCATCGTGCTGTAATATGACCAAGTATTTTGATGTATGCAAACTGGTCCATGACCCCTGGTATGCAGTACATGTGCTCAGCACCATAGCAAGTGAAACATACCCATTTCTTGATTCTTGCACCACCATGCATCACTATCTTCAGAGTGTACTGTAGCACAAACTCAGTTTAAGGGGGGGGGGCATCTGACAAACTGTCTGCAGCCCTTGGCCCAATAAAAAACAGTTTTACAGTCATCAGGCCACAAAATGTTTCTCCATTTCTCTTTAGGCCAGTTGATTTGTTCTTTGGCAAATTATATCATCTTCAGTATTTTTTAGTGGGACTTTGCGGGGACATCTTGCTAATAGATTAGCTTTAGTCAGTTCTGTCATAGTACTCACAGGTAACTTAAGACTGTCTTTGATCACCCTAGAGCTGATCATTGGTTGAGCCTTTGCCATTCTCGCCATCTTTCAATCCACTCGAATGGTAGTGTTCAGTTTTCTTCCTTGTCTGCACTTCTTTAGAAGCTTTACTCACTCAAAGTACACTGTTCTTCTGAACAATATCTCGAGCGACCCATAACTCTTTAGGCCCAGTTACACACACAATTGTGCAGAGATCTCTGGTTGCAGTGAAATCATGGACACATTGTTCCATTTGTACACAGCCATTTGTACACAGCCACAAATTAAACAAGGAGTCCATGATTTCACTGCGAGGTGGCCACTATCGAGACTAAGATCTCCGATTTTCATATTTAGCACAGGGCAGTTTCTGCATTACACATATGCACAATACGGTTTGATCCTCTTTTCTCTAGTGCCACTCAATGATCTACATTTCTCATAAATATAGTAGTGTCGCGGCAGATATCTTTCTCTGCATGATTTCACTGCAACCAGAGATCTGCTAACTATCTGCACAATTATCTGTGTGTAACTGGGCCTTTAGGCTTTCAAGGAGAAATGTATGTGCAACATGTGCTAGCTTCACCATTAAATAAGGGCTATTTTAGGTGACCAGTAGCGCTTTCATTTTTCAGGATACATGCAACAGCTTATTTTTTTTGCATCTTGAGGCAACATTCCTAATGATACCATTTTTTGGGTAGAAGCACTGTTTTTATTGCCTGTTATTGCAATGTTGAGGCGATCAAAAATGTAATTTGTTTCCCCCCCGTGCCCTCCATTATGCAGTTTACAGGTCTGATGAACTGATTTTCTATTTTGGTTGGGCATTTCTGAATGCAGCGACACCAAATGTGTATTTCTTTTACTAGTTTTATTTTCAGTGGGGCAGAAGAGGAGGAGAGGGGGCGATTTACATTTTTTTCATAATCTTTACATGATTATACAGTACATGGCCCCTTAGGGTGCCGTCACACCTGGCGATGGCACTGGAGATGTCGGCGGCGACTGGCGGGAGCGCGCATGTTTTTGGCGTACCGCCAGCATCGCCGGCCCCAGTTTACACGGGGAGACACCTCTGACGATGACCCGGCGAGCTGACAGGCAGCATCGCCGCCTGGGTGTCCCAAAACCCCAGGGGCGATGCAGTACAATGGGAGCCTGTGGCTCCCATCACCTGTTAGGTCGCTGACGGCCGTCTTAATCGGGCGATGTGTACACATCGCCCCAGATTGGCAGCCTGGTTTCACAACACTGACGTGAAACCAGGCGAGCAGAGGCACCAACATCACCCATTTACATTAGGTGATGCAGGGGCGATATCGGCGCCAATAGGCCACGCCCCTACATCGCCTAAGACATCAGCGGTGCAGTCGCCAGGTGTGACGGCACCCTTAGGGTACCTCAACACTACACCAGTGCGATCACTTCTGTCATGCTTTAGCATCTTTCTCCACAGCACAAATGATCAAATGTCATAGCAACATATTGAGGCCCCATGATCACATCATGGGGCAACTGAAACCAGTGGGGGCAGAGTTATCCCTACTGTGGTGGTTTGGACAGCATGGTGCAAAGGGTTAACAGTGCTGATTCGATCGGTGCTGTTAACTACAAGTCACTAATCAGACCTTCCAACGTGTGATGAGAATTAAATCCAAGCACTCAGGTTTTTTCGTTTTGCTTAAAGGCGATTTATTTCAAGACAAACAGGTGTAGTAGGTGACTGGCAGGACAACGTTTTGGCCTCCAATTAGACCTTGTTCACAGAGTCACTGCTATATTCACAGTCAGGGAGTCACTAGTGTTAGGCTGGTGTATATACAAACTTATAACCTGTGTATAGCTTTCCAGGTGTCTCACATGTATTTTCACTGGTTATGCTGGATATTTTTAAACTCCAGTATATATTGTAGTAGGTGCCCAGAAGCCCGGTTGCGATGAACAGGTTATGGTTAATATCCCTCATAGAGTACCTTAAAATTAGTGAATTGGTCCTAATCAGTGGTATGTGTTCAGTTCTGTCCTCTTATGCAGGGTAAGAAACCCTTGGATTGGTGTCAGTGTGGGCCAGCACATCCAGTGCCTTGGCTAGGACACCTAGGAGTCCTGTCTTGCTGCTTTAACGCCTAAAGGCCCTGTCACACAAAGATCGCTAACGAGATCACTATTGGGATAGCTGTTGAGTCACAAAATTTGTGACGCAACAGCGATGTCATTGTGTGACACACCAACGATCTGGCCCCTGCTGTGAGATCGTTGATCACTACACACTGCTCTGGGTCATTCCTGCGTCGTTGTGCTCCGCTGGGAACGCTACATCGTTGTGTTTGACAAAGATAATGAGCAACGATCTCAATGCTACGCTATGGAGAGAAAGTTCACAACTATCTCAGTATAATTCTAGACTGCTAGTG
>JARQOC010000004.1:234906619-234919967 GCA_033576535.1 Allobates femoralis
AAATTGCATAGGTTCTGCTGGCTCAATAGGATGGGATGGAAAAGTCACTGAAACAGTAAAATAGTTTCTTTCAAGGACAACAGAGAGGGACTATAAACCATAATACCTCATATCTGACTAAAAAGACCCTGGCAGATTTGACTTTGGAGAGCTGGGTCATTCCAGAAGGTTTCCACTTTCCAGCATCTGAACTGAGAGCAGTAGTCCTACACTTTATGATTTCCCTAAACCAAAAAGCAGATAATTGATTCAGTAACATCAACTTGATCTGGATTGTCACAAACGAGCCCGAGAGCAGTGAAAAAGCGCTAACTGAGGAATATACTGGAGAATCCTCAGGCAGAGAAAATGCTCAAGCCTGAGGATCTCCCCTGAGCAACGAAACAATAATATCCATAGGTTGACTCTCACCTCCGGATGAGGAATAAGAGAGACGAAAATGCAACTTACATGAAGAAAGAAAGATGGAATATGTACTTTAGTCCCATTGAAGAACTCTGGTAAAGTTACCTTAGGCTCAGGAGATGGTTTTGGGTAAAGAAAAACATCTATTGCAGCAGATGACACATGCTGTTGTTGCTGCTTCATATCTGCCACCTCCAAGGAAAAGAGCCATAATTGTGTGGCCAGAGTGTCCACATCAACCATGATGGCTTTTCAGAATACAAAAATGTACAAAGTAGCCTTTGCAGTTGATCTCTGGGCTTAGTGCCATTTACTGTATTTGGTATCATTGATCTTATAATGTATGACTTGGGTCAAACGTTTTGGATATCTTTCCACATGCTATTCACAATTGTTGGTAATTGTCACTTCAGTGAGGAAGTGAAAAACTAATGCCACCCAATATGGGTAGCAATCCTTAAAGTCATAATTGACTCTTTAACAAGCCTTTTAATATGACTTAGGATTTGTGCCAGATCAGAACCCCAAACTGCAGACGCTGCATTTCGGGTTGACTGCCCCTTATCAGTGCAGTGTGTGGGAATTCTGATCCGGCTATATGAGAGGCTAAGATGAGGTCTGGGGGATTAGCTATTCTCCTCAAGCAGAGGAATCTACCTACTGGCAATTGTTGGTAGGAATTTGGGAACTGGTGTAAGTGAGCCATGTTTGTAGGTCGCCTTGCTCACACCTGCCTTTTCAGCTTTGCCCATAAATTTTCAATAGGATTGAGTACAGGGCTTTGTGATGGCCACTCCAAAAAACTGACTTTGTTATCCTTAAGCCACTTTCCAACCAGTTTGACATTATGCTTAGGGGCATTGACCATTTGGAAGACCCTTTTCTGACCAAGCTTTAACTTTCTCGCTGATGTCTTGAGATGTTGCTTCAGTATTGACACATATTTTTCTTTTGTCATGATGCCATCTATTTTGTGATGTGCACTGGTTCCTCCTACAGCAAAACAACCCCACAACATGAAGCTAACACGCATGTTTCACAGTTGGTGTTCTTAGACTTCCAAGCTTCTCCCTTTTTCCTCTTTTCTCCAAATCTATTATAATAAAACCCTAAGGCTACTTCCGTCAGGATGTAACGGTATGCTACGTCACATCCTGGCTGAAGTAGCCTCTACACCCACTGTGGGTGTTCTAATATGGCTTCCCGCACACATACACATACACCTCCACACACACACACCTACACACACACACACACACCTCCATACACATATACACACACACACACACACACACACACACCTCGATAAACATACACACACACACCTCCATGCACTGTTCGCTATACTTTCCTCCTCTGTTCCGCCGACATGTTGCCGCCCCCGGACTACTGGATCCAATATGGTGTCCGGGAAGTCTCGCGAGACTTCCCTGACGCCACCTTGGATAAAGTATATCGCCGCCCCCTGAAGACTGGATCCAATATGGCGTCCGGGAAGTCTCACGAGACTTCACGGATGCCATATTGGATCCAGTAGTCTGGATCTGCCCGCCGCACTGCGCTGACCGCTCTGCCCTCCGCACTGCGCTGACCACTCTGCCCTCCGCACTGCGCTGACCACTCTGCCCGCCGCACTGTGCTGACCACTCTGCCCGCCGCACTGCGCTGACCACTCTGCCTGCGCGCACTGCGCTGACCACTCTGCTCGCCGCACTGCGCTAACCACTCTGTCTGCCGCACTGCGCTGACCACTCTGCCCGCCGCACTGCGCTAACCACTCTGTCTGCCGCACTGCGCTGACCACTCTGCCCGCCGCACTATGCTGACCACTATGCCCGCTGCACTGCGCTGACCACTCTGCCCTCCGCACTGCACTGACCACATCTGCCCGCCGCACTGCACTGACCACTCTGCCCGCCGCACTGCGCTGACCAATCTGAGTGCCGCACTGCGCTGACCAATCTGCCCACCGCACTGCGCTGACCACTCTGCCCGCCGCACTGCGCTGACCACTCTGCCCGCCGCGCTGCGCTGACCACTCTGCCCGCCGCGCTGACCACTCTGCCCGCCGCGCTGCCCTGACCACTCTGCCCGCCACGCTGCGCTGACCACTCTGCCCGCCGCACTGCGCTGACCACTCTGCCAGCTGCACTGTGCTGACCACTCCGCCCGCCGCACTGCGCTGACGACTCTGCCCGCCGCGCTGCGCTGACCACTCTGCCCGCCGCGCTGCGCTGACCACTCTGCCCGCCGCACTGTGCTGACCACTCTGCCCGCCGCGCTGCGCTGACCACTCTGCCCGCCACGCTGCGCTGACCACTCTGCCCTCCGCGCTGCGCTGACCACTCCGCCCTCCACACTGCATATTTCAATAAAGATTCTTTTATAAAAAGTTGGTAATTAATATATTCCCTTCAAAACAGTTTGTTTTCTAACTGTAAAAATTTCTTACGTAAATCCTCATTACTAACCACATTGGTTGCAATTCCTGTATCATTAAAGACGGAGGCAAATCTGTTCAGTCTATTCGACTGAGATGTCAAGTCTGTGTCATTAACCACCAAAGTTCCTTCAGCCATATCCACAAATCAGTCTTTCCTAGGAGCTCAAAGCCACAGTGAAACTTGTATGAGGGAAGAGGAAGGAGGGAACTTGGCTCACCATGTATAATCAGTGGAGCTTCGGCCGTAGTATAAGGTGCATTGAAGCAGTCCTGGCTCCAAACCGGATTCCAATCTTAAATTCATTTAATCAATAGGTCATATTTTTATGATAGCTTCCCTTTAATGGGTTTACCCACGAACAAAGTTAATTGTAAAGTTAATTTTAATCAATAGATATTAGAATAATAATAATTTCCACAACTGAATGTGTTTTCAAAAATGTTCCTGTGCTGAGATAACCTATTATATACATACTTTGTGATATCCGTCATGCACTTCCACCATCATCGTGTCCTCCTATCCTCTGATTGGCCAGAACAAGTTCTGGCAGCCATATCTGTAAACCCATGTGATGGGTGTGCAAATATGATCCCAAATGGACAGTGCTCCTTGGCCCGTGCACACTGCAGATAAACCAAACCGAATCTCCAAGAGTTAAAAATTATGGTGCCTTTAATCTCTACGTATTTCTGAGCACTTCCACGCTCCTTCATCAGGAGAGCAACCCCATTGCAATGTGGTTGTGTGGTTGCTCTCCTGATAAAGGAACATGGAAGTGCTCAGAAACACGTAGAGATTAAAGGCACCATTATTTTTACCTCTTGGAGTTTTGGTTCGGTTTATTATCTGCTGTGTGCGCGGGCCAAGGAGCACCGTCCATTTGGGATCATTTCTACAGCCACAGCGATTGCGTGGAGTGTGGGTCCAGCAGCAACTGCGACACGTGTATACACCTGTTGTGGGTCTCACAACCTCACAAGGTGAGCAGTGATATCAGCGATTTTGCTCACTATACTAAAAGGATAAGACACTATTTGTGCTTTTGTTCCTCCTTTTTCTTGTCTGGGTGTGCAAATATGGCACCAGCTAGCATAGTGACCCCCTCCTCCCACACTACCGCCAGTGGTGCCGCCAACAGCCGGACCCAACACCTGGAACTGACGAACATAGAAACCGACGCTCACGCCAAGAAGCTCTGACTGATTGTACAGGACTTGTGGTGATGTCACTGTCATGGGCAAAGTGAGGTGCATGTGACAGAACACATAACGGTGACATCATCACAGGTCCTTTACCTGACACGAAGTGTTGTTATAAGAGACTTGTTAAAAAAAAAATGATGCTTAACCTCACTATTTCCTACTCTAGTAAACGTTATGTCATTGTGGAGGATGGATATCAATCTGGAATCATCATGAAGGACACCAGGGATGGCTTGGTTCCCACATCTCTGAGGGTTGCATGCCTGTATCTACTACCCAAGGTACATAAAAGCTTGTTAAACCCACCCAGTTGTCCCATAGTATCAGGGAATTTGAGTTTGTGTGAACAGGTGTGTAAATGCCTGGATTATTATCTCAAGCCTCTAGTTGAGACATTACCTGCATTTTTATAAATACAAATGAATTCCTTAAAAAGATGGAAAACATCTGACTAGAGGGAAAAATGTGGTTGGTGATGTTGGATGTTGAGTCTTTGTACACGTCCATTCGTCATAATGATGGAATTGAGGCTGTTAGGATGTTCCTTATGATGACTAGCTTTGAATCTGCTTTTGTAGAATTCCTTTTGGGTTTCTTGAATTTGCCTTAACGCATAATTACTTTGACTTTAAAGATACATTTTATCTACCAAAGCAAGGAACGGCAATGGGGGTGACTTTTGTGCCCCCATTTTCCAACTTGTTTTGCGGGTCCCGGGAGCGATAGTGCTTTCTCTCTAATCCCCTGGCACTCACAGAAAAGTTCTATTATTGACATGCTTCATTTATGATGTATTTGTCATATGGCAGGGATCGGAGCAGGATCTTAAATCCATCATTGGAGATCTAAATGATAATCAGCGTAACATCAAGTTGATAGTCAATTACAGCCAGACCAAAATTCAGTTTTTGGATGTTAAGATACAGAGGGGGAAGAAGGAACACCCATGACTGATTTATTCAGGAAAAACGCAATGAATTCCATGTTACATGCCTCATCGGCACATCAATCACATTTAATCAATGGGATTCCTGTCAGACAATTTCTGTGGGCTCACAGGGTGTTTTCATCTGACTCCCTATTCAACCAGCAGACTGAAGATCTCACAAACCAATTCCTGCAACGTGGTTATTCAAAGAGATGTGTGAAGAAAGTATGCCACAGAGCAATACACACCAGTAGACAGGATTTGCTTTGTTCTGGATTTCGGAAGAAAAGTACGGACTATGAGGTATGGACTAGCAGCTGCAACAGATGGAGTTTGCCTTGAAGGAGTATTCGCCTATCTTGAGAACCGATCCCATTTTATCAACTTGTACCACTCAATATCCCTCTATCACCTACAAGAGAGTTCCCAATTTGAGGGACATATTGGTGTACAGTTTATATGAGGGACCCAAGAGTGGGAAGATTTTTGGTTCCAGGGGGCCCAATTAGGGTTTTTTCCCTTGTAAAAACTGTGGGGCAAGTCCCAATATCATAAGAGCAATAGAATTCCACTCTAGTGATAGTTCCTGCAAATTTTTAATCACTCAGCACATTATATGTAATTCTGTAGGGCTAGTGCATTATGCAATGTGTCCATGTAAATTGGTATATGTGGGTCTCACATGCAGACGGATTAAAACACGTATCAGGGATCATGTGAGGAATATTTTAAACATGGAAGAGGAGGATGATATTGTTCAATTGAAACCCACCACTAGGCACTTCAAACTAGTGCACGGTTGTAATGCCAGTTTACTAAAGGCATTTAGAATTCGCATTAACGTACGAGGTGGAAATTGGATCATGAAGGTGGGATGTGTTCATCTCAAACGCCTCAATGAGGTTCTGAGCTTATCTCCATTCTTGTAGTGTATTTTATAGGTATTCTATTTCATTATTGTGTCTATTGTATGTCCTTACAAATAGATTTTCAGCAGCATGCACTACATTGGAGGAAATTTGGAGGATCTTCCCATTTTACACATCGCTTCTTTATTTTTTACACTGTTTCAATATATACTAACATATATATATATAAAATTGGAACAGCAGTATAAAAATAGTTTGGGTGCAAGCCCTCCTACCATCACCAAGACAGCAGATATAGCGAAAAAAATGGATAGCAGCACTACCTTTATAATGGTAAAATGTGGATTTAATACTGGACTGCAACGTTTCGGCTACATATCAGCCTTTTTCAAGCAGTACCAACATATGCAAATATGCATCCTTGGAGGTATTGCGGATATGTATGAAAGTACGTAGGTATGAGACATGTGGATGGATGAATGGTGTTATGGGATTTGATGCATAAAATTTCTTTACCAATGTAGCTATAATTTTCATGTATTTTGATACTAATGTATGCAATGTACTTGATGCAGTGGCACCTTTATGTATTTTTGTTTGTTTTCACATTTTATGCCTAGTGGAATTAATTGGCACTGTCACTTTAAGAGGGTTTATCTCAAAACACCTTTGGCATATATTCTCAGCATTTTTTATGCTAAATTTGTTATGATCATTTTAAATTCTGATTATTCCATTGTAAATACTTACCTACCACGATCCAGCAATACCTAGTGGGTTAATTTTCCATTCGCAAGGGTTCTGAGCGTGTTTCTCCACTCTGACAAGTGTCAGGAATATGGAGCTGGTACTCCTCTCTACAGGCAGCGGGGTGAATGTGCTCTGCCCACAGACCAGCGGTTTAGTCCATTTGCTTGGGAAGTGTATGTTCGGCAGCCTTGTACCCAGGCAGATGTGTCCATGCATCTCTGGGTTAGCAGAGTGAATGGTTCCCGCCCATTGAGCTGATTGAGCTGTGGACTCTTCCGCAGGTTCGAGGGGCGGAATGTGTTTCCGGCAGCCCTGTCTCCCAGGAGTTGTACCTTTGCATCACTTCTAAAGCAGGATCGGAAGTTATGTAACACACTCACAGAATTGCCGGCGACATTCTAAGGTGAATAAATAGCCTGCCCTTCCTCCTGCATGCACCCCTCTGATGAAGCTAACGCGAAACATGTTAGAGGTGTCATTCTGGCCACTCGCAGGTAACATCTGTTCCCACTGCTTTGGTACTTGCCTCTGAAAGATTCTCCTTTTGGTGCATTATGCAATGGTATCTGCACTTTAGGAATTTATCCTTTTAAGGCACTCTTTCACATCTGGGTCTTTTGAAACCGTAGCTGCGAAAAAAACCACGGTCAGCGGCGTTTTTTTTTTCACGCCCGCAACTGCCGCAACTACCGGAACCGCACTTGCTGCACATACCGCACAATTACCGCAAGCCCCATAGACAATGCATGGGGCTTGCCGCTAGTTCGACCATTATGTGGTAAATGCGTCAGATGCGTTTTTTTACTGCAAAACCCCAGATGTGAAAGCAGCCTAACTGTAGTATTCCTTAATATAATTGGTTACATTTCAGTAGGACTGGTGTTCACCTTTGTAAGTACTAGTGGATACCATATATTTGATACTATGTTATATGGTTGTGCAGATTGTCTATGTACTTTTGTGGGTTACTTGTTGTAGTGCCCCAGCGTTTTTAACTTCTTGCTCTTATTTTGTTTGTGCTCAATCAACAAAGCTGCTGCACTTACAGATACTTGGCCTGTCTCCTGGGTTTTGTATATGATTTAATACAAGTGAATACTGGGACGCTACTGCCACCGCCGACTTTCCCCTTCCCAGGGGCGGGCTGGCCCAGGTGGCAGGGGGGCAAGTGCCCCCTGGGCTGGTGGTATAGTCCACATCTAGGGCCGCCCCCTACAGAAACGGGCAGGCCGCGGGCGTCGCTTTGCGGCCGGCACATGACCGGGAGTTGCTCTGTGACGCTGGAAGTCTCTGATCAGGTAAGGGCCGATAGCACCCCCAAAACCCCCCCCCCCCCCCCCCCCGCTTTCAGTCAGACGTGACAGCACCACACACCCCCCCCACCCCCCCCCCCACCCCACCCCCCCCCGCTTCTTAAGTCTGGGCCGGCAGGGCAAATCTGCCACCCAGGTATGGAGGCTCCAGCCAGCCCCTGCCCCTTCCCCCACAATGACACCAGTTTTCATATAGAGTCTGGGGGAGGGAAGATTAAAAAAATATTTTAATCTTAACCCTGTATCAGTATACTATATATTGGTATATTTTCATTATTTTTGGGGTGTAATTCTCCCTGTTATCTGCCACTGTGCACAGCTCCATACTTTCCAGAAATCAGTATACTACATATGGGTCTATTTTCATTATGGTTGGTGCAGTATTCTCCCTGTTATCTGCCATTTTTACCAGAAAATTAAAAACTTTATTGATTAAAAAAACACACAAACAGGTTTTAAGTAAAAATACATTTATTTACATGCATTAAGAGACAGCACAGAGTGTGGGGAAAAGACAGAGGACAGGGGAGAGACCTCACAGGGAGGATGGACTATTGGCGGGCCCAGCACCACAGAGCCTGCCCCCATCATGATGTCACCAAGGCCCTCCCGATATGATAGCATCAGGCCCACACCTAGAGTTATATATGTGTACCTGTTATGTAAAGTTTAATTCCTTTTTCTGACCATGTACAGAACACGGTCTGATCATATCACATCTCCTGAGCAAGGGAAGACGAAAAAGGGTATACAGACGTTAAGGCATGGGATCGCAAGTAATTCTTTTTTTTTTGTGAAGTAAAATATTTCCCTGCCTATTTGTAAAAAATGTTTTAGTGCACAGTTATTGCTGCATTTCTTACCAACCCGCTATTTACAGTGAAATGCAGTAATGTTGGCTGCCCTAGCCAAGTCAATGCATTTCACAATTTTGCATTCAGACGCAGCGTTTTGTACAGATCCGTTCTTGGGTTCAAGATCGGCCCCGTAAAAAGAATGAGCATGTCACTTATTTTGAAGTTTTCTGTTGCGTCTTCACTCACCTTCCCGTGCTCCCACTGTGATCTCCAGCCCAGCAATATCCACTCATCCCGGAGGCTACAGGACGTGTGAGAGTTCTCTGTTTGGGGCTCGAGGACCTGGCAATACACCATGTGACCGAGCGATGTCACTCAGTCACATGTGCAGGGTCCTAGAGGCACCAAACACTGCAGCCTCCGGTAATGATAACATCGCAGGAGATCACAGTGGGAACGCAGGGAAGTGAGTGCTTAGCGCAGCAGAAAATGCCACACATTCACACACAAGGCTGCATTTTGTGAGGATCCATTTTTGGTGCAGTTTTTGCCACAGAAGCGGATCTTCACAAAATGCAGGCAAAATGCAGTGTGTGAATGTAGCCTTACCTCAAAGAAAGAATTATTTGCGATCCCATACTATAATGTCCGAATTCTCTTTTGCTTCAACCTGTCCAGGAGTTGTGGTATCACCAGACCATCTCCCTGTACAGTCAGACACGGCCATTACACAGTACATATCAGAGACACATATATAAGATTATCTCAGCACAGGAGGTGCGCTATGATCAGACCATGTCCCTGTACAGTCAGACACGGCCAGTACATAGTACATATCAGGGACATATATTATTATTATTTATTTATATAGCGCCATTAGGTTCCATGGCGCTTTACATGAGGATGAGGGAGACAAGAACAAGTACACTAAGTCTAGGCGATCAGGACGTACAGGTACAGGAGGGGCAGGGACCCTGTCCACGAGGGCTCACAGTCTAAGAGGGGCGGGTTAGGATACAGTAGGATGGGGGAATGTCAGGTATGGGGCGGTTGCCTGGGTCTCATGGCAGGTTGTAGGCTTGACGGAACAAGTGAGTCTTCAGGTGACACTTGAAGCTACTCAGGGTAGGAGAGTGTCTGACGTGTTCGGGCAGGGAGTTCCAGAGTAAGGCAGATGCGCGGGAGAAGTCCTGGACTCGGTTGTGCGAAGAGGTAATGAGGGGGGAGCAGAGGAGGAGTTCTTGGGAGGAGTGGAGGTTGCGTGAGGGAAGGTATCGGGAGACCAGGTCGGAGATGTATGGTGGGGCCAGGTTGTGTATGGCTTTGTACGCCATGGTTAGTGTTTTGAATTGGGATCTCTTGGAGACGGGGAGCCATTGAAGGGCTTGGCAGAGGGGGGAGACAGGGGAGTAGCGGGAGGACATGTAGATGAGTCGGGCAGCGGAGTTGAGGATAGACTGGAGAGGTGTGAGGGAGTTAGCCGGGAGGCCATTGAGAATGAGGTTGCAGTAGTCAAGGCGGGATATGATAAGAGCATGGATGAGTGTTTTAGGGGTGTCGTGGGTGAGGAAGGAGCGGATCCGTGAGATGTTCTTGAGCTGGAGTCGGAGGGATGTGGTGAGGGCCTCGATGTGGGGCTTGAAGGATAGGGAGGAGTCAAGGATTACCCCGAGGCACTTGGCTTGGGGGACTGGGGATAGGGCGCAGTTGTTGATGCAGATGGATAGGTTGGGAGGTGGGGTGGAATTTCTTGGGGGGGAAGACTATGAATTCAGTTTTGTCCATGTTGAGTTTAAAGAAGCGAGCAGAGAAGAAGGATGAGATGGGGAAAGGCATTGTGGGATTTTCGAGAGTAGGGAGGCGGTGCCAGGGCCGGACAGGTAGATTTGGGTGTCGTCGGCGTAGAGGTGGTACTGGAGGCCATGGGACTCAATGAGTTGCCCTAGGCCGAGAGTGTAAATGGAGAAAAGTAGGGGTCCCAGGACCGAACCTTGGGGGACTCCGACAGAAAGGGGGTAGGGTGAGGAGGAGGTGTGGGAGTGCGAGACGCTGAAGGTCCGGTGCGCTAGGTATGAGGAGATCCAGGAGTGGGCAAGGTGGGTGATGCCAAGGGATTCCAGGATCCGGAGAAGAAGGGAGTGGTCAACCGTGTCGAAGGCGGCAGACAGGTCAAGGAGTAGCAGGATGGAGTAGTGGTGTTTGTTTTTGGCGGTCAGTAGGTCGTTGGTGACTTTGGTCAGGGCTGTTTCGGTGGAATGGAGGGGTCGGAAGCCGGACTGTAGGTGGTCGAAGTGGAAGCACGAGGAGAGGTGAGAGGACTGTTCGGAGTGGATGTGCTGTTCAAGTAGCTTAGAGGCGAATGGGAGAAGAGATATGGGGCGATAGTTAGAGACAGAGATAGGGTCAAGTGAGGTTTTTTTTTAGAATGGGCGTGATTAGGGCGTGTTTGAAAGCCGAGGGGAAGGTACCAGTGCTAAGTGAAAGGTTAAAGAGGTGGGTGAGGGCTGGGATGAAAATGGAGGTGTGGCTCGGAATGAGGTGGGATGGGAGCGGGTCGTGGTTTTTGGTGGTGAGGTGTGATTTTGACAGGAGGGAGGAGAGTTGGTCTTCAGTTATGGGGGGGAAGTGGCTGATGGAGGAGGAGGGCAGTGTAGGTGGGAAGGGGAGTTGTGGGGATAGTGGACCGAAGCTGCTTCTGATCTTGTCGATCTTCTCCTTGAAGAAGGTCGCAAAGTCTTCAGCAGAGATGAGGGGAAGAAGGGGGAGGAGCAGGCGGGCGAAGTAAGGAGTTGAAAGTTTTGAAGAGCTGTTTGGGGTTGCGGGACAGAGAGGTTATAAGGGATGAGAAGAACACTTGCTTGGCGGTAGCAAGTGCTGTCTTGAAGTCAGTGATGGATTGCTTGAACAGAGCAAAGTGATCGGGGGTGTGAGACTTTTTCCATCTCCTCTCGGCGACTCTGGACGCCCGTCTCAGGTTTTTAGTGAGGGTGGTGTGCCAGGGTTGCCTGTTAATGCGTGGAGCATGGAGAGTGAGGGGGGCAGCTAGGTCGAGAGCGTTTGTTATGGTGGTGTTGTATAGGGTGGTGGCAATGTCGATGTCGTCAGCGATGGGTATGTCGGTGAGAGGGAGGAGTGATTCAGAGAATAAAGGAAGATCAAGGTCTTTTAGGTTTCGGCGAAGGTGATCAAGGTTGCGGAGAGGGGGTAGTGTGGCAGGGGAGGAGAGGGCGGAGAAGGTCAAGAGATGGTGGTCGGACAGTGTGAGTACCGAGGTTGTGAGGTTAGAGAGGGAGCAAAGGCGGGTAAAGATGAGGTCAAGCGTGTGGCCTTGTTCGTGGGTGGGAGAGGAGGACCATTGGGAGAGCCCTAGGGAAGTGGTCAAGGAAAGAAGGTTGGAGGTGGCTGAGGAGGGAGTGTCAACGGGGATATTGAAGTCGCCCATGATGATGGAGGGGATGTCAGTGGAGAGGAAGTGAAGTAGCCAGGTGGTGAAGTGGTCAAGGAAGGAGGCGGTGGGTCCGGGGGGGCGGTAGATGATGGCTATTTGGAGGTTGCAGGGGGAGAAGATTCGGACTGAGTGGGCTTCGAAGGAGGGGACAGTGACGGATGGGGGCTTGGGGATAGGGCTGAAGGTGCAGGAGTTGGACAGCAGTATGCTGACTCCACCGCCGTGTTTGCCAGAGGGACGGGGGGTGTGGGACAGGCTGAGGCCGCCGTAGGATAGTGCAGCAGGGGAGGCCGTGTCGGAGGGGGTGAGCAGGTCTCGGTGAGGCCAAGGAACAACAGTTTCCTGGAGATAAAGAGATCATGGATGTCGGGGAGTTTGTTGCACACCGAGCGGGCATTCCAGAGTGCGCCGTGCAGAGCGGTAGGTGGGGCATGGGTTGAGGGAATGGGTCTGATGTTGGTGGGGTTGCGAGGGCTAGTGGTGGTGAGGTTGCAAGGGTCAGCAGTGGGTCGCGGGATAAAGGTTGTTGTGGGGATGTTGCGGGGGGGGGCCAGGATTGGGGGAGATGTCACCGGCAAGGAGGAGGAGTAGGCAGAGGGTTAGCAAGTGGGAGCATGAGAGGCGGGCGTGCTTGTTTGGTGATTGAGGATTGAAAGTGAATGAAAAGGTTGGTGAAGTGGGTGAGGTGGTTCGGCAGGATGGAGGGTGAGAGCAGTATTTTGTTGCTGGGAGGGGGGATAAGTGGGGGTAGTAGGAAGTGGAGAAGGATGGGAGTGAGAGTGAGGAGTAGCGGGAACATTGCATACAGAGAACAGGGAGTGAGTGTGGCAGCAGGGGTTAGACGCAGAGTGGGGAAAGTTGTGGTAGTGGGTGAAAGGTCATCAGTGGGGAGTGGTCACGGGATGAGGTGATGACGGGGGATGAGATGCAAGGTGGGGGGTCGGATGGATGGGTCAGATGGGGAAGTTGGGGGATCAGTCGAGGCGGTCGGGGTTGACAGAGGCGATAGCTGGGTTGGCTGATGGAGCAGCCGTGGGACAGATGAGGCATCCAGGGTTCAGTCCGGGGTGGAATGCCATCAAGGTATGAGCTACAGTCCAGGGGAGATGTGGCTGGGGACGAGATCTAGCAGTCCAGGACAGGATGGTGGAGCCGAGGACAAGGTGATGCAGCCAGTATGGGAAGAAATAGC
>JARQOC010000004.1:234920067-234939934 GCA_033576535.1 Allobates femoralis
AGTGTTGCTAGTGCCCGCCCTGATTCCCTCAAATAGATCCGACTCTTCCATATACTGAGCAAAGGGATCCAATGCCAAGTTGAACAGCAATGGAAATATCAGGCACCCCTGCCTGGTCCCCTTATATAGGTGAAATGGCTCAGAAAGAAAGTCTGGCATGTGTATTCTAGCTGTCGGGTCCCTATACACCCCCTCCAGGTATATTATAAAGTTGCCCTTTATGTTGAATGAGTCTAGAGTCGCCCCTAGCCAGTCCCAGCTAAATTATCAAAAGCTTTCTCTGCATCCAGAGCCAGCAAAGCCGGTCTCTCTCCTGATTGGCTGCGGCAACCCACCCCGTCCAACACAGTAAGCACCTTTCATACGTTTTTCACTGCCACGCTGCCCTTAACGAATCCTACTTCTGTAGGGTTCACTAGTTGGGGTAATACTGCTGCTTATCTGTCCGACATTATTTTTGACATAATCTTCTGGTCTACATCAATAAGGGAGATGGGTCTATAAGAGCTGGCCTCCAGGGGGTCCTTGCCTATTTTGGGTATGACTTTAATATTGTTTCTTTAGATCTTTCTGCTGTGGCTCCCGTTAAGAGGATGCTGCTGTAATAAATTGTTAGCAATAGGGAGATATGTTCCCTGAGGGCCTTCTAAAACTCCCCACTAAATCCATCTGGGCCTGGTGCTTTCTCATTTTGGAGGTGACTTATGGTTTTTCTCACATCTCCTGTTATTTCTGCATTTATTGCATCTTGTTGTTCTTGTGTTAGTTTTGGAAGAGTGCATTGTTGGAGGATTTTATTTTACCTTCTGCCAAATTAGTATATGAGGGTTTATATAATTCTTTGTAAAAGTTTTGTTGTATTTCATTGATTTTCCTAGGGTTGGAGGTTATAGTTCCCTGGCCGTCTCGTAGTCTATCAATTGGTTTTGCCTGCAGAAGCCCTTTTGCCAGTCTTGCCAACAATTTCCATGCTTTGTTCCCATATCTCAGCAATTCAACCTCCTGTCTAGAGGGGTACATTTGTTGCCTCCTGTCAATCCAGGTTTCAAAATCTTGTTTGGCCAGCTTCCATTTTTCCATGTTTTGAGTTGTGGGGCTCTGCATGAACTCTGTATATGTATATTACTAAGCTTTGCACTGCAATCTGAGTATTTTTCTGCTTCTCTTTTCTTGAGTGAGACCACAAACATCATAATTTTGCCTCTTAACACCGCTTTCACCGTATTCCAGTACAACGCGTGTTGGTTTGCATGTTCCTTGTTGTCCCGTTCAAATTCCTCCCACCAACCCAATAATTTGTCATTAAATCCCTCATCTTTTGTAAGATAAGATGGAAATTTCCACATGTAATGTGTTCCTTTTATCTGGTTAACCACCAGTTCCATACCCACCGGAGCATGGTCAGATATTACCAGGTCGTAGATCTCCCTGACTTCATTCTATTTAATAGTCTCTCTGAGGTCAGCAGATAGACTGTCCTTGACCAGGATTGGTGGACATGAGAGAAATGGGTAAACTCTCTATACTCTGGATGTAACCAACGCCAAACATCCCTCAATCCAGTTTGTTCAAGGAAGGAGGGGAGAAGAGTCTCTCTTATTGGAGGAGCCAGACTCTGGCTCTTTCTGTCCTGCTCTCCATTGTGAACTGTGTTCAAGTCTTCCCCAGTTGTTATCAGAGGTGAGTTGTCCAAGACAATCTTCCTCTCTAGGCCATCAAAGAAGACTCTGTTTGAACCATTAGGTCCATAAACATTGTAGATTGAATAGATTTCTCCTCCATGCTCTATGGTGACCGAAACCCATCTCCCCTGATCATCACACTCCTGGGACAGCAGATTAAATACAAAAATTACAATGGAACAGTATCGCTACCTCTGCGTGTCTACCTTGAGCTGACGAGCCCACTACTTTCCTCACCCACAATTTGCTGAGCCTAAAAAAATCCTCTTCCTTTAGATAGGTTTCTTGAAGCAATACAATATCGGGCGAGTACCTTTTCAGATGTCTCAGTATCTTTACTCTTTTATTCAGGGATCTTAGGCCTTTCACATTCCAAAAGATGACCTTCATAGTCCCTGTTACCTCTTGCTTTGTTTTCCTTATGAGGGTTCTAGTGATTAAAAGAAGATCCTCATGTGGTTAAAGAAGGGTAGAAAAGAAATAAAAAAGACAAAGATATGAAAGGAGAGATTTACACCTTAAAACAAATGAACAGTGAGCTCTCAATACGCTGTGGTGTATTTCTAGCTTCTTACACCACTAATAGCATTTTGGACTTTGTATTTTTCTGAGGAAGTAAGAGCTACCAAAAAGAAAAAAAAAAAAAAACCTGTGGGAAGAATCATATCCCACACCACACATTATAAATAATTGTCAAAATGCCATCTGCATCTTCTCCGCCCTGATCTATACCTTGTAGTACTTAGATTAACTTCGCTGGAAGTCTCTAGGAGGGTATAAAAGAAAAAAGTCTCGGCGCAACTCTAAGTGCAGTAATTAAATTTCAACATAGAGATATTATACTTTGATATTGCTCACCTTTTAGGTGTCTTGGTTATATTGCATATAAGATCTCCTTTGGTGTGCAGCTCTCACACTCCGGATGGATCAGATCTAGGAAACCTGGTTCGTCACATAGAGTAATAAGTATACCGGTGTATTGGTACAGCGCTTCCACAGGAGACCCGGAGTTCAAATAGATTTTCCTCTATTCTTAAAATGTATATCACAGTGGGCAGTACTGCCCACTGTGATATACATTTTAAGAATAAAGGAAAATCTATTTGAACTCCGGGTCTCCTGTGGAAGCGCTGTACCAATACACCGGTATACTTATTACTGATCTATACCTTTGCATAACTCTTTGCCCTCCACCCCTCCAGAACCCGGGTCCTTCACCAAATAAGGGGCAGATGGGCACTTCCCACCAAAGCCTATCTTCATTAAGGCGCAACATATATCAATTGGCAGTACTCAACACGTTACCAACAGCATCCAGTCACCTTGGGGAGACACTGTCCTGTTTGAAGAAGAAGTGTCTGGGGAGGGAGACCTATCAAGAGAAAGTTGTATATGATGCAGTCCATTCCAATGATGCTTCATCTGTGCCAGCCAGATGCCCTCTGGGGCTTTGGTGTTGAGGGGAAGCTGTCTTCCTCACAACCTCTTCTTCATTTGTTGCTTTTTTGCGTTGCGCAGTATTTTCTCCATGTCCTTCTCTGCATGGCTTGCCGATTTGTAGATGAGGTTATCACCGTCATTTTGAAAAATCCTCAGTGTCGCCGGGTATTGCAGTGCAAAACTTTTCTTTGCTTGATAGAATGCTGCACATATTTTACTAAAGACTCTCCTGCGTTTTGCCACCTCCGCAGAATAGTCTTCAAATAATAGGACTTTCATCCCCCTCAAAGTCACTGGCTGGGGACATATTCTATATGCTCTCCTTATGTCAAACTTATCATTATAGTCCAGGAATTTCATGATTACTTGACGTGGTCTGGATGTCCGGTTATCAGATCCTTGATTGTGAGATCGTAGATCTGGCCCAACTCTGTGAACCCTACAACCGTGATTAATTCCCAGAGCCATTGGTAGGTCTCTTTCGCAAAGTTTTTGTAGTTAGGCTGCAGGGACTGACTCGGGGAGCCCACTAGACTTAGATTGTTGCACCTTGACCTGTTTTCCAGGTCCTAGACCTTCTTAGACAGGCGGTTTGTTTCTGCAGATGTCAGTTTCAGCTGCGAGGAGAGCTGTATGTTAGCACCCTCCAGTTGTGAGGCCCTCTGCTCCAGCTCCACTATCCGTTCTTTATGTTTACTCACTTCATCTTGGAGATGCTGGAGGGCCTTCTTGATAGCCTGTTCCAGGTTCTTTTTGATGTTTGGCATGATACTACTTGCCACGTCAGCCACCAGTTTGTTAAAGTCTATTAATATCAATCTTGAAGGGTCTTTCCTGCTACACTCATTTAGGTCTTCAATGTACTCCTCATTTGGGGTTTTCTGTTGTGAGTTTGTTGCAGGAATGTCCTCTCCCGCAGTGCTTGTGTCCCCGGTGCTCTCATCCATTCTGTGGTTCCTGCTGCTTGTTTGCTGGAAGCCCTCCGGCTTTTGTGAGCTGCATAACACGTAGCGATCCATTTGCTGAAGTGGTGACATAGATGAAGTCAGCTTCCGGTCCCTCTGTCACTGCCATTTGGCCTTTTTCCTGAGATTATCAGTTCTTATGTTTCTTGGCAGCTATGGAAATAAGTTGTGCTGCAGTACACATTAGGCACTTGCAGTTACTTATTTGTTTTGTGTACTTAATTTTTTGTCCACTAGGTGGCAGCAGAGCTATTCTGTGTCTAAGTTCACTATGGCAACCACCAGATGTCACCAATTTTCCTTTTGAGCTGACACCAAGAGAAATGACCAGTCGTATGTGCTTTAACCTCCTCCTGGGGCTCTGTGTGTCATTGCTGGAGAGACTGTTTTCTTTCTGCTTAGTCTGATCACAGCCCACTTTTAGGGGCCCCTTTACAGGCCTCTTTACACGTGTTACCGGGAACCGGAGAGAAGTCCTGTGGAATCTGCCCTAACCTCTGATAAGTAAATCCCTCCAGTGTTTTCGTGGAAGAAAGGGAGTTCTATGTGCGGCTTGTAGGATTATACCTTTAGTCGTAGTAGATTTTTGCCGTGTGAATAGCAGCCAGTGCAGGCCTTGGGTGCACACGTGAGCAGCAGTTCACATGACCTTCTAGGTCTCAGAAATGATCTAGGATTGAAGTGACTGACCTTTATAGGTTGTGTGGAGTGGAAGCTGGTTGTAGCCTGTCTTTCTCTTGTGTTGGGGTGGTGGATGTCCGCAGATTTGTCAGTAGGATTCTTTTTTTTTTTTTTTAACCATTAAAATTTTTATTGTTTAACACATAACATACATAAACATGCCTTAACCTAGGCATAGTGTAAAAAGATTACAAAGGTAGAACCGGGGGAAGACAAGGGGAAAGATGAGGAGGGGAAAGTAGGGAAGGGGGTCATCGGTTAACATATGTAATGACATATGAAATTTCAATTAAATAAAAAAAATACAAAACATCAGAATTAAACAAATCCTAAAAATAAGAGTTCACTGCAAAAGATATACCGGAATGTCAGAGGCTAAAGAAGAGGAGGTCCAGGGGTCCCACCATGAGAAGATCCTATTCTTTTTTGACAGGGAGGTAGCTGTAAGAGTTTCATAGCAGAAGTGTAGGTTCAGTTTATTGATCAGTTCTGATCTAGAGGGAGCAGTAGGGGCCTTCCAATGAACAGCTATGCATTGTCTGGCGGCAATTAGCACATTTGTAATAATAGGCAGAAGAGGGGAGGGGAGGTCCACCAAAGTGATGCCCAGAAGAGCCATTGGGCTCGTTAGAGTAAAGGGTAAGTGAGTCACTTCAGTTAGAATTGCTTCAACCTGACGCTAAAAAGCATTGATCACAGGACATTCCCACCATACGTGTGCCATGGTTCCAGAGGCACCACAGCCCTTCCAACATGAAGAGGAGGTGGCCAACCGAAGCCTGGCCAATCTCTCAGGTGTCATATACCGTCAGTAGGATTCTTGTGGTGTGAGAGCTACTGCTCTGTAGGTGTTATCACATCCCAGCTCAGACAGGAAGTCCCTTGGTGAGATTTTTACTTCAGTATTGACAGTATTGATTATGGAGTCCTTGCTGCTCCCAGGGGTTCTCCCCGCCTCCTTCCTCTCTGTGACACCACCTGTCTCTCCTGCTCTGGGTTTTGATTCAGATAAGTAAGTCTTCATGGTGCCTGACCAGAAAAATAAACTGTAATCACTATTTACCATTTGATGAACCACAATAGGATTGACCACCCTCTAACCAATACATAAAAAAGGTTGACATAAGAGGCTGTTCTAGGGCATCCATCGCAAACCTGTATAGCTACCAATACAAAGACCAGTGAATTATGAAATATTTGCCACACAACACAAAATGATGAAAGCTTTCTACAAATCATCACCTACATCACGGGTTTCCATAAAGTGTGAAACCACTGCAATCCCACTGGTATATGTGATATTTGACTAAAGTGACTTAATGTCACAATGGACCATCAGGATATCTACTGGTAAATCAAGGTTTTCCCATTTCTGAATTAACATAGAAGAGTCATGTAATTGCATCAGTAAGGGACTGATGTAGTCTAAATTAATTCTCCATTATATATTATATTTCAACAACAAAAAAGGATCGGCCAGAGGTTTATGAATTTTTTTCTGCACTTTATACAGTAAATAGGAAGTGGCCATCACAGGGTGATCCAGTGTCATAAACTCAAATTCTTTCATTGTTAAAATACCATAATTTTTAGCAGAAAGGAGTGGTCTATTCAACTTATCCATAAAAAGTAATTGTATGTCATACATAATTGTATGCAGGGTAAGGGAGTGTAGAATGCCATATTCTCAAGCTGTCTTCTAGCTGCTAACACGTCTCAATGGGCCACCAGAGAATTTTTCCGCCTTCTTTGATAACAAACTCTTTATTATGATGTAAAATGTGAATAGCCCGCTGTTCTTTCCAAGTCAGATTCTGACTTAAATTCTAACTAGGTTTTAGATTATTTTTCTTTGAAAAAAAATGTTTTATTAAGTCTCTAACCATAAAATGCAGTAAATTCTTAAAAGAGAAAGAAAAAGGAAACTTACATTTTACATACTAAGTAATATAAAAGAAAGTTCTATGTAAGCCAACATAGATATAATAAACCTTACAACAGAATGTATTTTATATTAATTAAAATTAGCATTCGCCAAAATATACTTCTGACTCACCGTAGCCGGGGGTACACGTAGCGGGCGTTGTTTCTCCTCCTGTCACGGAACCGCGCCTGCGGTGGTGTAGGCCCGGTGGTCCAGATCAATAGGGGAATGGCGGAACAGTGGGGTGATTTGTCTTCGTGACGCCACCTGCGGGTGTTCTGGTAACTTTACCAGCGCTGTTCAGGTCTCCGGGGGATGTTATACAGCGAGATGGAACGCTCCCCACAGGATGAGCGGGAGTCCCCGGAGCCGGGAGCTGCGCAAGATGTTGTGAGGCAGCTGCGGGATGCTGCGCGCTGAACCCAGGAATAATGCACAACCACACACAGTCTCTTTTAGGTACCTTTACTGGTGGATAGTCAGGTACACTCGGACCGGGATAGTGAAGTTGGCACTTATGGAGTTTCACAGCAAGCAGTGTTAGGCTTCCTTTCTCTACTTCTGGTGCTAAGGTCGGGTGGATGTGGAATCCTTCCGGACCGGGCAGTTTGTTCAATGGAACGGATTTCACCTGGTTGTCAGCACTGAGGGCACTGTAAAAGGGTGATGATAATTCTACCTTCTTCCCTGGGCTCTCGTTGGTAGGTGCGGCAGGTGAACAGGGGCTAGACTCCCTGTGTAGTATGCTGGTTCTCTGTGATGGCTTTGTAGCTTCCACAGCTTCGGTTCCAGTAACCGGATGATTTGGAAAGAGTTGGATTAACTCTGTGTTCCTGAGAGGTGATCTCCTTCTTCCTATTATCCCAATTGCAGGGATCTCCACTGGCTAACAGGCTGGATGGGCCTAGTGTGTTCCTCATAGGGTGGAGGTTTCACACAGGCAGGCAGCTCTTGTAGCGTCTACCACACTCTGAAGTTTCTCCCTCCAAGACCCTTTTTATAGGGGGAACTGGTTAGAAGTCACCAGTGGTAGCTCCCCCTAGAGGCTCGGGGTGAAACCAGGTGTTCTAAGTGTTGTTTGTGTTTGGGTTTTGCTGTGCTGTTACTTACTCCATTGTACCTAAGGATTTCTGTGGTGCCCAACAGGTGCCAGGGTGCCACACATATGCTATGCTGAAACTGTATTGATGTAGCATAAGATTAGAGAAGAGAAAAAAGAAAGAAAAAAATGGGGACGATAGTTTGGTACATACATCCACTTATCGGACAGAGAACGAAGAATAACTAAAAAAGCCATAAAGCGAACCGGATGCCTTCCTTAGGCCAGGTTCACATTGTGTATAGTATTGCGTCTGGACGTATGCGTTTTTCAGTTGCTTTAACTCAATGAAACACGTGTTACCACAGGTGAACACAGCCATAAACTTCTATTGGTAAACGCCGTCAAACGTAATGCAAAATGTGGTGTGTGAATGTATGCTTTTTTCCAAGCGTATCGCTAACACTGCCAGCAGCGTTCCCTGTGCGCTCAGGAAAAACGCATACGTTCAAATGCAACCACATTTTGCATTGCGTTTGACGGCGTTTACCAATAGAAGTTTGTAGCTGTGTTCTAGCTGTGTGGACGAGATGCTAACATGCAAGGATGGGATGACAGGAGGGAAGATGTAGGTAGCAGAAGTACGGGATGAAGTATCTATGGTAGTGATAATGGTGATCAGTAGCCTGGGATCAGTAGTGCAGCATCAGGCTGCTGATCACCACTGCTGTTTTCAAGTGTTTCTAGTTTCAAGTGTTTCTGACCTATCCGAGAACTGGTTGTGGAAACACGGGGGTCAGTGGGTGCTCTTGTCCGCTGACCTGGCCACCTTCAGAAAGACTGCATGGATCAAGGCCCATCCCAACTGAATGCTGAAACTCCTTAACTGTGGATGGCACACTACTCATACAACACAGAGCGAGAGAACCACATAATGGTAAGACTTTATTGGATCCCCAACAATCCATATAACACATAACCAGCAAGAACACACAATGTAACAAGCAACAGAGTCTCACCCTTCCACTGGCTCACCAGGGATTAGTATCTTCATGCCTTCGGGGCTTCAAAGGCCACTTACTGCAATCCAGCAGCACCTCACATTCGGCAGGCACCCACCGAGAAAGAAATAGTGGCAAGTTTAGGAAGCTGACCATGCACAGCAATGTATGTAGCCTGGTGACAGAATTTTCCCAAACTGGGTTTCTTCCATAAATAGTTTCTGATATCCCTGCCGAATCCTAGTATGAACTCCTGCAGAAAGTAATTGCAGTCTGAACAAACATTTCTTGGCTGAGGTTATGGTCTTCCAATCAGGACCGGAGCCCCTAGATTGAAGCATGTAGCTTATAAACTATTGGTGACTAAAACAAATCAGTTATGTCTTCAAAGACAATGAAGTCTGCGAGACAAGGGTGAGAGGGAAAAGAAGGGTGGCACAGATCTAAGTACAGAGATTTACTTATATCAAATAGTAATAGAAATTCTTCTCACTTTTTTGGTGTCTTGCTGTTCAGCATATAACCCTGTGTTTGGGTGGTGGAGTAATCATCTGGATCTGCTGGCCTGCAGCTCAAAACAGGTGGAATGAACTACCTTGTAGGAGATTCGTCAGGGAATGCAGGAAAGGATTTCCAGTTTGTCAAGGATCACTTCCAGATGATTCATTAATTACCCAAATATTTCAAAGAATATCCAGTTTATTATTATACATTCAAACACAACACGTTTCGGCTATTTATAAAATTAGCCTTCATCAGGTAAAATCGATGAAGGCTAATTTTATGCATAGTCGAAACAAGTAATTTTATATAGCCTGGGCACTCATCTCAGATTATTGTGGTCTTTCAGGATTGGTGGAATAAGGCTGTGCTCTTGTGGGCTGAATTTCAAGCCAAATGCTTAATTCTCCTTTGAGTGATGTAGACAAAGGGCGTGAGGTAATTCAATTAGCAATATACAACCTCTGACAATAAAGGTTTGAATCGTCTGGCAAGAAACAATGTATTTGCAAACATGAGATTATCAACAAAAGACCAACACATCTGGCCAAATTAAGAAAATTTAACCCACGCCACACAATGTAACAGGCTGTGTTGTCACACCGGTGATGTCGGGAGAGTTACGAAGTGCGATTGCTAGGTGTTCCATCACTATAACATAGTTTGCATAAAGTGACAGATTTTCATTTTCTGATTGCATATCTGCATATGTGCTACTCTATTGAATTCAATGAAAACCAGGAGAAAAAGTGAATCTTTGCACACTTAATATAAAAGATTAGAAATTTTGTTGACAATATGTTTTATATGTAAAAACATGTTTCAGTGTACAGATCACAGGTAATATGGATGTGAATGGAGCTGCACGAACAATAGAAGGGTATATGCATGAATTAGAAATGTAAATGTATGAACTTATAATTATGACACTATACATGCTTAAGGTATTCTTATCAAATGGCTTATACAAGCCCTGGCAAAAATGATGGAATCAACGTGCTCGGAGGATGTTCATTCAGCTGTTTAATGTTGTAGAAAAAAGCAGATCACAGACATGGCACAAAACTAAAGTCATTTCAAATGGCAACTTTATGGATAAAAAATGTGGTAGTCAGTAAGGGTAATTTTTTTCAGACCAAGCAGAGGGAAAAAATTATGGAATCACTCAATTCTGAGGAAAAAATTATGGAATCACCCTGTAAATTTTCATTCCCAAAACTAACACCTGCATCAAATAAGATCTGCTTGTTAGTTTGCATCTATAAAGGAGTGATCACACCTTGGAGAGCTGTTGCACCAAGTAGACTCACATGAATCATGGCTCCAACACGAGAGATGTCAATTGAAACAAAGGAGAGGATTATCAAACTCTAAGGGTAATGTTACACGTCGCAATGTCGTTCCGATATCGCATACAATTTCATGGGGGCACGCACGTTTTTGGCACTTGTTCAAGATCGCATAGGAGATGTCACACAGGGAGATATCAGCAGGCAACGCAACTAGGATGTAGTACGCAACTTTTGAGCGCTGGGTATGAGCAACCCAGGGACCGAGCATTAACGTTGTAGTGAATAGGGGAAGTTGCAAACAAGATCATAGTTGTGCCATCACACAGCACGATCATGCCAGATCACATATGCAATATCGTATGGTTGAAGGGCTTGCACAATCTTCTTGCAATATCGTACCTACGATTTTTTCGAGTCGCATTGCCCATTTACACAACACAACGCACAAACGATATCAACTGCAACGACCGTACCACGTGACTTTTTGTCGATGTTGCATTGCGATATCGCGACATGTAACGGTACCCTAAGGCTGGCTTCACACCACAGCAGAATCCGGTCCGGGGCTGTCCGGTGTAAACCAGACAGCCCCGGACCGAATGGTGCCGGATGGCAGCTATCTACCATCCGGTTTCCATCTCTCCAGAAGAATCCGGGAGAAATCGGATTTTTCTCACCGTACACGAAAACGTTGCTTTCTATACTATATTACTAATACTAATACTATACTAATATTACTATAAAGTAATTTTTTTTTTTTAATCGGTAAAAATAAATCTGGTTCATACAGATTTATATCTATCCTGTAAATATGAGCAAAATAGTGGACATTTTAGTTTACAGGAACAGAAAAAAAGATCTCCACACAAAGATGTCAGTGCCATCACATGCACATACAAGAACCACACAGAAGAATCCAGAACAAGGATCCTTAATGGCAATGGCGGCTTGGCACAAGCATACAGACACATAATGACGACTGGCAGAGCTGTGGTCCTGTAGGCAGACACAGTCCTGCATCCTTATAGCACAGGAGGCAGCACTGATTGCCAACCTCTGGCACACGCCTACAAAACTCTGGACCGCAGCCTGGCACTAACTAGTCAGACATGTAACCGTGCAGCACCGTCCACACACCACAGGAAATGATCTGCAGTCTGAGCATCAACAAGCTGCCACTGCACTAAGCTGGTAAAATGGCGCTTCTCCTCCAACAGACCACGCTTCCTCTTGAATTGCTTAGCCAATCACAAGCGCCACACACGGGGCTGTCTGGAATTATTAACAGGGCTCTTCCTGGGATATGGGAGCGGGATGGGGGAAGGGCACTACTGACCAACCGCTGCTCAGGAGAAACATGGCTGGATGCCTGTATGTACCGAAGACTCTGGCACACCAATTAATGAAAAAAGGAATCCGTAGATGCTAATGAAACGATTTTTAATGAAAAAAACTGATCACATTAATGGAAGTCACAGTTATTTGACCACAATAAGTCACAGGTATATGACAACAAAAACGTTTTTCGGCCACACGGCCTTTATCAGTGTACAACTAGGTGAAAACAAAAGAGAAATACAATAGAATATACTTCACATATACATAATCAGTCAATATACAGAAAAAAATTAACAGAACGAACATCCAATCAGAAATTAATATGAAAAAATATATTGAGAATCTAAAAGAAATTACGTATAAAAATGTTACCAGGAAATAGGATATTAAGGAATTATTATTAAATGACATAGACTCTGGAGCCATACTCCAATTTATCAATCAATAGACATACCTGTGATAATTGCAAGAAATATCATGTGATCAGATCACAGGCATTAATATCAAAGAATCCAAAAAATGGAAAAGAATCTAGGAAACTTTCTCCTGTATGAATGAAGATATAAACAGACCTGAGATATACATATATCCATATATATCTATGAAGTGAATGTAAGGAGATCCAAACTAAGTGGATCACATAATTATATATAAATGTGAGCAAATAATACCTGTATCAGTCAAATGCAATAGCCCACTAACAACCTGACAAGGAGGTATAAATAGTACATCAGATAGCACCGTTGTAGCTAGTGAGCTAATAAGGACCTATTTCATATTGTAGTCTAAAGAAGACAGAGACAATAATTAAAATCACATAGGGTAGAAACAATTAAAAGAAATATAGTGTATATAATAAAGGAGTAAAGTATACCTTAAGCTTGGCTAATATTGCGTAGCAGAGGCTCACAGCATTTAATGGTGCCTAAAAGACATAGTAGGAATGCATTGCTATAAAGGGAGAAAACACAGCAGTGAAATCATAACAGTGAAGCAAAAGGAAAGTGCCCCAGGAAGCTTATATAATGATAGTACACCAAGTTCCACCAGACAGTCTGCAAACAGACCATAGCATAGAAATTGAGAAAAAGAGGAGACCATCTCAACCAGAGAACTCATAAACATGTGCAAACTTACATGAACGCCGTGGGGGGCTGAGGAGAGGCTGTGAGAGGCGTCTGAGAGACACACCGCACTATTTAACACGTGAGGGGTGCGACGTGACTTCCTGCTTCCGGCCCTTGGAACGCAGGGAAGTCTCGTCGCGGAACGCAAGCCCGCGCATGCGCCGAACCGAAAAGCGGAACTACAGCGTCAGAGATTATGTGAAGGATACTGTGAAGTATTAAATCCATCCGAGCGCTCAAAAGCAGTAAGGAGGAAGCTCAAAAGGGCTGTAAAACAGAAACAAACAGATTAGATAAGAAAAGACAGAATTTTGGGAAAAATAGGAATAATATTATTCACCATAAGATAATGCTAACCGGAGATCTGCCTGCAAAAGGGGTAACAATAGAAAATAAATAGTAAATGGCACTATCTAAGCAATGTGGGACCTATTGATCTGATACTAATACAGGTATAGCAAATTACATAAAAACCACAAAAAATTCAGCATAATTATTGTATATATCTTATACTATATATATAATAGAGTATTATACAAACACCTCATATTCCCTGTTTAACCCCTTGGGCTCTAGAGTTTGCAATTTGAAAATCCAAAATGCTTCACGCTGTTTGAGGCGTCTGATACGGTCTCCGCCTCGTCTAATAGGAGGTGTATGCTCAATAATATGATAACGGAGTTGAGCAATGGACGGGAATTTCAGCTTCACCCACTCCCACACTTCCTCCTTACCCTACCCCCCATCTGTCGGTGTCCCCCAAGGCTTGGTTCTGGGACCATCACTCTTCTCCATCTACACTCTCGGCCTAGGGCAACTCATTGAATCCCATGGCCTTCAATACCACCTCTATGCCGATGACACCCAGATCTACCTGTCTGGACCCTACATCACCTCCCTACTATCCAAAATTCCACAATGCCTGTTCGCCATATCATCCTTCTTCTCTGCCCGCTTCCTCAAGCTGGACATGTACAAAACTGAGTTCATTGTCTTCCCCTCAAGCTACTCTCTCCCACTACCTGACCTATTCATTCTTGTCAACAGCTGCTCACTCTCCCCAGTCCCCCATGACAAGTGCCTCGGTGTAATCTCCAACTCTTCCCTCTCCTTGAAGCCCCACATCTAGGCTTTTGCTGCCTCTTGCCGACTCTAGTTCAAAAACATTTTGCGGATATGCACTTTCCTCGACGATGATACTGCTAAAACACTTATTCATGCTCTCATCATGTCCTGCCTTGATTACTGCAACCTCCTGCTCACCGGCCACCCCGTTACCTCCCTTGCACCTCTCCAATCTATTCTAACTCCACTGCCTGACTAATCCATCTGTCTTCCTGCTATTCCCCTGTCTGTCCCCTCTGCCAAGCCCTTCTCTGGCTCCCCACTCCTCTGAGATCCCAGTTTAAAACACTAACCATGACATACAAAGCCATCTGCAACCTGTCCTCTCCATACATCTCTGACATGGTCTCCCGTTACCTACCCTCACGCAACCTGCGATCCTCCCAAGAGCTTCTCCTCTACTCCCCTCTCATCTCTTCTACATTAATGAGTGCATGGAGTGGCTTGACTGCACAGCTAATGCAGATACTACTGTGGAGTGAGACGGAAGCACCTTGTCGCTGATCACTGGGCACTCCACAGTGGCCACTGTTGAAGCTAAGTCTACCATTTTGCATTATATCTAGAGCAGTGAATGCTATAATCCATTTACATAGTATCTGCATTAGCTGTGCAGTCTAGCCACTCCATGCACTCATTAATGTGCACACATAGTGTTTAGTGTTGCATCAGATAACCTTTCTTTTAGTAATGTATTTTTTCTGTTTGGACCTATACTTTGAGGTTGATGCCAGTCATTCACCCAATTAACTTACATGTGTATATTTTGTGACTGGCTCCCTCCTTATCCCCCTCCCCCCGCCCTGAGGTCAGCAGTGGTCTCCATCTTGTTGGAGTCCAACACACACTTTTCCTGTTTTTAATTATAAATAGAGGCATATAAACCCATACACATTTAATACCTCCTTTAGTCATAGTGCTAGGTCCCGGTGAGACGGAAACACCTTGTCGCTGGTCACCGGGCACTCCACAGTGGCCACTGTTGAAGCTAAGTCTTCCATTTTGCATTATATCTAGAGCAGTGAAAGCTATAATCCATTTACATAGTATCTGCATTAGCTGTGCAGTCTAGCCACTCCATGCACTCATTAATGTGCACACATAGTGTTTAGTGTTGCATCAGATAACCTTTCCTTTAGTAATGTATTTTTTTCTGTTTGCACCTACACTTTGAGGTTGATGCCAGTCATTCACCCTATTAACTTACCATATAATGAACATGGTAAATAAATAAAAAAACAAAAACAAAACCATTGTGGAAATGCTCTTTTTTTGTAATTTAATCGCACTTGGATTTTTTTTTATGATTTCCAGTAAGCTATATGGTAACATGAATGATGTAATACAAAAGTACAACTTACCCAGCAAAAATACAAGCCGTCGTATGTCTATCGTGACCCAAAAATACAAAAGTTATGGCTCTAGAAAGAATGGGAGAAAAAAAACTAAAAATGAAAAATCACTGTGGCTGAAGGGTTTAAATGTATTTGCAATTGAAAGGTTAATGTTGCATTACAATTTTGTATAAGCTATTTCGATGTCATTGGTATACTCACTATAGAGGCAAACCAATTCCTTGCTATGAGGGCATAATGAAGAGGGGGGCCTAGTTCTGAACTCCTTATGTTAACACAGCTGTATTAATTCCTGTGCACTGAGCTCCCCCTAGTGCTTGCGTGATAATTGCAATTTATACATGAAAGGAGTAATTTGTAACATTTGTGCATGTACAAGACATTTTTGTTTTTTTAACGCTTTTATTCAAATTTTGATTTTTATGGTTCAATAATTCCTTGTAGTGTATGTAAGATTAGGGATGCATGGATATCTCAATATATGTAGGTGATGTACTTTGTGAAATGTTTGCACATTATTATTGTACATCAATTTGCTGAGATCTGACCATTTGATACTTTTTGCTGCATCTTTAGTAAATTGTGAGTAATTATTGTCCAGCAGGGATTTTTCAAAATTTTGCGCCAACAGAAGCCAGGACAATTCTTGTACTTTTTATGTACAGTCAAATTTTATAGAAAGCAATTCAACGCATATATAACAAATACTGCATTTTTGCTAAATATAATTAGATGTAGGGTATTTAAGTAAGTCCTTCGATTCTTGAAGGGAAAAAAAGGGGAAACAATTTCAAACCTTAACCTTGTGTAAAAGTAAGGACTGATAAAAAAAAAATATCAAAGAAAAAGTTCTTAATCTGATAGTTATTTCATATACGGCACGTAACAGACTTCCTTTATAACAACCGTGATTATAATACTAACATCTCCAAGAGAAACAAAGGACAAAGAAAAGATTTTCCCGGACCTATTTAATCGTTTGAGCCCATCTAGGATTTCTTAGCCAGAGGCTGGTATGGCGGCCCCGAGGAAGGTCGCGAGAAATCTTCCATGTGTTTGAAGAAATGTCTCAAACAGAAAAGTATAAAGATGAAATAGAAAGAAGAAAGAGCAAAAGTAAACTCAGGTCGAAGTGTAATTCAGGTGCAGTGATGGGGGGGGGGGTTAGGAAAAGAAGATGGGAGAAAAAGGGAAAGAAAAAGAAAACAAAATAAAGGGGAGAAAAATAAAAGTGTGTGTTGTGTGTTGGGGGGCATCCCAAATTATATGACTACCACCTCCCACTGCAACACCTCTATATCAAATGTCACCCAGTAGGGGCAGCCGCGTGTGTCTACGAGGGGTCTTCTCTAAATGAAGTTGTGAAGGTCGGGGAGTTCAGAAACAATATCCAAGAGCTCCATATTCGCAGGAATTTCTCCTTAGACCCTGATATCTCAGCAGTAAGATCTTTCAAATGAAAAATTTTGTTCATTTCAAGTAACCAATCTGTCAGCCGTGGGCTCTGTCTAGTTCTCCAAAACCTGGGAATAACCATTTGGGCAACCATTAAACAAAATCACAGTATGCCTTTTTTTTGGGAACTAAGTAAATCAGGGAGAATCGTCAAAAGAGCAACTGAAGGGGAGGCAAGGGCTACATTCCCCGAAATCTTGGAGTATGTACCGAAGACCAAATCCCAGAACCCACAGCTCCACCAAATGTGTAACATTGTGCCCTTGGCACTATCACATCTCCAGCAGCTATCAGAAACTGAAGGGAAGATTGCATGCAAAGTGGACTGGCAACGGTACCACCGAGACATGATTTTGAAATTCTTTTCCTGAGACAAACATGCCATAGACATCTTATGCATCATAGTGCTTAGAATTCTGCTCCGGATAAGAGCTAATGGGGGGAGAGACAAATGGAATAGATCCTGCGCAGATCTAAGTGTATTAGTCTTTTTCAATAAATAGTTACTGTCATTGAAATATTGCTCACCTTTTTACAAGATGTATATCGTATTTCTTAATAGATTGCTGGACTGCAGGCTTGCTGCTCACTCCTCCGGAGAATCCAAAAACTCAGGGAGTGTCTCTGATCAGTCAAGTAGAAAGGTAATGAAAACCGGTTTCAAATTGGAGTGACGCTTCCATATTCATCCAGGGTTTTCTTTTTAAAAAAATATTTTCTTTTATTTCATTCGGATTGTAAAAAATTAAAAAACGATACAGTATAGTACAACGCGTTTCGACCTAGGTACAAGTCTTCCTCAGGTACATTTAGTAATAACATAAAAGGTATCTTAAAATGTTATATAGACATTTTAAAAATGTCTATATATGTTATGTAGACATTTTTAAGATACCTTTTATGTTATTACTAAATGTACCTGAGGAAGACTTGTATCTAGGTCGAAACGCGTTGTACTATACTGTATCATTTCTTAATTTTTTACAATCCGAATGAAATAAAAGAAAATATTTTTTTAAAAAGAAAACCCTGGATGAATATGGAAGCGCCGCTCCAATTTGAAACCGGTTTTCATTACCTTTCTACTTATGCATCATAGTGCGTGACTCACCGTGTGCCAGGGGACTCAGGTCTCAGGCGCAGTCTATAGGTCACGGTTTCGGTGCCTGAGGCTGTGGGCCCGGTGGGCAATAAAAGGGGAAAAAGTAAAATAATAAAAAGGGAATAAAGTTTTAGTTCGTGACGCCACCTGTAGGTTCCGGTGATGACGACGGTGCTGCTTGGTCCTCCGGGGTGATGGGCGGCAGCAAGATGGTATCGCTCCCTACAGGACGAGCGGGGTCCCCGGAGGTGTGACCTGCAATCGTGGAATAGGGCAGCTCGGTTGTTTCTGGAAAGCAATGCAGATCAATGGCAGTTCTGGAATAAGGCTCAGACACGTCACTCACTCTGAACGGGTATTTACTCGGGTATTCAGTGGCATACAAGGTAGTGCAGTTCTTAATGCCGGGTAGTGGACCGGGTGGCTCCTGCAGTGAGTAGTGTCCCTACAAGGCTCCACAGATGTCTTTCTCTATCTCTTACTGTCCCTTTTCCTCGCTGCTCTATTATACCTCATCAAGGGTACTGAGGGCCTTCAGTTGGGTCACAGCTCTCCGGACTCGCGGCCCCTGGCCTTCAATGGTGGGTGCCCTCGGTATAGCTGCGGTGGTTGGTAGTTTGTGAGTCGGGCTCCTAGGAAGCTTACGACCACTCCGGGTTCTGGGGTTCAGGGATGGACCTACTGGACCACGTCGGAGCCGGTACTCCAGGTTTTGGACTGGGCTTGGGCCTTGAATTGCCCACTCTGACTTTGCCCCTCTCTTTCTCTTCTGGGCTACCAGTTTGACGGTGCCCTCCCTGTTAGCTGTCTCCGTTCTCTTTCTGCTCCTCTCCCACTCTGCTACATCTGCTGCACAGCTCTATGCAGCTCCTGTCACGACTTGACTGTTCTGCTCTTCTTCCTGTTATTCTCTCAACTCTTCTGCTCAAACTCCTTGCTGCTTTTCCAACTGCTATATACCCTAGTCTCTCCTCCCACCAGGACCAGTTACCCTAGGAACAGGTGCCTAATTGGTCCTCTAACGCTAGGTGTTGCATGTGGTGGATGGAGCATCAGGATTATCCTACTCACCACTGGAACAGAGAATACGACACCTTCAGTCATGGGTGTAGTACCCTCCTGTGACGCACTCTTAGTGGGGCGCCACAGTGCGTGCCTTACTCCAGCCCCCTGCAGAAAAGACTTCACCGAGATCCTCCTCCCATTTAGTCATATAGTTAAGTTTGTCTTCCTCTCCTCCCTGAATCAGCATCGCATATAAAACTGATACACTATGTCCTGGGGGGTCACTGGACATGAAAAGTTTTTCAAAGCAGGATGCCCATGCGCTCTAGGAAAGACCTTAGCTGGGCAAGCGCCAACCATGAGGCCTGTCTTTCTACAATGGAGCTATTAACTGACAGATCGGTCACCCTCGCCTCCATCAACCGTTACAACCGAGGGTCGTCCGAACTCATCCATCCCAAAAAACTAGAGGATCTCTCCGCAGGGGGAAAGTCGGGGTTAAAGAACAGTGGAGTCAACGGTTCCCTCCTGAGGAAAGATGGCCCTTTCTACTTTGTACATCCCACATCTTCAACGCTAAGCCTCCCATATTGGGCTCACCTCCTCTCAGTTTTGTAGCTTCCAATTTCAACCACGGGAGAAGTCGTAATGGGGTTTCTGAGTCCATTTGTTCATTTTCCACCCACTGTTTGTTATTATGGTGGAAATGCCAATCTAGGAGCCTGGTCAATACTGCCGCCTTATAATATCCCCTAAAATCGGGGAGACCAGTGCCCCTGTCACTTTTGCGTCTAGTAAGGGTTTTAATACTGATCATGGGAGTGCGATTACCCCA